>CM056376.1:35774352-35798929 GCA_029718625.1 Synaphobranchus kaupii
AATGGCAGGAATGAAGTGTCTTCCTCTTTTGGCTGAATCTGATCGACACATTGTGGATGCTACAGTACAGGAGGCTCAACAGCAGGGGGCAACTGTGAGTAAAACATTTAGTAATAAACAAATAGGAATAAGTAGTAATAAAAATGCAGAATTTAGTTTTGCACAGTTCCTGCCTTTCGCCCAATGCATGCTGGGATAGGCTCCAGCCCACCCGCCCCCCGCGACCCTGACCAGGAATTAGTGGATGGATGGATAGTTTTCCATATTAAGCTTAGAATACAAGAACTAATAGTGATGTGTGTGTGTGTTTGTGTGTGAGAGAGACAATTATAAAGGAAATGTGTGTATAATTTTTTATGTTCAGTTCATGCCTCTCTCTTGCTGTCTCAGGTGATCCAGCCTTGTCCCCCGCCCTCCTCCCTCTCCCTCTACCCCCCCACCGTGCTGTGGGGGGTTGCTCCCTCATGCCCCTGTGTGGTGGCGCCCTCTGCTGGCCCCCTCTTACCCACAGTGTCTTTCAGAACCACTGCAGAGGGGCTCACCATAGGTAACCTCCGCCTTCAGATACATCACAGATACAACAATCTACTGAAATAACTAGCACTCTACTGAAATAACCTCTGCTCTACGGAAATAACCAGCACTCTACTGAAATAACCTCTGCTCTACTGAAATAACTAGCACTCTACTGAAATAACCTCTGCTCTACGGAAATAACCAGCACTCTACTGAAATAACCTCTGCTCTACGGAAATGACTAGCACTCTATTGAAATAACCACTGCTGCACTAAAATAACCTCACCATGATGTTTATTACATTCATTTTTCAGTAAAAACTTAAGGTGGCAAACTGATTTATTTTGCGTAGTTGGTGTTGTACATAGTACTTGGTAAAGATATATAGTGTATAAATGTTGCCTAGTTTAATGTTTGGTAGGTAAAAAGTAAACACTACTGTGATCATTACAAAACAACATCAGAGGTTGGTTCTGTTTAAGCTAAAGAATTTCCGTTTTCAGGACGGTATCGTTAAGCCCAGGGCGTCCTCGAAAATGACCTGCCACGCAGCTCGCCGCAGAAATGCCAGACAACACGATCCGAGCAATTTGAAGAATAGACAAAACATTGGTTAAAAAAACAAAACAAAGTAAATCCCTTTGCACAGCCCCTCCCTCTAGCAGGAAGCTCAGATCTCAGAACTGGAGCAACACGTTTCCGCAGTAGAATCTGTTCAGATTATGAATGCTAACTGTGACCCTACCATAAAATGTAGAAGCATTCTATCCATTACCCCTATTAGGTACACAAACGTTTATACAGTATATTGGGTCAGAATCATATTTAACGTGTGTGCATGCATGACATAGCTTTTTTGCATGCATGACATTGTGTTTTTGATTATCTGTATGGTCAGTGTATGTATCCTGTATGTGATCAGGGCAAATTCCAAACCTAATAATAATTTTGCCTGAGTGACTGATTGATTCATTATTAATGAATTAGAAGGGGAGTGAATTTCTCACATTTCAGATGATTGACAGAGCATCCAAATGTCAGCTATTTCATATTTTGTGACAGTGACTTGGTGGCTCATGAACACTCCTGTGGTAAAATTAGATGGGAATGAATTAGCGCTGAGGTTTAACTTGACGGTAATGACCTGGCTCCCTGACCCCTGACCCCTGACTGCAGAGGAAGTGACCGCTGGATTCTTCTGCTTGTTTCAGCAAACCACAGCCCACATGGCCAGGCTGCCTCTGTCTGGACTGAGGACCTGACCCTGAGCCTGGAGAGCGCCAGGAGGTACAGGCTCCGCAGCCCGTCTCTGTCTATCTGTACATTGACCTGTCTGTCTGTCTGTGCACTTATCCTTCTCACTCTCTCCCTTCATTTCTCTCTCTCCCGCAGTCTGTCCGTGGGTACGGTGTGGGTGAACTCGCACTCTGTCTTCGACCCTTCCCTTTGTCTCTCCAGTACAAAGGAGAGCGGGAACTGCGCCAACGGAGGTCCAGCAGTAAGAGTCTGTCTGCTCACTCTCCAGACTAGGTTCCCCAGAATGCTTTGCTTGCCTTATGTGTGGAGCCTGAGGAAGTAAAGGGAGAGGAATTAATGTCAGACAAGATCAAAGTTGAAGACACCAAAGGGATGAGGAGGAGGGGGAGGGGGAGGGGGAGGGGGGGGTTTACTAAGGGGGAGATTTGGGGGTGGAGGGGGGCGGTGGCTATGTAATGACACTGTTGAGCATGGTGATTGCTGACTGACTCCATTATCTCTGTTTCTGTCTCAGGCGTGTGTGATGCTGTTGTTCCTTGCCGTTAGGCTGCAGACGTTAACCTCTGTATTTCTCTCTCAGGGTCTGTATCAGTTCCTCCGCCCTGCTCTCTCGCCTCCTCTGCCTCGCTCCTCTCCACTGTCTGTCGACTATGTCAAATTTGGGACCGCCGCATCCCAACCCCCCCTACCTGGCAAAGCCGAATCTGCCGACCCCCACCCAGTAAGTATCAGCCGCCACTGTCACATTCTCAAAATCGCCAATTCGATTAACTTCATATTTTTTTATTTACTGGTATCGTTCCTGGACGAACGTATAATTGTTATTGTAGATTATGTAGCCTTGCATTTCAGGCTCTTAACCTTACGTACCGTAATAGTACCTATAAGCCTGACCAGGTTGACACTGATTTGAGGCAAGTCCACGCCAACTTCCAGGGATGCGTTTTGCAGTCATTTTCTTCTGAAAAATCATGATCTTGTGTTGGGGTGGGGCTCCAGTTGGAGGAGGTGCCAGTGACCCATGTCGTTATCCCTCAGTTTTGTGTATGATGTGAGTTTTTATGGTATTAACCCTTTCTTCTCCTCTCTCAGCGTCCCGCGCTCCTATCTTCACTTTGTCGGAGGCCGGCCATGTAAGGCAGACTCTGGCTGTAGTGTCGCAGTTTTGGAACCAGGTGGCAGTGTGATCGCTTACCGCCCTGATGGGGGGCGGAAAGACGTTCGCAACGCCGTGGAGGTGGCAATAAAAACCCAGCCAGGGTAACTCATTCTGTCTGTCTGCCACTCAGTTACACTGTCGATTATGAGGTCTTGAGCCGGAAAATTACCAGAGCAACTCCTTTAGAATGCCGAACCTCATTCACACATGACCCTTGAACAATTGGCAATCTTCCAACGCAGACTAAAGACCGGCCTCTGCAGCCTGCACCATGGCTCCCCTGACCCCCTTTAACAGTCCTCTTTCCTTTTGGGATAATGAGTAATGTTGTATAGGTATAGCTGTGTAAAGATACGTTAGCTCTATTGTGGCATTGCATTTGTTTACAATACTAATTGTTGATTGTTAGGTGAACTTGACACTTACTGATTACAAATGGGCCTCTGTGCCTTCTTGGTGATATCGCATTTTTGATAGTAACACTGATGTTCTCCGCTTCTGCAAGTCGCTCTGGGTAAGAGCATCTGCTAAGTGATTGTAGTGTAAAGTTGTGTAACATTTTAGGGTAAGGCTGCACATGTGAGAGGTTTGCGTTAATCATTTTTGTAATGTCTGTGTGTGGGCAGTACTTGTGTATGCAGTGGGTACATTTTATCTATAGCAGGACAATGAAGAATTCTCTCTTGCCCCTTTACAGCTGGAAGAAGAGAAGTGCCGTCTCTCGGTCGCAGTCGCTCTATTCCCTCGCCGAAAGCTTGGAGCTGAAGAAGAGGGATATGGTCACGGCGCTCCAGGCTCAAACCGGCATTTTATTAGAGGAGGCAGAAATGGAGGTGGAGTTCAGCATTTCTCAGCTCTGTGATTGGGCAGCCCACTGCGACAAAGAAGGGGGAGGAGTGCAGGTTAGAAATCTTTTTAATGTAATATATGGTTTTGCACAGTATTTGCCATTTTTTGTGTTCCATATCATTGTAATCACTGCACAAAGGCAATGTTTAATTGCTGTGATTAACCTTCCACACAGTAGTTGTATACAATGTAGGTACCATTATAAATGGACCATAAAAGAAGTGACTCTCTCACTTGGACAATGGACCATAAAAGAGTCTGTCTCTCTTTCCAGTCTCTCCCCCAGTCTGGCTCCGCCCTCTCTTTACCAGAGCCAATAGGAGTGGTTGGCGTGGTCCTCCCGGACAGGAGTCCTCTCCTCTCTTTGGTTTCTTTGCTTGGGGCCACCCTGGCAGTCGGCAATGCTGTGATCATGATACCCAGTGAAAAGTACCCACTTCCTGCCTTAGAGTTTATCCAGGTGTGTGTTGAATACTGTTCACCTGCGCCTACCTGTAGTCTGAATGTGTGTGTATCCACCTCTGTATTTGTTTTATTGCACCTTATCTAGCCTGTGTCCATCTGTGATTATCCATTTAGCTGTCTGTGTTCAAAACACTGCAAGAAAGATATAGAAACTCTGGAAAAAGCACAAAGAAGGGCAACTAAATGAGTTCCCGGAATGCAAAAAAAAGGGTTCACCCAATCAGTCATGCACTATATTTTTTTCCAGGTCCTGCAGTCGTCTGCTGTCCCAGAGGGTGTGGTCAGCATCATAACGGGCAGTAGGGATCAGCTGACCAAAGCACTGGCTAATCACAGTGTCATACAAGCCATTTGGTACTGGGGCAGTCAAGTGGTGAGGTCCCTTTTCCATTATTAGCCTATAGTTTAGAGTTGCTGTCTCTGCCATATAGTGTTGTCCTGAGCCTCCCTCTCCCTCTCTCTCTCAGGGCTGCCAGTACCTGCAGTACACCTGCTGCAACCCCCTGAAGAGCCTGTGGCTTCACCCTGAGGAAGCGGGGGATGAGAAAGGGAAGGAAGTAGGACGGGACTGGGCTCTTTTTCATCCCTCTCTCATGGAGGAGATGTGGAGGCAGGCCACTCTCTGGAAGAGTGTGTGGATACCCACTGCCTAGGGAGAGGGCGTGGCAGTGTTGAGTGACAGCGATTAGGGGCGGGGACACAGGAAGAGGGGAAGGAATACGCGACAGAAAGAACACAGTTCACAGATCTCTCGAACAGCCTTAGAAAAGCAGTGAGATTTAAATATCCTTCTTATGTTATTCTGCATAAACATTCCAAAAATAATGTTATATGAAGCACTTAAAAAGAGATACTGTAGTTTAGAAATGCGTTTGTGCTATTTCACAGTATAAGGTAACATTTGATAAGGAAAGGGATTCTGGTGGGAACTCTGATACCTTGTGTCCAAACGGTTATGCAATTTATCTGCTACGTCAGTTTCTGTGGTGGCAATTTGGTTGTAAGTTGTAACAGGATTATTATCATGTCTGATAATTGTTGATATTCCAATTGTTGATATTCCAGTAGCTTAAGAGATTGGAGCTACCTCTGTCATACACACAGTCTCACAGCTACACACACGGTCTATCTTATTTCCTACCGTATCAAATGTTACATTTATGTACAAACCCCAATTCGAAAAACGTCGGGACAGTATGTAAAATGCACATAAAAGCAGAAAGCAGTGATTTGTAAAAAGAACAAAGAAAAGATATTTAATGTTTTACCTAATCAACTTTATTGATTTTTGTAAATATACGCTAATTCCGAATTTGATGCCTGCAACAGGTTCCAAAAAAAGTTGGGACAGGCAAAAAAAAAAAGACTGGGAAGTTCAAAAAACACCTGTTTTGAACATTCCACAGGTAAACAGGTGATGCTATCATGACTTGGTATAAAATGACATCAAAATACTATCTTATTTCAGGGACTCTAACAAGCAATACTATAACCTCTCTGCATTTGAATGGATCTCTATGGGAATTGGGGGGGGGGGGGTGTGTCTAGATTAAGCTGCAAATTACACAGGAATAGCATGGAACCCTTGGTTGGCTGAATGGCTGTAAGTTGTCAAGGGTCTGAGCCTCAAACCATCACTGCTGCCAGATATGCAGCAGATATGGATGAATCACTTTAAGGTTTGTTTCTCCTGACTCATTTTCCTATTTAACTCTATGGAAAAATAAGTCAGGAGAAACAACCCTTCAAGTGATCCATCCATATCTACTGCATATCTGGCAGCAGAGTGATGGTTTGAGGCTTTTTTGGAACATGTTGCAGGCATCAAATTCGGAATTAGCGTATATTTACAAAAATCAATAAAGTTGATAAGGTAAAACGTTAAATATCTTTATCTTGTACTGCTTTCAATTAAATATATGTAAACGAGAATTTACAAATCACTGCTTTCTGCTTTTCTGTGCATTTTACATACTTTCCCAACTTTTTTGGAATTGGGGTTTGTAATAAACAGTTAGAAATTTACTAATATTAGAAATGGGTCTGTTCTAAATAGAGAAAATGTAGTGTGCGCATAGTACATCTATAAATTTGACAAATCATGTGACTGTTAATGTTAAAACTGTTCATCACTATTTTTTTATCAGTACTAACAAAAGCATCACTGATAATATTGCACTTGTCTGAATATCGTGTTTCTGTGTTGGGAGGGAGGAATGCTACGATACGTTGCGCATCTTCACATTTTTCAATGTCATCTTAGCATACTGATTGAAAAGGATAGCCTTATTCCAGATGTCAATAATAAAGTACCGATCAGTTCGCTGAGCCTGGTTTGTGCTTTTATAGGACTGAGATGCTGGAGGTGCTCATGTAGCCTAGCCCTAGGGATTGACAGGTCCTATCTTGCAGGACCAGTGTCTGTGCTGTTTTTTTTGTCCAGTCCAGTTAAACCAGTCACCCTGGATAAGTTTGATATACACAAGTTCAGTCCCTGGACCACAGTAAAACATTTCCACTAGGGGTTTAACGATACATCGATCCAGATCGATGAATCAGTTGAAAGGGTAATGATCCAATCCACTCGATACAACTTGCAAAGATTGGTCTGTGCCGTTATGAATCATAGCAAAATAGTTATTAAATGCCCATAATCTTAAGGCGGTTTGCTTGCTAGCAACACTGCCAACATGATTGTTTATGTTTCCGACTCCCTCACCTTCACTCGCACTAGTGCCGTTTTTCCTTCTGTTAGACATGAAGTTAATAGGTTTTTCCCTCCTCAACCTTATTTTGGTTGTATGTTGTAACAGGATTATGTTAGCTTGATCATATAAATTGATTGTTTCGCCGCCGCGGTGGTGCAGCGGTACTTTCAGTCGGTGCAGTTCCACACCGAGGATCAGGGGTTCGCGCCCCTCGTCCTGCCAGATCCGAGTATGGCCGGTGCCTTGAGGGAGTGGCAAAAAACTGGCGAGTTGGAATCACGGTCAGGAGCTCGAAGAGTCGCGCCCTCCTTCCTACTACCGGCTGAAGGGGTTGTGTAGTGGCGAATTCTCAAGCGGTTGCTACATGGGGGGAATTGAATAACATAGGGTACAATTGGCTACCAAATTGGGCGAAAACAGGAAACAATTTATTTTATTTTTTAAATTATAAATTGATTGTTTTTTTTACTATATCAGTAAAAATTTTATCACAAAAGTTGTGATATTGCCAAATAATGAACCTTTGCCTCACGAATGTTAATTGTGAATGGAACCGCCCTCCGTGTGTACACCTGTCCTAAAGTATCCTATATTTCTTTGGATAGCTCATAGACATTTTTGTTATTAGTAGTTGCGGTACAAAATAAAGTCACATTCCAATTGTTTCAACATGACACGTCTTCATCACCAGGGTGTGATAATAGCACGGTTAGACCAGAGTACTGTGTGTCTTTCTTTTCAGCACCTTAAGTGTGTGTTCCCTGCTTTCCTGTGATTGTTATTAGTAGGACAATGGGACGCAGCCCCAGAAGCTAAATACAGGTGTGACAGGTGTACGCCGGTGAGCTGTTGTCTGGAAGACAGGAAATGCGAGACAAATGGGAGATCGTTAAAGTGGCACTAAAACCTGTTGGCAAATTGAACTTGAGACGCCTGAAAATGAAAGCCTCTGGTATTGTGAGCCCTGCCACACAGTGATCATAATAAATAAAACGAATAGTAGAGCTCTTTTCTTCAATGGCACACAATTTACTTTACACCATAAAAATATGCATTAAATAAATAGAGCAGAATGAAGACAAACAATGGGCCTCATTCATTAAACGTTCCTAAATATGCGCGTACATTTACGTAGCTACAAAAAATATACGCCGGATTCATCAAACCGAGCAGAAAAGGCAGACTTGTTTGTATTCTGTGCGTATGTTCATACATGCCGATTCATCATAAATGACAAGCACGTTCACCTTATTTTGCGATTAGCATATCCATGCCCATGAATTGACTTGTATGGAAGTTGTCACTTCCATTTAAAGGTGCATACAAAGTCAAAATTGCCCAGAAAAAGCAAAAGAAAATTATTCCAACACTGAAATCAAAAGGTTTTATTAGCTGTTTTTTCGTTTCATCAAGCAAAACAAATAGTTTAGTATTGTCCGTTCCGGTTTCGAAGTAAATAGTAAAGTAGCCTACATGGTAAAGTAAAAAGACCTGGCAGGATATAACATGCAGGAAATGCAGGATCTCCCATCACACAAACTGTTAACGTTCAAGCCTTTCTGCATCGGACGAGCACATTGCCTCCATCTGCCAAGCACTATAGGCTAAGGTCTTTCTTGCAACCTGGAAATAAATAAAATAATTTGTTCTGTGCATGTGAGGGGTGGTTTGAAATCCCTGATCCCCAATTCCCATAGAGATCCATTCAAATGCAGAGAGGTTATAGTATCGTGTGTAGCAATACCAGAAAATTAGATATCAAGAGTCTTTTGATATTGTCGGGTCACAGAAATCGGGTAGTCATGGCATGCAAAGGATATGCGACCAAATATTTAAAATGATTACTTTATTCTACATTGTTAAACTGTCCAATATTTTTTGATGGCAGAAAAATGGGGGGGATTATGTACAAAAGGTTCTATAATTTCTAAACGGTTCATCCAATATGGATGAAAATACTCTCAAATTAAAGCTGACCGTCTGCACTTCAACCTCATTGCATCCTTTCAAACTCAGTGCTAGAGTACAGAACCAATATAACAAAAAAATGTGTCACTGTCCAGTGAATTATGGTGCTCACTGTAATTCAGTCACTTCACCATTTCAAGTCTTGTCAGAATTCACATAGTAATCACCCTAAACTTCCCATCCGTGAAAAGTGCCCAAATCAAAAAGGTAATTTTATGAGTGAAATATCCATCATTGTACTCATGTGCGTGAGGTCACATTCACCCATGTGCATCAGGGCCAGTGATCGTACTCATGTGCGTGAGGTCACATTCACCCATGTGCATCAGGGCCAGTGTTCTAATATGCTAACAATCTACAAGGTCTCACACATTGGTGACTGGTATCTGTTCCCAAGAAGTACATAACATCTGTGTGTGGATACAAAATATTTCAAAGGTCACGTGTCTCAAAACAATACTCCCCCTTCACCCTGCAGTTGGACCATAGACGGTCTTTCTGGGAAGTCCTTACATCTCTGAAGCTCTAGTAAAGATTCTCTGCAATCATACTTTTTTTAAAATTGTTTATATATCGACAGCCTCATAACAAAAGTGCCTAAGTCATTTTTTGGACATTTTGAGATTTTCTGCCTAAATCACTTGATTTATCCTTCGTCAACAGTGTAAAAATGCTCAAAAATGGGACTAATAGACACAGACATTTGCTCACATTGCACACTAGACACCCCAGATAACTACTTTCATGCTACCTGGCTCTGCCCACCCATCCAAAGTTTCTGGCACAAAATTACTGACACAATATCCCTGTCCTTAAACTGCGACATTCCACTATCCCCTTCTCTCTGCCTACTGGGAGACATCTCAGTAATCACACCAACAATCCAAAACACCAAGCCCTTACTTACAGCCTTAACTATCGCCAAAAAAACCATCCTCTTACACTGGAAAACCAGAAATACATTAAATACAACACATTGGTTAAATCTTCTAATAGAATACATTTCAATGGAGAAAATAACTGCCTCTATCCATAATAAAATGTTGCAATTTAGAGAGAACTGGGAACCATTTATCAATACCCTTAATTTACCAATAACCTACAATTCCACCTGAACTTGCCTGTTAGCCAACCCCGCCTTTCTCTCATGGACACACGCATGCACGCACACATGCATCACACACTCATACACATACACATACATAACATTTAATTATTACTATTATATTTCTACATTAGTACATCTCCCCCTATCCACTTTTTTTTTTCTTTTTTTTTTTTCTTGTATTGTCTTGTATGATATTTTGTTTGCTTAACTTTACTGTTTACTTAATTTAGTTTTCCCTCCCTTAGAGAGGCTCCAGCACAAAACCTTTTTGTAAATAACACTATAAAAATAAAGTTGACCTCCGAAGAGGGGGGGTGGTGGCGGGAAGATTAAAAAAAATAAAAATAAATTAAAAAAAACAGTGTAAAAATGCTCAAGTCACTGCAGGTCGCTGTGCACTTCCTGAACCACTCTAAGAAAGAGTTAATACATACTCATTGACGTAGAATTGCAGCAGTTTTTTGCCTTTTTCTCAAAACTACAAAAAATGACTTAGGCACTTTTGTTATGAGGCTGTCGATATATATAACATTAAAAAAAATAATTCATATATTTTTACCCTGAAAGTTCTGACAATGCCCATGACGGGGATTTGGTGCTGGTCGTTTTGCTTATGGAAGGAGCAGGTGATTTACATTTTAACCAATCAACAGGAGTATTTACTGGCCAGCCAATCAGACATGAGCTTGCAGTGCCGGAATGAACACACCATGTTGTGGGTCTAGCTCTTGTGTTTGACATACGTTACATGAACAAAATTTGAATATTTTCCTCTTTATAAACTTTGAATCTTTTAAACGCATGAAAAACAGGATGTGTCAGTACCACTGACAACAAAAACACCAAACATGAATACAATGACCCCTATTGGGGAATAAAATCACATACCAAGGTTGTACGGTCTGTATACAAGTCATAATTTAATATTTACATATGACATTTCTGTAATGGGTGTGGTCAATAACTTATTTGTCAGCATTTCTTGATTTCATGCTATATTATGCACTTTAATTTGGGCACAAATAATCAAGAATGTATTCAAATTAAATACTCCAAAAATACTAACCAAAACACAGAATTCAAGATCATACTTGAAGGTTCAAGATGCATGTACATGATTTTTTTGCAAATTAAAGACACAGTTCATTAAATTAATGACTTATTTCACAATTATTTGAAAACAGTGCATGTGTTTGAGTGAGTCTTGAAACACTTGCTCCAAATTGAGCCTCACCAACACGGAATCATGATTTCTCAGTAGTATTACAAAAACACACTCCTGGGAGTTTAGCAGACTTAGGTCAACATCTGTCCTTCACTTTGACTTACATGTAAATGCAAGGGTTATGCCTTTTCTTCAGTTTGGCTGGTTAATTCTAGTGATTGCCAAGTTGCCAAACTGCTTGTGAAGAAAAAGTAAATCTTGCTTTTAATTGTCAGTCAAAGTTAAGGACAGATGTTGATTGAATCCCAGCCGTACAGTTAACCAAAGATTGTGTAGGTATACAGCACGACACATGATATAATGGAAGCCAATGGAGATCAGTATCCACAACTGTACTGTAGTCTATCAGATGGACATGCTTAATGGACATGCTTTGTGACCAAAAAAACAAATATTAGCATATAAATATTTACACAAATGAACAAGCAGGGGGATATTCCACAAAGCAGGATAAAGTTAGCCAGATAGTTGTAAAATAATACGTTTTGTGGAATACCCCCCATAAGTTGGTCATTAAGATGATCTTGGGCTAGCTTTAAAGCAAGCCATCAAGTTTATTTGTCAGTTGTGTAAAGAATGTGCCAGCATGAAGTTTTCAATAGGCAAGGCAATTTCCCCAGAAAATGTGAAATGTACTTCATAAATATGCAAAATAAAGCAATACATAGAATGGGAGTAGTGTTATTTTTCATGACATTTTTCATGACTCATGATTCCTGAAATTGACTTGAACGTTGCATCTTCCACATAATATCTTCTTGTCCGCCAATGTAGGCATCTATTATTCCAAAAATATGACTCTATTTTTTGAGTAAAATAGCTCATCTGCGACAATTTAGGGAAAAAATCCCTTTGACTTCCATTGAAACCAGAATACTACTTCCTCTGGCAATGCTGTAGTTCAGGGGACACAAAATCCAGCAGTTTGTGAATTCTTCGGCGTTCCTCCAACATCTCTGTGTTACCCTAGTCAGGCTCAGCATACAGTTATGTTAGGAGCCTTACGGGTGAGGGCTGCTATTGGTGCAGCGACGGAACCGTCTCTCTGGCCACCGATCTGAGCATGCGCGCCCTTCTTCCCCCCTCTCGGTCGCTGGCCCCCCGCAGAAACACCGAAACCTCCCTCTGTATTTCTTCATCAGTGGCGTCCTTGGTGGCGAGGTTTCTCCGGATGCCTCCTGCAAAGTAGTCCCATTATTGAGATATAAAGCCAGTTTCTACCTTTAGCGTTGCCCATCTTGACCAAGATGAATGAGACAGGAAATGTTTACCGTACTCCAAAAATAATGAGAATTTCTCCCAACAAACGCCAACGTAATCTGTATAGCAATGTTATTATGCCTTAAGACTTTTTACATAAGAATTAATGTAATGGCTCGTTATTTTTTTGTAATTACTCAAATACATATTGGCTGTTTTGTCTAGACTTCCTGTTGGGAGTATAACTGCCTTTTCACAGATACATTCACCTATCTGATAGGTCCCCCAACTCTCTCTAGGGAAGCATGTGTTGATGGGGTATTTCCAAAAAAAAAAAAAAAAAAACTATAAAATAAACTACATTATTACCAGGTGTCAAATATAAAGAAAAGTCCAAAGGCAGAATAACAGCGTTGTAAGGGTTGTGTTGGGAATTATTTGGTGGATACTTTCATGCAATGCTAAATGTTCCCTATCTGCTCATAATCATTTTGGTTAAGGGGGCTAATGCTAAAAGAAACTGACTGTACGCCTGACAGAATAATGGAAAAATTCAGAAAAAACCGCCAGTCAAATATGAATAATGGAAAAACTGGCAGACTATTCCTTCAACAATAAGGGCTGAACAGTTCGCTTGGCCGAATGGTGGGGAATAGCGACGTACTGTGAAGTATTTTCCGAAGGACCAGGTCCCGAAAGGCCAGTTTCTCGCCGGCACCAGTCCAGTTGAGACCCCGTGCCACCACATTGGAGATGAGACACGGGACCATAGCGCGCACAGCGTTTCGGACACTTCTGCCCCCTTTGCTGGCCAGGGAAGACACCTGAAATGAGCGGAACAAACACGTTCAAACTGCTGTGATTTATTCCGGCTCTCCGCAACCTTTTTTCCCCCCAGTTAATAGCACTAGATGTGCCATCATTATGCAAGGCAAAAATATGCAAAATCTCAGGCAAAAAATAACAAAATTAACCAATGTTCAGCTACAGTACAGTTTGAGTTTTTGAACAGACTCATAAAGCAAAGTAAATGTAGTGCATGATATTTATTGTAATATGAAACTGTAGTCCTAATGTTGGAGTAATAGTTGATTCCAGCATTGGGGGTTTAGAAAAGAGACAAAACCCAGAGTTTCCCCCAGAAAATGGTTTTCAGGTTATAGGATAGGTGCATGACTGGTGGAAGGGGGGGGGTTAAGGTAAATCTGACCGGGGATGGGGGGGGGTTGCTGATAAAAAAAGGAAATGCTTTTATTGAGGGAAAAATGAGAGGCATGCTAACGAGCATAATACAGTTACCCAACATCTGTGCATTTCACAGCATATTCCAAACTGCTTTCAACCCATGAGATTCTGCCATGTACTACTTAGTGGAAGTATTTTATTTGATTATTATTATTATTATTATTATTATCATTGTTATTATTGTATCCTCCTTCTCCTTTCAAGAGAAAACTATTGAGTATGCTTGTTGAGTACACTGGATGAGAAAGTTGTTAAGTAGGCAAGGTTTCTCTAAATGTAGTGTACTTCAAATCCCTACATGATATACTTATTTACGGGGTTTTGCTGAGTATATTCAGGAGCAAACTTTTCAGTAAACAAACATTTTGGTCCCATAAATATGACACCAAGCTTCACTTTACAAATCAGACGCAGCTTCACTGACGTTTCCCTTCAACAACAAAAAAAATGTCTTACAACACTTCCACGGTATGGTTGGAAAATTGAATGGAGGATATGTTTCGCATACTGCATGTTGCGTACTAAACAGTATGCAGTAAACCAGGGGTGTCAAACTGCAGTCCTGGAGGGCCGCAGTGTTTTCTGGTTTTTTGTGTTTCAGCACAAGTGATTACTTTAAGTCATTGATTGGCTAAAGAATCCACACACCTTGTTCTCAAGGTCTTAATTGGCTGATAATTCAAAGAAACCACAAAGACCTGCAGACACTGCGGGTCTCCAGGAGTTTGACACCTCTGCAGTAAGCAGTACAGTTTGCAGGACGCAGTAAATAGGGCTCTGAGCCTCTGACTCTGTGAATAAGGCTTGTGTTATTCAAAAAGTCGGGCTTTGTCCTATGTTAGCAACATTACGCCATTAAAATTGAACCATGATTTCACAGAACAAGGAATCCCACCCACTTTATCTGTAAACGAACCAAATGTATTTTCAAGCCAACAATGTTTGCTTTAGAACCTGGGCTTTCAAAAGTGGTCCTTGAAGGTATTGCAGGGGGTCCCTGGCCAGACTTGTAATATAAGATATGTATTGTATTGTATATGTATATGTATAACCATTTTTAACTTGAAAACCCCTCTGCTTTAGAAGACGACAGTTAGGCCCAGCAAATATAATTTGATGGTCTTCACTCAGGTTTCCCCTCTTTCATACCAGGTAGTCCTGTAGGGCTTGATCCTCCGCCAGACGCTTCTCCAGCTGCGTGAGCTGCTGTTTGTTCTGCAGCGGGAGCACGACGTCGGCCGGGAGCGCGTACTCCTCCCCTCCCTCGGAGGGCCCAGGGTTCTGCGCATTCTGCAGGAGCAGGGTATTGAACTCCACCTGGGACCGCAGCTCCGCCACGGCGGAATCCAAGTCCGCCAGTTTCTGCAGTATCGCCACCTGAAAATCTTAAATAGAAATGCATTTAAATAAAATGCATTTAATTTATTTCACATTTGGCTTTCTTGACCACTGTTCGGCGTTATGACATCAGTTATGTTAATACCATTTCACTACATGCGTGTTATGCACTGTTATGACATACTCATTATTTTCAAATGATGTATTATTTTTTTATTTATCTTGCCTAATGTCAACAGTTGTACTTTGAGTGACCCTGACTGACAGCTGGTATTTTAACAACTGGCATCTGTACTGTAGAGTACTGTAAAGACTCATGCCTGACTTTGAAGTCTTGCAAGATAAATATGAAAGGCGACATTCAATAAGCAAATCACTATCTAAAGACCTTTTACAATGAAAATAATTTTTCAGCAGTGGTATTGGACGTAAAGAACCAAAAAATACATGTATTATAAAAGAATGTGTTTTAAGTGGGCTGCCAATCACAAGTGAACTTTAACCGAATATCCAACCGGAATGGGCACGGTGCATCAGACCTCTGAGAACTCTTCTGTTTATACATTATATTTTTTTTACTTCAAAAGGAAATTTTATTATTTTCCCATTTAAGTATTTATATTGTTGCTTAAGGAACACTTTAAATGCAACAAAACAAAAAGATCTTTAGGAATATTTACCATAAATTTGAAACATGTTAATAGGGAGTTATTTTTGTTATTAATTTCAGGAAGATGTATGTAAATGAAACTCACCAGTGGCAGACATCGGAAGCCCAGAGGAAGCGTTAGGAAGACACCGGCCCTCACAGACCGACCTTTGAGAAACGAGCAGCACATCAAACATAGAGCTGTCAGTACAATGTTTAATATATTTAATATTTAATATCAAATATGTAGCTGTCAGTTGCCCTCCCTGTGGTCTGACTCATCACAGCACTCATTAACTGGGTAAGTGGAACCGGCTCCAGTCGCAAAATTAACCACTAAATGTAGTTCACGATTTAAACCTTGCAACAAAACTGCAGTGTCCACAGACAAGTTGTAATTACAATGAGCGAGGTTAGAGATGTTACTCTAAAGACAATATTTTTGAAAGAGAGAGATCATTTGCTGCTTGTATTATGAGTAAATAAAGTTCTTAGAATGGAGACTGGAAGCACGATTCAAAATAAATCCTTGGTGGGATATTTTAAACTGCGAAATGTGACTGTCTTCTTTCTTAACCGTTCTACCTTTTGCGCTCCTTCTTCCCAAACATATTTCCAATAATCCTCCATGCATTCTGCATCAAAAAATTACCCTCCATTTTCAGTCTGGATAAGAATGTCTTCAAAATTCCTTAATGTAATGCATTTTAACAATAACTAAACATTTCTGCCACACCTCTTAGTCCTTTTTAAGTTGGACTTTCTCCCCTCTTCAATTGGCGTGTCTTCAGTGTGGCGTAACCATGCAGTTGCCTTTTCATAGGAACCTACAACAGAAAAAAATATAGGCCTAAATGTTGACTGTGACTGTGGTTTCATAAATTTCAACAGTTTATAGTTGTGTACTGGACAGTACAATTATTCTGACTTGTCTTTCAATATACCTCAAAAAAGTCAAACTATATTTATTTTCATTCAAACATGATGTCATGAAAAAATGAGGACTTACTTTTAACTGAAATAACTCGTGCTGTGTGTAAATACCACGTACTTAATGGCATCTCTTGGGACTGTACTGCCCTCTGAATTCTAGCATTTGATGCGTAAGGTGGCCAGTAACACCCCTCATCCGAACACCAGGACTTTGGGACAACTGCCATAACATCATCCTCTTCAGTGAGCATGACCACTGCATAGGCATCCATATTCACCAAGCAAAGTTTATAATCTGAAAATATAGGAGCAGGGTCAAGGACCTGAAAGCACTGCATTTCTCAAGTGTCACACTATATTACATTTTATTCCATGATGAACAAGTATGCACCGAGGCACTGTTAATGTAACTATGACCCACCCTTCGTAGTATTACTTCGTCCTAAGTTACTATGTCTAACGCTGAGCGCAGGTCAAGCAACATCTGATTAGCTAGCTACATTGCAGCTACAGGTTTTGGTGCATTACCAAGTGTTGACTGAGGGATGTGTGTCAAAAACTTTGAAAGTATGCGTTAACGATTTCTTAAAGCATAAAAGTATGTGAATTGCTATATAGCTGCCAAGCTACAGCGTTACGAATCTACAGCACTGAAAGAACGTTTACATTGAGCTAGCTATCTAATTAGCGCCAGCTAGCACCGTGAGCTAGCTAGTGCGTCCGCGACAGGGACCTTACCTGCTTCTCTTATTAGCTAGCTTACTAGCTCTCGGCCAAGTTGCCTTCCAAGACCATATTGGTGATGATGGCTGAATAAAACTAGGCGACCGACCAAGTTGTTTTTAACATTTTTGTTCATCTAGTTATTCACCGTAAGCCGATATGCCACATGTAGTTAGCTAGCTAGCTAGCTATACGTAGGCTAAGTTATTTCTAATAGTTTTGCCAATGTCGGCTTGCCTACAGTGGGCCAACCACGGACCTAAAGCGGGTTGCTCTTCGACAAAGGCAAGCTTAATTTTGGAAACTAGCTGAAGTTAGCCCATTTAGATAGCACGTTTACTTATGCTACCTACCTTGAATAAACAACAACGAATGTTCTTAAACCGTCTACATTCAACCAACCGTTGCATCTATAGTTCGCGCTAGTAGTATTCCGGTTGCAATTTAGCCACATCGCCCAAACAGCTGTAGAAACAGGAGTTGTTTTCCTCTTCGCATCTTGGGCGCTCCGCTCTTTGATTGGTCTAGAAGCAGATTGTAATATATCTAAACCAATCAGAGACAGTGGCGTAAAATTTGCGGAGAAAAGTAACGGAGTATCCAACCAGTTAAGTTCGCGAAATATATTATAGTGGCTATTTGTGTGCGTCTTGTGTGTTTGCTATGTTTTCGTTAATTGTGTGGTACAACAACATTTGCAATCCTATTTTGTTTTTTTCCGTTTGCTTAGCCTTCATTTAACCATAGCGAGCCTACCTAAAATATTCATGACCCAGATCTTGGTTTTCACCAAAGTGTTGTTTGTAAAGCAGCATTACAAAATAGAAACTGGAAATAAATACTGAAACAAGCTGATGTTCTGAAGATATAGCTTCAACATTAATATTTTCGTCCATGTACTTTATGAGTAAGAGATCCACATGTGCACACGTATGTGCAACGCATTAAAAAGGTATTGGTAAATCATAGGCAAATTAGTGTTATAAGGCCATAAAGAGGAGACTGTCGCAGATTACACTTGATGCACTTGAAAGATGCAACATAAAGAAACACCCTGACAAACATAGACTGGGTGAGCACAGCCTGGTCATTGAGACCTGCTTCCCAGCTGGTAGGTTGTAGCCTACTTACTCTGTCATTATCAAGAGACAAGAGGTGTGGACCGAGTTGCACTACCTGACTAAGTGTGAAAATTATAGGGAGATAAAAGCATTTCCCACGTGAGAGAATACAACTTGAATTTAAATACGAATATTGCTATTTAAACCTCTCAGTGATGGTGGCTTTGTCAACACAATGTGCTTCCATTTGCCACAATCTTGTTATGGTCCATAAATATATTATCAAATATTTATTTCATTTATTTATAATATTTTTGTATTTTATAAATTATCCTGTAGTGGGCAGTATAAGAACTTTGCTGCTTTCGTGATAAAGAAAACTTTATGTGTGTGTTGAGGAGGTGTGTAGGGCAACAAACTCTCTACCCATATACAAATCCCCCCCGTGCAGCTGTGGGCTCAGTTCCCCACCATGGAACATTCTGAGCCTGTCTTTATCTGTAACCATCTTTGCTATAACCCTATATGAATAAAGTGGGGGGGGAATATAAGGAGGTAGACTGTCTGCTCTCCTTTAAAAAATATATAGTAGGCCTATCATATAACTTTATGATAGATTATGATTTTGATTGCACATGGTCTTCAACTGTCATCTCTACCTCCTTTGTTCATTATGTACAGTATGTATGTTCTCACAAAAAGTGTGAGGAATGTTCCCACAGTCTTGCTGTCCATTCTGCAGAAACACAATGACTTGTGGTCGGTTGTACTTCCTCAGATTTAGTTTCTGTTCATTTTTAAACTGGTCACAACAGGTTTATATCCACATGCTACACTGTAAATAATTTCAACTAGTGCTTTTATGGAAACATTAAAATGTAAGTTTCCTTAAAATCATGAGTAAACTCCACTTGAAAATAACATTTGCTTCCACTTTTAAAATCAAGTTGATGTGATTAAAACATTTGCATTTTTTCAATGTTGTGTTTCAAGTTGTTAAAGTTAATCTAACTTAAGATCCTTTGTTGTTTCAAATTGATTCTCTGATTTAAAACAAAGAATGATTTCACATTATTCATATGAGAATTTGCTGCATTGGGTCAAATAAATGAACATTTCTGCATCATTTAAATGTCCATTTTAAGTTAAGAAGACTAAACGTTTTTTATGTGTTTCAACTTAGAGATGCTACTTATCTGAATTACAAACATTATGACATCAAGTTTCCTTAATGCTGCGTTAAAATTGTTACGCTCAATCAAGTGAAAATGAACATCTCTTTCAACCTATCAGGTAAAGTCCTCTGTCTACCAAGAGTGGCACAGGCAACTGTACAAAAATATTAGCAAAAAATCAAAGACTTATTTAAACAGTTATTTTCCACCCAGAGTGGAAAAAGGTAGCCTATTTTGCAGGTATAGCCTACCTGGAATGTCACTGTTAGGTTATTGGCAGAATAAACTATGATCTTTTAGACCAGTGGTTCCCAAATCTCTCCTCGCATTAGTTGTATCAGGTGTGCTTGAAATGGAACACATTAAATACCTGGATCTGGCTGGGGGTGCCCGAGGAGAGATTTGTGAACCACTGTTGTAGACAGATTGATTGATTAAATATATCAAGGCTATCTTGAAATCGCCTCGCAGCCTACTTTAACTGCCTACATGCATGTTATGCTAGTCATTTAACCGACACACTAACCCTACCATTTTTTTATTGAAATTGTCTAAACTAATTTCAATGTTAAACTTGGTTTTCGTTATGTATATAGCCATAAGGCTGATTTTGACAATGCAAACCTATACAGGTCATCAAAATAATGGCACAGAGACAGGGCATATTATGAGGGCATTCTGACAATACAAGAAATCATTTCATTTGTGGGGGTTTTGTGTATACACAGATCTGTGGACACACAGCGTATAGTTAGCACACCAGAATAACAAAAGCAGGAAAAACTACAGATTGTTTGATTAGTTAACATTAAGCTACACGGCTCATCATAACATTTACATAATTTACTTTCTAGTTACAAAGATCTGTGGTGTTTCCCCACCTTTTTTGATTTACCAGATAGCTGTAAAAAATTTAGTTGATTAACCAACTCTGACAATTCTCAAATAGTCAAGTCAATGAGTGATTTTGAGTTGTAATTTTGAAAAGTTGAGTTTGATCATGATACATTAATTTGAATAGAAGTGGACATAAGAAGGGCTGTTTACAGTGTACTTCCATGAACAATGGGCAGTTACTTCCCTACAGCTATGTTTAAAGTGCTGAGTCAGAGTTTGGCAGCAGATTTCTGTTTATGAGTCAACTCTCCACAGAGAGTAAACGTTTAATCATGACTAGACAAGAACAAGCGATGACTATATAAGAGAGAGAACACAAAATGCAAAGTCACCACACTACACATCAGCATAATGGTCTACTTTTACAGCTAGTGTATTTCCTTAAAATACATTACACAATACGAGTACACACTTAATACAGTGCATCATGACACAGTATGATTTGTAATGGTAAACCACTTTATTGCTTGAATTGATTCTCTGTAATATATAACTAGGGCGACTGATGACTACACCAAACATTAAATATCACCTAGCATGTTAAGACCTCCAGTCCTCCATACAGTCAGTAGACATTTTCACAGCTATTTAGTGGAGTTTTATGAGTTTTATATAGCTACCAAATATGAGTTGAAGTAAATAATCTGCACTACTATAGAAATGACGAAACAATAATTTGCCATAGTTTGGCTCAAAGGTTTCCCCTACACTCTCAGAAATAAAGGTACAGTGGAGGTACATTTTTCTTCTTTAAAGAACAAATTTCACAAATGTATCCTGAAAGTATAATAATGTTCTATTTGGGTACTAATAAGTTCCTTTTCAAGCAAAAAAAGTACAAATTAATTATATATTGCTGGCTAGGGGTACAATTTTACATACCAGTCCTATTTGGTACTACCTCAGTAACACGCGTTTGTACCTTTTTAGGTACTTTTTGTACCTTTTTTTCTGAGAGTGTACTTCTTCATACATTAGGAATTCCTGGTCAATCAGACCAAGTCCAAGAACAGCAGTCCCCAGAGTGCTTTGCAAGAAAGAAAAGAAAGGCTGATTAAATACGTTTACACTTTTGCACTGTTACATGCAAAGTGTACACTTGAAAATGTGCACACAGTCAAGTACATTCTGCAAAAGAACTATGATAGAGTTAGTTCAGATCAGGGCCATCAAAAATATAAGAACTAGGTCTCATGATGGACTTTATTTAGAAAATCCTTTTGCAGTATTTTATCTTAACTTTCTCACAAGGGGATAATTTAACAGTACATTTAAATAAATTCTGATGCTTAATTCAGGAATCTTTGCTCTGTTTAAAAATTAATATTAATGCATTATGTATATTTTCTAACACTTTGAGTGTGTCTTTGATTCACAAGCGATAACAAGGTGTTTTAATGTTTTCTCATGACTGCAAGATTTTTATTTTTTTTAAATTGACGCAATCACATGATTATTCACATGATCTGTCCTTGGCACATAGTGTTTTTTGGTCATTCATGCACTGGCTGCACTCGTTCACACCCCCGCTGTTTCCTCTTTCAGTCTATCGCTGATTGGCTGCCATGTACTCCACCAAACACAATAAATACAGACAAAGACCCGTCATATGAAGTTACAGGACGCTGAGAAATTCTTGGATCAACAGTGATTGAACGGAACTTCTACGCCTATTCGCAACAGATCATCGCCTACTTTAGATATAGCATTTGTTTTTACATTAATATATCTTAATTTAAGGATATTTTGTAGGCTTATTTACACACGTAGTTATTTACTCTACTGTCAAGATGGAAACTTCTCAGATCCGCCAGAATTACCACCGCGACTGCGAAGCAGCAATTAACCGGATGGTCAATATGGAGTTCTTTGCATCCTACAATTACATGTCTATGGTGAGGAGTTTTGTTATCTGTATCAAACTGAGTCGGCTTTTCCTGATATATTAATCATGCAGAAAGCCTGTCATGAGCAATTGGACGTTGCGGGATGCCCTTGTAGCCTGCTGGCGTTGCGTACCAGATATCCAGTATGGAGTTGTGGAAACTGGAGGTGGCAGGTTGGATGCGCTTGTGAAATAATTTGGCAGCCTAGACTAGTTACTTTGGGGAAATCTCCACCTGTAAAAATGAACAATAACTATAACTATGTGAGTCATCCTGGACAAGGATGTATTTAAGTTTAAGTAGTGTGTCATATGTTTTTCATTGACCTATCACAGGAGCGTAGGTTAATGACAGACTGCAGGAGACTGCAGACTGTCAGTCTCATAATCAGCTGTATTTGAGCTCACTGTAGCTTACATCAGAGGTGTAAAATCCATGTTCAGAAAGTAAAAGTCCTCTCCAGTATTTTGTTCCAATCGCCTGGATTTGCTTCAATTCTTCAGACAGGAGGGAGAACTAATTAGTGAAATCAGCTGGCTGAGTTCATGGGTGGACGAAACACCTGGCAGGACCTTTACTTTCTGACCCCTGGATTTTACACCTCTGGCCTACATCAAGTCACTGGCCATTTACTTAGTAAAAACATTCCCTTTTTATTTAAACAGATTGTTACATCTACTGATATTGACTGCAGTTTAGCAGCCGAAATACCTTGCAATCTCTATGCTCTATCTTGCAAAAAAAAGTTATTTATGTTAGGTTTTATTTATTTATTTTAATCTATATTTATTATTAAGTCTTTCTTATTTTATTAGGCCCACTATTTTGCGCGGGATGACGTGGCACTGTCTGGATTCGCACACTTCTTCAAGGAGAGCAGTGGGGAGGAGCGGGAGCATGCGGAGAAGCTGATGTCCTTTCAGAACAAGAGGGGGGGAAGCATTTTCCTGCAGGACATCAAGGTCAGTGGCCTGGAGCTCTGCCATTCACTGCCTGAAAAGCTACATGTAAAGCACTGGTTGAGTAAACCAATACTCAATGACTTCATCTGTAGTGTCCATTCCTGTCTTGTTCCAAGTATGTACCATCATGATTGGTGTTTAAATATATTATTATTCTTTATGTAGCATGTCCCTGGTACATCAAATTTAGCAGACGGAATTGGCCCCAGTGCTGCTGTTCAGTATTAATAAATTTTAAATTAATAGAGTAAACGGTCGCTTAGAGTTACTTGGGAATATTATCATAAGTTATGCTTGCTGGTGTCAATCAAATGTATTGATCTACAGGACAATGTATATGCAGGTTCTGAAGGGGTTAATATTAAAGTATATAATGTACAGAATATATATATATGCGTATATATATATATATATATATATATATATATATATATATATAAATAAACATTATAGTAAAGGTGGGCCCATTGGGTGGCTTGTTCTGTTCAAGCAATATCATAATGTGTGGATGGGCCCCAGGGTCTGGTATTGAATCGGGGCTGTCCCTGTGCCGTCTGTAACTGGCCACGCTCACAGGGAAATGCATAACTGGACGGAGAGTAACCAGGGAGGGATTCACCCGGCCAGCTTGACTGTTTCTCATCAGTGGTGCTCAAGTCCAGTTTGCTTGCTCAAGCAGCACATGAAGTGTCATGTCTGCGCACGCTCAACCCGCGAACTGCGGTGTGAGAAGAAGCGGCGCCTGACATCACGTGTTTTCCGAGACGTGATGACATGCTTGCCTTCATGTCTTCACTCTCCTGAACTAATAGCGGGGGTTGCGATATTGAACACAGCTGTCGAATGGCTGGACATTCCGACCTGGAAGAAGAAAAGTAAATTGCTTTGGAATGTCATAAAGATTTGCCAATGCCAATGAAACATACTAGTCTACTTAAGAGTGATTGTGCAGTTTTTGAGCTAGCCAAGGTGTTAAAATGCTAAGTATGGAGGCCTAATAAAGGTCACGCTGATATACCTTTTAGCAGAAGGTGGAGTCGGGGTTAGTCAGTCAGATGCGGTCAGCCAAACTGGGGCACCTGTCTGAGACCCTGTGATGTGGTCTCCCTCTCCAGAAGCCAGAGAAGGATGAGTGGGGCAGTGGCCTCGAGGCCATGCAGTTTGCCCTGGACCTAGAGAAGTCTGTGAACCAGGCCCTGCTGGAACTGCACAAGATGGCCTCTGACAAGACCGACCCCCACGTAAGTCACCA
>CM056376.1:35799429-35804429 GCA_029718625.1 Synaphobranchus kaupii
TTATCTGCATTACTAAATTGTGTTTTCAGTAGAATCAGTTTGTGAACTTTTTCCTTAGTAAGTAAGACAAAACAAGACCATGGAAAATGTGTTGTAAAGGCTATCTTTGGAATTCCTTGAATAGATTTTTTATAACGTGATGTTTTTAATTTCATTACAGAAATTCTGGGAGATGGCCAAGCGAGTGAGCGAGTTCATGACCTGGAAGAAGGTGGAGTGTCCCTTCGAGAGAGACCGTAAGATCCTTCAGTACCTGCTGACCGCGCCCGTCTTCAGCGAGGACGGTAAGTGTCAGCCCTCCTCCTCCAATCAAAGCGCTGCACATCAGAACGTTTTTTTTTTTTTTTTTCATCGACACTTAAAAGAATGTGATCCTACAGCTTATGTGGCTTTTCGTTTTACATCCTTTCGGTTTTAAGCTTCACTGCTTCACCGGATTGGATTCTTATTGCATGCCAAGCGCTGGCTCTCTCAGCCTCTTGACCCCCAAAAACCGCCAGGGGAACCTACTGACACCGTGACTTCAGTGTTTCTCCTTGGCCGATAGGTTAAAAATCTTTCCAATTTCAGGCCAAAGCCCATTTTAGGTCACAGATTTGCTGCCCGCTCTAGGGAATTACCACGGTCGATGCTTCACAATTTTGTCCTGCCGTTGGATACGATAAGGGGTGAAGGACAATTTCTGGCAAAACAAGCCCTGTACCGTTGATGCACTCGGCCGTGGCAGTAGCCATTAAAATGTTTTGTTCCGCAAAGACATTTACCAGCGCTCTCTGTATGATAGATGCCTAATTTTACAGTTGTTTTGGAATTTGATCCAACAAGATCAATCTGTAGAATGATCACAAACACCATTACTTGTAGGCCTATATCCTGGCCCAATTGACCACGCTTGAGTAATCCTCTTCCAAAAGATCTTTCACTGCATTATTGCAGTACTGTATATGCATAGCAGAAACTCTTAGCCTTGGACGACCTTCAAATTTTGTTTACAACAGGATGTTAACTGAAACACAGGATCGGGGTGCATGAGCAGTCTCTGGATTTGAAAAAGCAACCTTGTGGTGTTCTCCAGTATTTGGCAGCCATCGTTGGCCTCCTGACTTTGTGAAAAAGCAGCATTCTGGTCTCAAGCTCGCATTCACCGTTCGCACGTGCCTGCCCGGTGATCTGGTGACGTGCCGAGGGTAACGAGACCCGTCTCTTGTCCCCACAGCCTTGTATCTGGCGTCCTACGAGAGCGAGGGTCCTGAGAACAACATGGAGAAGGACAGATGGAAGTCTCTGAGGTAAGTTCCTGGGGGGTGGGCTCCATTCATCAACCCTGTCAGACCACGCCCCGCCCCAATTTCCAATCTGGCTCAGGGGACCGCCTGGGGCCCCCGTCCCCGAGTTGATTTCTATTCCATCTTCGGGTCGCCCCGTGTGTCGCCTTTGATGGATGAGAGGGAAATTACCTTGTTTAACTCTGAGTTTGGAGCGTTAACCGAGGGACTGGCAGACTTGCTGATGAGACGATATTTGTGTGGGTACCGAGACAGCACGCATCTCGAGAGGAGACCCCATCCTCAGTGCATTTTTGAAATGACTGATTTCTTTTTAAATCACTGTACAGACACGGTGATTGTAAATACAACAGTACTAAAGCAAGTTATATTGCGTTCTCTATAACAGAGAGGACAACTTTATTTTATGTCTAGCAGTATCAAGTTGATTACCCTTCACAGTCATTATTATAAGATATACCTATTATAAGGTCAGATGCTTTTACAAGGGCCTGTGAGGAATTACATTAATTTATTCTTCACAAAATGGACGCCTCTGCTTTCAGGGTTTCATTAGCATTTTATTCCCTATCTTATCTACCAGACAAATATAATTTACAAAAGAAACAGCTATTGACCACAACAATACATAATAAAGAAGTGAATAGGGACAATATTTTAGCGTTGTGATACAAATACGTGAGGTAAAGGGGCTGTAGGAAATGAACAGTAAGCTCTTGGATCGTCACATGACTGCGTGCTGGGGCTATCAGGGAAATCTCATGGCTTCGAGCTGGGTCATGTCTTCTGATATCAATTCATCACCGCACGTGGTTCTCTTTTTCCTCCCGTGTCTCAGATTGTGTCACATTAGCCGAGTTCAGTCCCCAACAGCAAAACACGCTCCATCCAAGATGTGAATGAACCTATTAATGTTTCAGAGGAAACTAACCCTCGTGTGACCGAAAAGGCTAATCTCAAACATGAATGTCTTCAGGGAAATGTCATAGAGCTTCCACTATGGCGATTTATTAGCATTGACACAGCTATATGCTGGACACCATTTGGGATGTAGTTTTTTATTTTATTTTAAAGAATGAATGGACCAAAATAGTTTATTTTCAACATGCAAAAAGCTCTTTATCCTATCGATATTGTTCTTAATATGTTTCTTGTTTTGCTTTCACAGGTCTACTCTGCTAAGTAGAGTATGAAGGAGTATGAACACAGCAGTGAGCTCTTCGGCAAATGGGTCCTGCTCGACTCGGCTGTGTCCAACAGAGTGAAAAGTATCCCCGTTTGGAGGGGAGCGACAATCTTTACATTTCCTGCGAGGACCTTGCCATTTAATGACAACAGTCAGATTTATAAGAGCTGGTCAGGGGTTTTCCTCTTTGCGCTGGATATTTCAGGACCGATTTTTCATCTCTTTGTAACAATTTGTAGTCTTTTTTTCTAAAGGAAAAACTGTTGCTGTCAAAGAGAATGGCCCCAGAAGATTCTTTTGGCTTTTCGTTCTTCAGTCGAAGGACATTTGCAAACGGTACGGGCGGTTGGAGGGGGCCTAGATTCTATCATCACAAAGAATGTCCTGACATTTTCAAAAAGTATTATCTCTTCACAAAAATTTGAGTTTTGCTGCTGGTTGGCTAACTGGAATGGTTCAAAAGATGCCCTCTTAATACCAGCATTATGCGTACTGTGAGAGCAGTAATGTCTATTTCTTATATAACTGAAGCGTTAATAATCTCAGTCCATAAGCTAACATTATTTGTGGTTTTTGTTATCATGTAAGTTCCGTGTTTTTGTGTGTGTAAATACAAGTATTGTGTCCCAACATGGCCGCCTGTTCTTAGGATGAAATGTTCTCTCAGGAGGCTGCTGAATGCGCTGAGTGCATTTAGGAATTACTGATGTCATTTTTTCTGCTGCGCGAAGCTTTTGTACGCTAAACCAGGAATGCATCCCCCGCCCCCCCCCGCGACCCACCATTAGCAGTGAGCGTAAATGGTGTATAACTGTGGAGATACCGAGTCCATGTTCTCGGTTATCGGTGTCATTTGGGCTCCGCCGTCAGCCGCATCAAGCTAAGTATAGCCTTGGAGTACTGGTTGCTTCTAGCACTTAAGATAGCCCACTTTGTGTGAGAAGAGGGTTTTTCTGAATAATAAAGCCCCATCCCTGTTTGATTCATAATGCAGATGTGTAATGAGGTGACGGTATGCTTGTTATAGAAGAGCGAGGCTTTGGAAAACCCAAATTTGTTGGGGCTATCAGTGGCTGTCAATCACTGACTTTTATCAACCAATTAAAAACAGCATGATTGATTTAAATCAATGAGTCACTGATGCCATCTGATAGCTCCTCCAACGCTTGGGTTAAAGACTCTTCTCAAATCTCTGGTACCTACACAAGGTGGATGCTAAAAATGAAAGTTATTTAAGCTGGTGAAATTGTGAGATTCATGATTAGACTTTATATGTTTATGTATTCGTTTTTACCCTGTTGGTGCCGTATTGGGTAAGCCACTATGTCTTTTTTTTTTTTTGTCCGTTTTTTTTTTTCCACTATGCTACCCAAAACGTATTTATGTTCCCTAAAGTTACTTGTGCTATCATAGGATTTCTTATATAATTTACTGATATTTACTGTTATTTTATTGTATTTTCCCTATTTAATTTTGTACTAGATGCATAACATACTTCGGTAGTCTTTTATCACGCTAACTAATTTTCTATTAAAGTCTGTGAGAGAAAATATTGTTTTCAGGATGCTCGGACGTGAAATGAAGTTATATTTATTGACTGATGTCCAGCTTGCCTTGTATCTTTTTTTTTTTTTTTAAAACCTCATAAAAATATGTTGGTTAACTGTAAATAATTTATACTTTTTCTGTCCATATCGGTATGTATTTTGACTGTCCGGATGACTTAGAGGAAGTGTTTATAACTGAAATAGTTGTGTAAGATGAAGAAGATGACTAAATAAAAGAATGTTTCCAGCATTTAATCCAAGCTGGTCCATTAAAACACAAACTCCAGGGATCGTTTGGTTGACCAGCCTTCGTAATTCTGGCTTGCTGTCACATTTGTCTCAGCGTTTACTTGGTGTGTCCAACCACTCTTCCTGCGATTCATTTTCAAATGTTTGGTGGTCTTGTTACATTAAACCAAAAACTAATCTCAAGTTCCAGTGCAGATATGCATGTCCAATGACACTTAACAGGGAAACCTCTAGGGAAATTTACTGAGGAGGCCCTCGGGCCCACATTAATGAATTAATTTCAGCATGTAATTTCATTTCAGAAAATGGAACATTTCATTGCGGATTATGAAGTCATGATTGAATATATAATTAAAACAACACAAGCAATGAGCTATTGTCAATGTCCTTTGCATCATAGAGTCTATGTGGGCAAACAGCACTATTGGAGAGTGGAGACATGGTCTTTTCATACGCTTTACTTGCAACAATAACTCATTCTAGTCTGCAGACCAGGGTGAGCTAAGAGACTGGGATATTGTCAACAGACCGATGGATCTGAAACAACAAATACAGAAACATGGGTCATTATTGAAACCACAAACTGGTGGAGATAATTATATTCATCCATGCACAGACAACACAATGCTGAGCAATATCATAACAGAGAAGGAAACACAAGTTTATACTTCACAGTGGAATGTAGTATCTGTCTAATATAGTGCCTTTCCTTGTTTTAACCCTTTAAGGTGT
>CM056376.1:35809429-35824783 GCA_029718625.1 Synaphobranchus kaupii
TTTCTATTAGCAGGGCATTATTTTATAAAATTCTTGTTTATCAAAAGTTGCTTGAGTAGGGGCCTTTGTTAGTGAAGGTGCTATTTTCAGAATTTCTGGGGGAGGGTTGGGGGTCAGAAGGTTGAGACTATTTTTGGGCCCCCAACAGTTGGCCCTGTTGCGTCACATATCAGAAGTAGCCTAAATACCAGTGGACTGTCAGATAAATCTACAATCATGACTAGATCACTCATTTAGTAATCATGTTTAGTGTTCATCCAAAGATCATTCTTTTCACCACCTTTGACTGTCCTTCGCTGGCCTCCGGTAACCGCCCCCACATTCAGTTAATAATCACTTCCGCTGGCATGCCAAGCTGAGAATGGCACCGCCCCTTCCTATCTTCAGATAATGATTACGCCGTACACTCCACCCGGACCTCTCCATTCAGCCTCCTCTCGCCGGCTGGCTGTCCCATCTCCATGCCCTCCTCCCCTGATAGAGGAACAACCTTCTCCAATCAGCCAGGAATGAAGATTCACTGGCTGTTTTCCACAAACATCTGAAAACCCACCTTTAGAATACGCCTCACTTAATGTATGTATTCAAACAACTATAAAGTTATCCCTCCTTAAATAGTACCATTTATATGACTGCAGCTTTGCCTGCATCCATAGCTCTTGTGGTATTTGCTTATACCATATTAAATTCACTTTTCTGTAAGTCGCTGGCTAAAAGCATCTGCCAAATGACTTGTAAATTGTTGTAACGGACATTGTTCAAAGCCACAAAGACACTGTAGTACAATTAACCACTAAATATTTTGTGACAAAGGCATGGTTGCTTGTGTGGTATATGCTGGCTCATTGTCAGTTATGAATCACATGCCACCATAATTTACATCCACTCTGCTGGACTCATTTGAAACTTTTTGAAATTTTGATCAATTAAATAAACCGAAGGCATGAAAAGCTAGATTTGTCTCACGGGTGTTATCCTTCCCAAAACGACAACACCCTATTATTTATTCAGGTATAATATGAATCTGAGTTGGATTGCAAGTGCTTAAACAGATATCGCCAGAGGCTGAAAGTGAAATAGCCTTCAGTCCTCTATAGCCTATAACCGAAATAAATGCTTTAGATATCTGGAATGGAATTAGCTACTCTATGAGAACGTTTTAGAGTTTTAAATACATTTTTTGTTCACTGTGTAAAACTAGATGTTGATCAGCCTATTTGGGGAAGCAGACCCAAGCAGTGCGTCAAAGTGTTCGGGGCAACGGAATATATCTAGGCTATATATTACATTTTTCTCACAACCATCACACTGCAAAACGTTATTTTTATACGGCATTTCGATATCCATATACGGAGAATGTCAGCGATCGTACCAAAGACATTATCAGCCTAGTAGGCAAAAAAACCGAATTGGTCCACAATTATGCGAGCCGAGCTGAACAGTCAGCGAGACAGCAGCTGTGCTGTCGGGATCGTTAGGGAATCGCGCCGGGAGATCAGAAAGAGAATCTGACACAGCACAGCACGTTAGCGCCTTGCTGGAAGAGCGTCTCTTCAAATTTGAGAATATTCCAGACTGAATTTTGACGCTCGACCTGGGAGTATATTTATGTGTTTAAAGGCGGAGTAGAGGTCCACGTCCCATCGACTGTTGTAAGTGTTTTTTTTTTACTTTACCAGAAAGTTTCAGTTTCTGTCAGCGAAATTAACAGTGGAAAAGTGTAGAGTCTACTACAGGTGCGTTGCAAATGTTTTATTTAATTTTTTGTTATTTGCCACTGCCCCCAAAATATGCAAGGTTATTCGCCTCTATTTAAAAGATTTTTCTTTACAAAAAAAATTATAAAAAACTTTCTATAGCATAGCCCATCCCAATTACGTCTACCATTTATTCAACGAATACTTTTTTCAGCATAGGCGATATGTTTTATTTCTACTCTATTCTATTGTATGAGTAATACAGTCAAACGTGACTTAGTGGACGTAGCCTACTTTGTGTCGTAATATAATTAGGGAAAGTAATAGACTAACCTACTTCACATTTAATTACAGAAAATGGTTCAGACCACAGCAGACGTGGTCTAAGGTGTGTTCATCACAAATGCTAATCGCTGTTAAGGATTTGCAAGAGGATGCAGCTGCCATGTACGGAGCGGCTAATACTAAACAAGCACAGGTGGCAATGCGCATTCATATTTAAATTTAAGCACCCGTACGATCCTTGCTTATAAAAGTGAGTTTTAATAACCCCTTGCATCTTTTGGCAAGTGCTTCAACAAGTTCTGATACTTTCTTTTGAACAGAACATGATTAAATGTACATAAACAAACCAACAAAAAAGGCCAAATGAGTGTTTCCTGACAGAGTGCATTGTATTAGTTTGTTCTGTCATGCCTAAATGGTTTTGTGAGTTGTGATGCACATTTTTGCATACAGTTTTAATGGGTGAACAAGGCAACATGTTCAAATGAATTATTCTAAATGACGCCCCCCACCCCCCCAAAAAAATGTACTTTCATATGAAATTTTATATGAAATATGTGTTATTTTTATTGTCAATACTATAAAACATACCCTGTTATAGGATCCAAAAGGCTTGGTGTTGAATTAATAATAGATTTGCAACACAAATAGCATCAGCTACACTTGGGACAATTCAGTGCTGCTACAAATAAGGTTTCCCAGGCAACTGGCAAAGGTCATAAAAATATGCTTTCTGAAGAAAATTCAGGGGGATTGATGCACTACAAAGTGATTACAGGCATCATAATGTTTAATTTTAGGCTCTTCTCCTCTCATTTCTCATCACCACTCCCATCTCTGTAAAGCAGCACTTTGGGCTGCATCTCAGAGAGAATACAATTTGCAGAGAGCATTAAATTGTAGCCTAGTGTATTACTGCTGGAGGTTTATTTGTTTATTTATTTATGTGCAATTTGTGGTGAAAGTCTTCATTTAGTTCAGAATTTCTATTTATACTGTGAAGTTTTTACAAAGGCATTCACAAAAGTTCTACATGTCTGATGGGTTGAACAATAGCATCTTTTTGTTTTTTGTTCAGTATGTGCGTTGGCGTAAGCATTGCTGTGCTATTTTGCTGTCAATTACAGTTTGTCTCTGGTATTTATCTGAGCGAACAACTGCAATTGTTCTCTGAAGAGAGAGAAAGAAAGAGACAGAGAGAGAGAGAGAGAGTTAGAGAGAGAGGGGGAGGAAGAGAGAGACTGATGGAGAGAGGGAGGTAGAGAGAGATAGAGAGAGAGTGTGAGAGAGAGAGAGAGACTGATGGAGACAGAGGTAGAGATAGATAGAGAGTTAGAGCAAGAGAGAGAGAGAGAAAGAGAGAGAGAGAGAGAGGTGTCAGTCAGGCTTACCTGGACACGTCTGATACTGCAGTATTTGCAGATTCATCCATTTCTTCCCCCGAAGTAAAAAAGAGAGATCCCCTTTCAACGATGGGCCACATATTCCACATGATCACTGTATGTTAAAGGCAGTCAATACTTTCTGCTGAATAATTCATCAAAGGCACATATTTACCATTACACTGCTGCTGCAAAAAAAAAATCAATTACCTCCGAGTGAAAGGAGGAAGGATAGGCATTCACGTACAGATAAATTACCTTTCCAACTACCTGGAAAGGTACACATTACAAAATGGTCTGCAAAGATAGAGATAGACATGATAGAGTACCCTCAGCCTTTGTACTGTTCAGTTCAAAGGCAAGCAGACGCCTATCAGCGAGCACTAAAGAGGATAAATGCCAGAGCTTCCTCAGAGGGTAAAAAAAAATCAATATGTAATGACACCGCTGCTACACATGCAGGCTGCACATTTGCACAGTTTCTCTGTGGGAGCGTAATGGAGTAATGGAGTAATGGACAGGCCATGCCTTGTTTTCTTTCCCCCGCTGGGCGCAGGTCTCCGGGCGGGATGGGGAACGGGTCGGTGAAGCCGAAGCAGCTGAAGCAGCCGGACGGCACGGCGGCGAGCCCCTCCGTGGGCTGCGGCGGAGGCAGGAGGCCGAGCGCCAAGAACGCGGCGGAGCTCCTGAGGGCCAAGGTGGCCGAGCTGGAGAAGGAGGCGTGGCGGAAGGACGAGGAGCTGCGCGAGAAGGAGCAGCGGATCAGGAGCCTGCAGGAGCAGCTCGCCCGGCAGACCCGGGCCGTCGCCGACCTCGCCGAGGAGCTGCGGGTCAGGAGCGCGCAGCTCGGCAAGCTCCAGGACGTGGTCAGGACCCAGGGCGGGGCCGGAGCCCACCCCTCTCCCCTCAAGTCCAAGTTCAACCAGCAGGTCAGCGGCCTGATCAGAGACACGCTGAACCGGAGGAAAGGGGCGAAGGCAGGGGTGTCCGCCGAGCCCACCTCCAGGACCTACGGCTCCGGCGGCCTGCCCAAGTTCTCTTTCGAGAAGGCCAGGGTGTGGAAGGACTCCAGGTGAGAATGTGCGCACGTTCTGCTCGAGCGACGGGCTAATGCTTCTGTGCACGTCTATCGCGTTGTTTAGTGTTTGGAAACAGCCTGCTCGTGTGCACTTAAGTCTCAAGGATCACTCGAGCTTTCTCTGTTTACATTTCGGGATGTCTCACAGATTAGATGTTTTTCTGTCCGCAAACTTATGCACTTATACATAAAATATGACTGCGGTCTCTGGGAAAGAATTAGCACCAACCCACTTATGGATAATCAATAGAAAATGAACATACTTTGTATTGGTGCATTACAATGTTACACATGACCCAAAGAAGAAACGTCTTCATTTTCCTTTTGGTCCCTGAATGAGACTTTTAATATCAGAGTTAGAAATGTGTTGATTTGAGAACCCTCATTTATTCTGAGCAGGAATATTATAGTGGTGCCAACTGCATGATAGACTCTACTGTTCTTGCCTATCAGCATATTTCTAGTAGTTCATACTTCACTGTGCTGATGTTCTGCCATAACATATAAAATATGTAATGCGTGTTTTTTTAGTGAAAAGTTTTTATTTTATTATTCAAGCAAGCTGAGCTTACACCAAGGGTACACGAGTCTGCACAGTGGTGTCCAACTCTGACAAAGCTTGGAATGGTAACATCTTTTTTTACCCATGTTACATTTTTTTAAAAATAGATGCAACATATAATTGGTCTCCATTGACAGTTGAGCTTATTGTTGTATTTGCAATTTTAATGGGCGCAGCAGGCTAATGTTGAGATCATAGAAATGCTATAAGAATTTCCACCTTTGGTAGCCTATACGTATATTATGAAATGTACGCATTTCTACAAGCGTTATCTTTGGGTTCTGTTTGCAAGATTCAATATGTTTTACAAGACAATATGCAATGAATGTTTTCATTGAATATTCATCAGGTTAATATGTAAATACCTCTGTAAAAAGAATGCATTCACACTGATCGAACAGGTCTTCATAAAAAATAGCTACTAATTTTCTCCTCATACAAAACCTAATGTTTCCTGCATACCCTTTCAATGAGTGTATATTCAATGGGTGTATTATTGGTTTTTCATTTAAATAGCAATACCTTGCTGTCAGATTCCAATCCATGGTTAATGAGAGTGCACAGTGGGGATTCTCAGTCAGGCCAAATGCTATTTGATTCACAGCCACGCTGTGCTGCTTTATTTAGTCTGTTTGAAACACATGCTTAATGAGACACTATAACATGCTCGATGGTTAAAAAGAATCAGCTCAAGTGCTGTGCAGGAGTCTTGCTGTGCACAGTTCTTCAGTCAAAGCAAAGGAAGGGAAGGGGGAAAAGTTTGATATAAATATCAACCTAATTTTTAATTATTTGGTTATGTGGTGTACTGGATTGTACACTGTATCATCTGAAAATTTGATGGGCCTGATTTACTAAGACCTTTAGCGGGTGCAAAACCATGTAGCACACGCAAAACCAATAACTTGACCAATGATTGCTCATGGAATTTGTTTTGCACTGATCATTGGTCATATTATTGGTTTTGTGTGTGCTAAATGGTTTTGCACCTGTTAAAGGTCGCACCCGCTAAAGGGCTAAATCAGGCCCTATGTTTGTTAAAAAGTTTTACAAAATAATTTGAGGAATGTGTGGGTGGCACGTATTCCCCACATCGTTTTGGTAGGATGAGTTTGATATGTCACAGAAGCATTAACAATCACAAGCTTTTAAAAGAAATGTAAAGGTGTTTTTGTAATGGTGGCGTGACGTGTGAGGTAGGAGGGGCCAAATGCAGCAAGGGGATTCATTAAGCACTAGGCCACTAGGACGGGAAACCCCGTAGTTAAGGGAAGGAACAAGACAAGGAGCACACGTACCAAAGCCACTAACCGGCTCACTGTCACGCGCCAATGAGTAGAAGCGCAAACGCCAGGTTTCTTGGTAAGAAAACCAAACAAGGCGAATGGAACAAAGCACTGGACTCCCATACTTCTACGAGCTAAGTGACTAACGGAAGAGCCAGAATTAATAAACGCCCTGCCTCAGTAACGAGACGCATAATAACAGGCGAGTAGTATAATGGCACAAATTAAACACACACCAATCGTACCGAAGCTACTAACTTTACCCTAAAATAATATCACACACAAAACAGCACAAATAATGCCAGACAATACACCACAGTACAAATCAACAAACAATCAATATCGAAGCCCCAAACGAAGGAAACGGAAGGCTTATATAGCTCACCGGCAAACACGCACACCTGTGAACGCTGACGAGACTTCTCCGTGAAAAGCCGAGATGGAGCCAAAACTCCACTAACAGAGCAGCGCCCACGTGTGGCAACCGAGGAACACGACCGCAAGGGAAAAAAGGGTCATAAACCATGACAGTTTTTATCTGTAGTGTTATCTTATTGTAAACTGAAGAATCAAGCCTCAGGGTTTGAAGGAACAGTGCTCTGTGTTTAGTTAATAAGATTAATGTCAGCATCAATAATAGGCTCCTTTTGAACAGAGATTATCACCTGAATGTCAGCAACCAGTTCATACCCACGAAAACCAGGTGATGTAAGGTAACTATGTATTTAACAGCTTTAATTCAAAATTTAAATCCTGAGTAACAACACGAAGCTGCAGACCCTGCAGCCCTCCTGGACACACCCCTATATAGAATAAACATCAATGGCATGCAGTCACTGTTTCCCAGTGCAGAGAGACAGAGTGGCTTATCAGTAGGCCTATTGGCGGAAGTTCTGCAAACGCATCCATATTTCCACTGAGACTTGTTGGAATAGGGAACCACATGGTTTTCTGTAGACAGTTTTTCTGTAAAAATTACATAATACAATATACATTTGAAGTCGGATGTTTACATACACTTAGGTTGAAGTCATTCAAACTCATTTTTAACCACTCCACAGATTTCATGTAAGCAAACTATAGTGTTGGCAAGTCAGTTAGGACATCTACTTTGTGCATGACACAAGTAATTTTTCTAACAATTGTTTACAGACAGATTATTTCACTTTTAATTCACTATATCACAATTCCAGTGGGCCAGAAGTTTACATACACTAAGTTGACTGTACCTTTAAATTTTTTATATTTGGTCGCATATCCATTGGCTTTGTATGCCATGACTGCCTGATGTCTGTGACCCAACAACATTAAAAGACTCTTGATATCTTATTTTCTGGTACTCTTACAAGTGATACTATAAGGTCTCTGCATTTGAATGGATCTCTATGGGAATTGGGGGGTGGGACTAAATTTAGCTGTAAATTATGCTGGAACCGTATGGAATACATGATTGGTAAAATAGCTGTAAGTCATCAAGGGTCTGAGGTATCAAACAAGCCTCAAACCATCACTCTGCTGCCAGATATGCAGTAGATATGGATGGATCACTTTAAGGATTGTTTCTCCTGACAGATTTTCCTATTGAACTCTATGGAAAAATAAGTCAGGAGAAGAAACCCTTCAAGTTATCCATCCATATCTACTGTATTTCTGGCAGCAGAGTGATGATTTAAGGCTTGTTTGATACATCAGACCATTGATGACTTACAGCCATTTAGCCAACCATGTGTTCCATACTGTTCCAATGTAATATACAGGGAAATCTAGTCCCACCCCCCAATTCCCATAGAGATCCATTCAAATGCAGAGACATTTAGTATCGCTTGTAAGAGTACCAGAAAATAAGATATCAAGAGTCTTTTGATGTTGTTGGCTCACAGACATCAGGAGGTCATGCCATGCAAAGCCAAATGATATGCGACCAAATATAAAAAATTTAAAGGCACAGTCAACTTAGTGTATGTAAACCATAGACTGTATAAAAATATGGACAAAGCCACTGTGACGTCACCCATTGCCTTTCCACAGCCTCGTAAAAACTTAATTGAAGCTCGGAAGTCTTTTTCGCCGCCCGTTTGTACAAACTGCGCCTGCTCCGTGGAGCCGAAGAGGACTCAACCTGTCCCTCTGATTGGTCCTGGCAGTGAGAACCATATAGAACCTATCTATGCCAGTGATCCCAGGACTCAACCTGTCCCTCTGATTGGTCCTGAACAAATGTTAATACCCTGTCCAAACGACACAATATTTTAAAAATATCAGCACATGCAGAGGCATTAGATGAAGGAAAGGCACCTATTGCAATTACATTTTTTTGTGTAAAAAAATTATTGACTGAGTATTTTGACCACATTGCTGCCATTGACTTACATGGGGAAAGACCTATACTGGAGCCAACCGCAGTGGCGCTAGTGAGCAACAGCACCAGGAAGTGAGCTTCAGAACGAAAGCCCAGTCTTGGCCCCTTGATGTAAACTTCTGGCCCACTGGAATTGTGATATAGTGAATTAAAAGTGAAATAATCTGTCTGTAAACAATTGTTGGAAAAATTACTTGTGTCATGCACAAAGTAGATGTCCAAACTGACTTGCCAACACTTTAGTTTGCTTACATGAAATCTGTGGAGTGGTTAAAAATTAGTTTTAATGACTTCAACCTAAGTGTATGTAAACATCCGACTTCAACTTCAACTTCGACTGTAAATACTGTAGAAAGCGTTCATTATTTTTGGAATCTGCTTCTTTCATGATCAGCGTCACCTATGAGCATAAGGTGTGATATAACCACGTTCCGAATTTCTGCCAAGGAACAGCAAAGCAAGTTGTCAAGGAATTTGTAACCTCATGGGAAAATTATATTGACCTGACATATTGAGCTGCTACTTTTAAACTGATGACAGGCTCAGTCAAAAAGGAAGTAGGACAGGTACGCTCTGGAACACTCTCTTGTAATGATAACACGGTTATCTCCACAGCACCAAGAAACTCATCATCGACGCGCTGAATAAGAACCAGTTCCTGAAGAGGCTTGAGCCGCAGCAGATAAAGGACATGGTGGAGTGCATGTATGAGAGAAGCTTCCAGAAGGGAGATTATGTCATCAAGCAGGGGGAGGCGGGGAATCATCTGTTTGTGCTGGCAGGTAATGAACAATAATGAATGGATCATATTTATACAGCGCTTTCTGGGATCTTGCAGTGAAGAGGGGAAGTTCACCTCAAATGTGTAGCGTCAACATTTATTTTCTCCAATAGGGTTATATTTGCATTATAAGTAGTTTTCTGATGCAAAAACATGTAGTGCACTGTATGAAAATATCAGCTGGGAGCATACTGGAATTTGTATCCTAAATCTCTTTATTAACATAATTAAAACAGAGTAGTTTTCTGTATTTTATATGTACATTATTGAAGACATTTTCTGTCTGACCTAATTTAGGACAGCTTAGACATGTTAATAACTGACAAGAGAAAGTATGTTTTGTTTTTTATCTTGGGGCTATTCCTTACTAAATGAGTAGACCCTTGATTTTTCCTTTGGGCACTGATGTGCATCAAAATACAAAAACAATTCAGTAAAGGCTAATTATGTTCACATTGCATTTACAGATGGCCAGCTGGATGTCTTTCAACAGAGCAAATTGTTAACTACAATAGCTGTCTGGACAGCGTTTGGTGAATTGGCAATATTGTACAACTGTACACGGACTGCTTCAGTAAGAGGTAAAGTTTCTATTCCCTTTTCAGAAATGGCAAAAAAGAAATTCTCCAAGTTAAATGGGGAAAGTAATTGTTTTAAGTACAGTGTAAGGTGTTATAAATTGAATTTGAGCAACAATGTCTAACAATATGATCACATTTCCTATGTTGAATAATCATATTCATAAGATATTTATCTCAGAATTGTAAAGTAAAGTACATTTGAATTGTGACATCCTTCTTTTAATGTAATGCACATTTGTGATTTCTGGACGTGTAGGCTATGTACGCTTTCTTTAAGCCTTATTTAGACAATACATTGACTGTTGAAATGATTCCTTGTCTGTAATTCCAGGCTTGGACAGCATTCCCTCTGAAACAATCTTTCCTTTTGTAGCCACCCCCACAGCCCCTCCTCCACAAAAACTGAATTGGTTTCAGCATAAAAGGATTTATTTTTCTTAACTAGCTGTATCACCATTTTCTTCTTCGGCAAACGTGCCTTCGGGGATGCCGTAACTGTGCCGTGGGACAATGTGTTCCTCCAAGCTCACACTGCTTGGCAACCTGTTGTTGACATTAGTAATTGATGTTTCCGTGAAAGTCTGAACTTGGACATAGTGTGACACTGGGAGTGCAGATTCATTGGTTAGTGGTAAACAACCATTCATGTGGGTGTATTGACAAAGGCTTAGCGTCAAGACGTCCCATGCACATTCCAGCCCTGACTTATGATTGATGCCTTCTTCTTCAGCCAGCACAAGGCCACTGAGTGCACATTTGTATAATATCCTTCCATTGTGGCATCATTAACACTAATGTGGTTTTTCTGCGATGCTCCTCCTTCTCAAAATCCCATGGCGTGTGACAAAGCGAGTCCAATCCACAATGGATATTTGCACTGTTGATGCACTGCCTGGGAAAAAAAAGTTGCACACTCTAATAATTTGTTGGACCGCCTTTAGCTTCGATTATGGCACGCATTCGTCGTGGCATTGTTTCGTCAACCTTATGCAATGTCACAACATTTATTTCCGTCCAGAGTTGCATAAATTTTTGGCCGAGATCTTGTATTGATGACGGGAGAGTCGAACCACTCCGTAAAGTCTTCTCCAGCACATCGCAAAGACTTTCAATGTGGTTAAGATGAGGACTCTGGTGGCCAATTCATGTGTGAAAATGATTCCTCATGCTCCCTGAACCACTCTTTCGCAATTTGAGCCCGATGAATCTTGGCATTGTCGTCCTGGAATATGCCCATTGATGGGATAACCTAGTCATTCAGTACATTCAGATTCTCAGCTGACTTCATTTTATTGCTGCATAACGTTGCTGAGCCTAGACCTGACCACTTGAAGCAACCCCAGATCATAACACTGCCTCCAGTGGCGGGCACTATGCATGGCGGGTGCAACGGCGACTTTTTTTTGGCCCGGCAGTGTATATGTACTGCCAATAGTCACACTGTTGATGACTCATGTGCTTGGGGTACTTAATGTATAGGGTTTCACAGTTCTGTAGGCCATATCAATGTTTTAGTCTGTGGAGGAGAATAATGAAACCTAAATGGCTTATCCAATGTCATGTCCTTTTTCTGCCCTAACGTGAGTGAAAGCTGCCTGAGTTAGGTAGACCAAGACTAAGGCAATTTGAGCAATAACCTTGCACAGACCCTGTATAGACCTCCTCCTTGTCCTGGGCAGTAATCTTTGCACCCCCTCAGGACAGTTGCTTCTGTCTTTTTTTTTTTTGGCCGGTTTAGGACTGGGCGGGTGGTTGGGTGAGTTTTAAACCATACCGGGTCGAGCGCACATGGTCAGACGGCACTGTCTCCTCATTCGCTGGTCGTTTCTCGCTTGCAGCGGTCAGCCAGGTGAAGACATGGGCCCTGGACCGGGAGGTGTTCCAGAACATCATGAGGATGACGGCCGAGACCCGGCACGAGCAGTACCGCAGTTTCCTCCGAAGGTGATCCTCCAGCACCGCGACCCCGGCATGTCTCAGACCAGTCAACCCTGTCCCTGACAGCATCTCATGACCATGATTATTTGTGTCTACCAGGAACTATACTATACAGATTAAATGGTTCCAAAAGTGTCTCCATAGAGGAACCCTATCTAGTTCAAGGGTTCTTTGTTGGGCAAAAGGGTTCAATCAGGGAGCTTTCACACTTTTTCCACACCTATCATAGAGGGCTTCATAAAGAACGAAAAAGTGTTCCCCTATGGAGACAAGCCAAAGAAACTTTTTTTTCTGAAAGTGCCTAGAAGGAATTTAGGCACCTCTCTTTAATTGAAAATGAAAATAATCTGTAATTAAAGACAAGTAGAAATACTCCTGAAACCAGAAGTGTCTGTTTAACCCATGTTTCCTCAGGTGAAAAATGACCATTTTCTGAGTTTATGGTGGTGAAACTCTCCATAAATTACATTTTTTCAGCATTACAAATATTATCTTAGGAGTCTTTTTTTTTTAACCCTGCAGTTATAAAGAAGTCATAATCAGAATTAAGCACCACACATCTATTACAGCAAAAAAAAAATCAATTAAGTGTTTTGTATTAAAAATGAGTGGTTTAGACTGAAGAAATACAGTCTGTCTGGACTGTGAAGTAGGAATGAAATTTGTCTACACAAAAAATTGATTTAGGGTTTAAAATTTGACGAAGAAGCTTTATCATAAGGGGTCTGCTGAGGGTGGGTCATTTTTGACCCTGTGGAAACAGGATGCATACATAATACATAATACGTCAAGGCGGCAGTGGTTAAGGAACTGGCCTTGTAACCGAAAGGTTGCAGGTTCGATTCCCAGGTAGGACACTGCCGTTGTACCCTTGAGCAAGGTACTTAACCTGAATCGCTTCAGTATATATCCAGCTGTATAAATGGATAATATGTAAAAAAATAAAAAATAAAAAATGCTAAAAAGATGTGTAAGTCGCTCTGAAGAGCGTCTGCTAAATGCCTGTAATGTAATGTAAATGTAAATATGAAGACAACACAAGGGTTAATTATATAAGGTGCCCTGCCTATCACATAACATAAGAGGGCAGTGGAAAGGGTAATCCATGAAGTTAATACTAATGTCAGGTGGAAACAATGGCTCTGTTACTGATTTTTCAGTCCCCTTGTTTATACAATGAAATCTACAAATTAGAATCTACAAATTAGTTTCTGTGCTCTTTCTCATTGGTTGATGTATTTTGCATGCATTTTAAATGGCACACGGAGTCATCTATTACTATGAAGTGCACCTGTTTTCTCCATGATCTTGGCCAAGTCCTTTCTGATTTGCACACACACACACAGGCCCAAACATTCATTTAACACAACGTGATATAGCTCGCAAGGTTTATATATATAACCACATGATCATCAGCGTTGTTACTGCTGATGTTAATGTTACTGCTAATGATACTGCAATGTGTAAAACGTTATGGAATTAGTGGGTAAAAACAGCACTACTGCGCAGAAATAATGATTGTTTACTGTAAACTTTCACAGAACTGCCTCATTTGTTCTAATGTTTACCTGGCTCTTTTTTTTGAAGCGTCTCATTGTTGGCAAGACTGCCAGACGACAAACTAAATAAGATTGTGGACTGCTTAGAAATGGTAAGTTTGAACCTAACTTCTACACGGTAGTTGATAGATGGCAGCATACACTTTATTTTTTATTGAGGATGTAAAAAAATGATTAGAAAATTAGCTTCACTGACATATTACTACTTCATACCTGCTTTGTACGGATCATTAGCTGAATCCATCTTGGAATGACAACATATATGAATATTTAATTAAAAGTTGATGCATTCAACTTTTTCTTCACTTTTGCTTCATTTATTTTTTTTTTTTTGGGGGGGGTTTGTTGAAGGAACCTTAACCTCTTAGATTGCGGCTGTCAAAATCTCATATTCCGTATCTGATATATTTCATTTTCGTGTAATAGCATTTCTTTTACCCCTTTCTCAGTCGGCAAGTCACCGTAAATGACCATTTTGATCGACGGCTCCGATATTCCGTCCGTCATTGCGCAACCCAGATATATTCTTACCGTAATTATTTTGCTTAGCCCCCCCCCCCCCCCCCCCAAAAAAAAAAAAGGTTTATTCTAATACGGGACGGGTGATTGGTTAAAGACGTGAGCGTGACGGAGAGATGAATGGTGCTGAGTGATTTATTCCTCCCCTATGTGCGGTCTGGCCTGTAAAAGTGCAGGTTTTGACAGCCTTCTGTCAAGCAGACCCTTTTCAGAATACTTTTACAATGAAAAGAGAAAACTCCAAGGGCATTCCTCTCTGCTGTCGATCCCCTGAGTGTGACGGGAGGGTTCTGTTACTCAATCATTTGTGATGGGGGGGGGGGGGGTGATGATATGCCGTCCCAGGGGAAGGACGGGGGTGAGGCTGAAACCCAATCGGGCTGCAGATGTTTCGGCGGAATAACGAGGATAATGTTTGGCCCCGTCGTTAAACGGCGCGGGAGTACGGGGGAATTCTATGCGAGGCCCTGTGAACACAAATATGGCGGCGCCTTCGGTGCCGAGGGCCTGAGAATGTGCCGGGAGTGTTTTTAATGGGTTGAAAGCTGTCGGGAAGTTTGTATGGATCACTGGGAAAGGGATACGAGCGGCGTTAATGGAAATAAATCAGAGTGATATAATGCAGGCTAGAGAGAGCTGTGATTACATACTGTAGAGGTTATGTGGCTGTTTGTGCATTTTACATGAAGGGTAACAATATGGCTCTATTAATAATGCATAGTGACATATGGTTCATCTGCGGATAATTTCCGAAGCTTCAAAAATATTTCTATTTTATAATCGTAATGGTTCAACCCCAAAGAAAATGTTAACAGAACTTTAAATTCACTTTTAAGTTTTAAGTTCAACAAAGCCTTTACATATGGATAATTACTGTATATTCTATATTTAATATTTTGTGTTAATGAAGCAGTCTGTCTGATTCTGTTTAACTTGTGTTATAGGCTAGTCACCCACAGGTGTTTTAATGCTAAAATGTTAAAAGACCAGGCTTGACACAGTGCTGGTCAATCTCAAGCCAATACCCACAACAGCAAGCCTGACACTCTGGCCTGTTCTCATCATCAAAAAGGATTACGCCCTCATGTCCTGGACACTGGGAACATTTATGCGGGGTCCGGGGATCTTCAAAGTGCCAGGAAGGTGCGTGTTCCTGAGTGTCCAATTCTTTTTTCCCGCCGTAGGACACAGACAGTCCGGAAACGGCTGTGGCAGAAAGGCTTCCAGATGTAGGCAGCTTGCCGAAAGCATTTCCAACAGTCGCTGCAGTAAAGAAACAGTTACCTCCTCCCCAACAAAAGCTTCAAAAAATTGAGGGGGGCGTGCT
>CM056376.1:35825283-35905566 GCA_029718625.1 Synaphobranchus kaupii
GGCTTAAGGTCTCTGAGTCATGCTGGTGCTTATTGTGGCCCCCATTAATGTACTTATGTACGTGGCAAAATGTTATTTTGCCTTCATTGCACGCGGGTCATAGCGATGTGGCATCATAGCGCTATAATGTGTGCTGTACCTAAAGCGCATTCCTCTGTACCTCAGATTAAAGTCACTCAGAGCACAGAGGGTCACGAGGAGCCCCAGACCATAAAGACCCTGCAGAAAGGCGACTACTTTGGGGAGAAGGCCCTCATCAGGTGACTCCATCTGCCTTTGTCCTTGAATAACCTCCTTGCCCACTTGAGGTGAAGCTATATGTCACTTTACCCTTTGAAAAGTAGGTTTTTTGGAATGTTTTTTGTTCAAAATTCTAATACAGTGTTCTAGAACTCCATTGACCAGTAGTGAGTGTTACGTCAGCATTAGAATGTTCAGTTAAGAACATTCTGATCACATATTTGTGATCTTACACCTTAAAAGGGTTAATAGTCCCATTTGTAGGGCTGGACTGAGCTCTGTACCCCTGTGTGCATGACGCTTGTACTCCTTTGTCTTCCCCTCCACAGTGATGATGTCAGATCAGCCAACATAATCGCAGACGAAAACGACGTGGAGTGCCTTGTTATTGACCGAGAGTGAGTAGCACAGCCCAGTGGCTTTCCCCAACACCACACAGCAAACACTCTGAAACAACACATACAAACAGTATGTTTTGAGTTTCGGTATCATGTCTTATAAAACTTCAATACTGTGCCAACATGTTTTAGAACAGACCTTGTGGAAGTACGAGTCATCATTAAATGTACTACTACTAAATTATGTTGCATACCCCTCCCCTTCTGCAAAGTTAACCTCTGCTGTTTGTTGACACTCATATGTGTCTGTTTGCAGGACCTTCAGCCAAACTGTTGGGACTTTCAGTGAACTTCAGAAGTACCTTCAAGGCTATGTGAATAATCTCGCTCGCGACGATGAGAAAAGACACGCAAAGTGAGTGGCAGGGAGAACGTTGTTGGAATATACTGTACACTGCAAAAACCACAAAATAAGTATATTAGTCTTAAATTTAGACTTAAAATCTTAATTCTCTTACTTTTTTGCTAAATAAGACAAAAAATTGGCAATGAGACAGTTTTTCTCATTTCAAGATTTGCCAATGGAGTTAGACAATTCCTACTCATTCAAGATTTGCCAATTTGCCAATGGAGTTAGACAATTTGTCTTTGTCACGCAAAGAAGTAACTGAAAACAAGGTAATATTTTCTACTTGAGAGAAAAAAAAGGTATTAGGTATCATTACAAGACTAAAACACTTGTTAAGACAGACTTTTTTTTCTAGTGTAGTCAGTATATTCAACACATGCATTAAAACAATTTAAGTATTTATCCTTCATATATTTTTATGTTTTATGTGATTATCATGTTTGATAATATAGAGTAGTCTATTGCAGAATTGAATATGTGACATAATCATCCACAGGCTTTCTAGTTAAATAAAGGATAAATCCAATAAAATAGTAATACACAGCAGTAGTAATACATGCATTTTTTTAAAGGTGGTATCCAATGCTCTTTATTTTCTAGTCAGGAAAATGTCTGCTATTTTGATTTGTAATCCTGTGAGCTTTTGTTTCTGGTAAACCGAGACAGATCTCCTGACTCTAACATTCAGGCAGGGGTAATCTAATTAAAAGTGAATTAAGATTTAATGTAATGTGCGTTCAGATATTACAGCGAGCTACTCAGGGATTCATGCATTATTGTTTCATTTTCTACAGGGAGACTGATCTCATTAAAGAGAAAGAAAGCAGGGATGCGCTCTTGGTTTAATGAATGTGCACTGAGCCTGTTCTGCCACTGCCAGTGTTCTCTTACATCCATACTTTGGATAATCAGTTGGCTTAATTTTGCTTTGTGTATTATAAATGAGGTGAAACGGCATTAAAGATACAACATGAAAACAAGACAAATGAGCTTGTCAGAAATGCTAGAATAACCTTTGGCTCAGTCGGCCGTTAAATGTATCATAAATGGTAGTTAATGGAGGTAGTGGGAATAAAAGTGTATTATAGTGTTTACTTACTGGAGTTTGAATGGCTGGAACAGTCCCCGTTTTTGTCTTAATACAACTGCGAGCTTACACAGTAAAATGTTCAGTACTCATTGAACTCCAACAGAGTTTATATGAGACCAGCGGCTTCAACTGTACTCTAACAAAGTAGAAACTGCTCTGACTTGATTGTGACATCAAATTTCCAGTGTAATATGCATTATATGATAAAAGCATTTTTCAGTACAGTCTATCAGAGTGCTACCAGCAGGATCTGCAGACCACTATTTGCCATGGATACTCAAATCTGGCCCTCGAATCGAAATCCGGCCCTGGTTTTCATTTGTCCCAGGTAATTTACTGGACAATTAGTGCTACTGATTGGCCAAACTGTCTTCACACCAGACTCCCAAGCAAAGGGAGGTTGGAAAACCAACAGTTCTCAGACCTTGAGGACTGTGGAGCAACAGGGCGGTAGGGTCTTCAGACTGTGACCGAAGGAAGGGTCCCCATCTCTAATGGTAAAGCCCCACGTGGGCCCCGCGGTGAGAGGGGAAATTAATTTAAATAAACCATTTCTTTTTCTTCTTTTCTTCTTTTTTATAAAATAATATTTATCTAAAATAGCCTATATCTTCGTGAAGCACACCCATTTAGCCTAAATGGCGTTTTTGAAAGTTGACGTTATGTGGGAAGTAGCTATAGGCTTAGGCTACATCTATTCCCCTCATAGCTACGTGGAGCTATGATATTTTCAAATTCGCTTAATGTTGTTTTTTTCGAGTCGGGTGGCAACTGGCAAAGTGGCAAGCTCAAACAGCAGAGACCGAGACAAATTCAGAAAGTAGGCAACAGCCCGGGAGCGTAAAAAAGAAACAAGAAAAAGAAAAGAGATGTGAAATTGAAAGGTTCCTTGGATAGATTCGTAAAGAAAAACATGGAGGAGGAGGAGCAGGTCAACGCTGCTGAAGCAAGTGTGCTGTTTTTCAACTGCCCTGCAGATTTCAACTCCCCTTCACGTGAATGCGCTCGTCAAGCTAACATTAGGCTACACGACATGCTCTGCGCTTTTCTATTGCCCAATTTCTCCTGTTAACATTTTAAAACGATAATACTGTGGATTGTGGTACGAGCATTGCTAATTACAATATTTTAGTTCAAGGGCAGAGTAATGACATAGCCTATTACTTATATAATGGATACTAGTTAAGCCTATGATGGGTTAGCTATGATGTCATCGCATTAACAGCTGGGCCCCGTGTAGGTTGACTTGCCCCTGGCCCCGCCCACCCTTGAGACGGCCCTGTGTGCGTCCCAATATTCTTCACTCCCCACCTCCCTTCCTCCACTCCCCCACTACCACTCCTCTCCTACCCGGAAGTATGCAAAACTGTCTGAACGTTTCGAGTACAAGTATTTGCATGTACAGTAAACAATGTACCTGGCATTGCGGTTTGCGTCGAGACTTTAATTAATATGTAACCATTAATATGTAATTAAGATGTAATCAGCGACATTAGATTAAAACACAAAGATTAGTTTCCGGGGCACAGAGTTGAGGAGGTGGTAGTGGAGGAAGGCAGGGTGCATTTTTCGACTATTGGGACGCACCCCCTAACTCCATGTCAAAGGTGCTCAGAATGGGAGTGTCCTCAGGGCCTCGGATTAGTTCAATCATATCTTTTAGTCATTTTCTTCACTGCAGGCTTTTCAGAGTCATTTATTTAATATGGATTAACTGAGAATTAGTTTGGAGCACACAGAGCAGATTTAAACAGCAGTGACCCTTATCTCTGAAGACCTTTGGAGATATCAGTAAAGGTCGATTATATCCTTTAGCCCATAGTTTCTCTGATGACTTCACAGAGGCATGGGAGGGTGTGTGTGTGTGTGTGTGTGGGGGGGGGGGGGGGGGGGGGGGGGGGGGTTGCTACTTAGTCATTGGGGGGGTGTCAATCCATACAGTCAGTCGATCCATTGGGTTGCATTAAGGAAATTGGGTGCATTAAGCTGTTTAATGAATGGAGTTTGGGTGCTTGATGCCAGTAATATTCCCCCATTTTGTCAATTTCAGTTCTTTTTGTTATTACCTGTGAGCACAGTACACCTTAAATGAGAGACCATTTTTCAATGCTGTCTCAGTCCGGCAACTAGGTATGAGCACCACAGGATCCGCAATGCAAAACAAAACTTTACATCGTAGGGGCCGTCTTGAAATTAAATAAATCACATTTTGAGAGTGTACTGGGGAAACGCAACTTCCCATTCTCAACAGGAGGTCGACGGGCGTGCGACTGACTCCGCCCTTGTCCGTGGAACTCATCCTCCTGAAGGAGCGGGTCTCCGCCTTCTCCTCAGACACACCCTTCGACAGCCTGGAGGTTGTCGCCACGCTAGGCGTGGGAGGCTTTGGAAGGGTGGAGTTGGTGAGCAACTCTACAATGACCGTCATTCATGACGTTGCATTTTTCTTTTACAAGCACACCAAACACACTTTCATATTATCAGGCCATAGCTGCCTCTTCAGTTCTACATTCTTGGTAGATTTTAGTGACTGCTGTCACGTAAGTTTTATTGTTGCGTTTTGTCAATACTGTAAAATAGAAAGTGGAAAATCATATTAATCACTGAATTAGAATGAGACTCCCAATATTATGCTGCATGCACTGCTGACTGTGGTTGCTTCCTTGCAGGTCAAGGTTAAAAATGAAGACGTGACCTTCGCCTTGAAGTGCATCAAGAAGAAGCACATCGTGGACACTAGACAGGAAGAGCACATCCACTCAGAGAAAAGGATCCTGGCTGAAGCCTCCTCACCTTTCATCGTAAAGTAGGCTCCCGCCTCTCAACCAGACTCCCTCACAGATAATGTGTCCCTGACAACAGTGACAAAACGGCACTAACGACCAATCTTTCACATGAGTAGGAAATTGGGAAATTGATAAACTGAAAAATCTAATCCATTCCATTACAGCTTGAAAAATATATATATTTTTTGCATAAAAACAATAAAGCATTTATTGAATATTCAATTTGAAATAGAATGTACTTGGATGGAGTGAGCCATATACTTCCCTCTCACGCTGAGGTGAGATTTTATTGTGGCTATCAGCCTCTCTCATATTGTGGTATATTGCCTGGGCAGCTCTGGCAATGACTTATAAATCACTAGGGTGTCTACAGCAGGGAACAATGTGGAAGGTTAGGCTGCTGTTGCTGTGGAAAGAGATTCAATAACCGCAGCCATAAGCCCACTGCCTGAAGATGATCACAGGGACGTAAGCTCTGGAGAGAACAATTTGTTTCATTTACCAAAAATTGCTCATATTGAAAAATCCCAGAATGATGGCAGTTTTTCATGCTCTGCACCAGCTGTCCTGTACCTGACCTCTCTGCCATTTCCAGGATGTACCGTACCTTTAAGGACAGCAAGTATGTGTACATGCTGCTGGAGGCTTGCCTGGGTGGGGAGATCTGGAGCCTACTCCGAGACAGGTAGGTTAGCCTGGCGGCAGGTGGTTTAGCGTGGTCTTAGACAGGTAGTTTAGTCTGGTCTTAGGTAGGTAGGTTAACTTGGCTTTAGACATGTGGGTTAGTCTGGCCTTAGACAGGTGGGTTAGCCTGGCCTTAGTCAGGTATGTTAGCCTGGCTTTAGACATGTGGGTTAGTCTGGCCTTAGACAGGTGGGTTAGTCTGGTCTTAGGTAGGTAGGTTAACTTGGCTTTAGACATGTGGGTTAGTCTGGCCTTAGACAGGTGGGTTAGCCTGGCCTTAGTCAGGTATGTTAGCCTGGCTTTAGACATGCGGGTTTGTCTGGCCTTGGACAGGTAGGTTAGCCTGGCCTTAGACATGTGGTTTAGTCTGGCCTTAGACAGGTGGGTTAGCCCAGCCTTAGATAGGTGGGTTAGCCTGGCTTCAGACATGTGGGTTTGTATGGCCTTAGACAGGTAGGCTAACCTTGCCTTAGACAGATGGGTTAGCCTAGCCTTAGACAGGTGGCAACAGTAGGTTAGCCTGCTCCAAGACAGGTATGCAAGCATGCTATGGGGCAGGTGGGCTACTGTAACAGGCTAAATGTCCTGACTGCAGAAGCACATCCTGTCCCTCGCTATCTATCCTAACATTTTGTTTAGCCTCTCGCAGTCATAGGATAAAAACCAGGCAAAGCTACTGGTTTTAGAACATTAAATATGAACATTTTTAAGAGCGAGCATGACAGTCTGTTCCTTTATGGTTTTGTGATACGGACATCACTCTGTGTGTCCCCTTGTTTTACAGGGGGAGCTTCGATGAGAATACGGCCAAGTTCTGTGTGGGCTGTGTGACTGAAGCTTTTGACTACCTGCATCGCAATGGTGTCATCTACAGAGACCTCAAACCGGAGAATCTCATGCTGGACGCAGAGGGATACATTAAACTGGTGGGAATTTGTGTACATCTATGTCTCATTACTGCTAAGATTACAAAGCCAAATGATTACAAACCTAAGAATGCAACAAGTGTGAATTTATTGTTTTTAAGGAGAAGCTGACGATGGCTTGTTAATTACCAAAAAATCAAGAGAACAGTGAGTTGACTAATACTTCTAGTCAGGCTTGCACAACACGTTCCAATCTGCCTTCTTCGGGTAACCCAATGCTGTCATATCTCCTAAAACCAATAAACGTTCACTTGATACAATTCTAAGGTTTCACCTCTTCTGTATTTGAGCCTCTATATTTCAATAATAAGAATTGTGAATAAGAAGAATTGTGAATAAAAAGCAGTACATGCATTATTAAACCAGTAGATTTTTAGTTAAAATAACAGGTGAGTGTAATTCTGCTATCAGTCATTTCTTTTTTGGGAAGGTGTCAATATATCTTATTATATTAAATACTGTAGGCGACACTGTTGCCCTGATATCTGCAGAAGCTTCAGAAAACCAACAGCAGGTGTAACCCCCCCCCCTTGGTGCCTTTCTCTGTCAGGTGGACTTTGGCTTTGCCAAGAAGATTGGGTGCGGGCAGAAGACATGGACGTTCTGTGGGACCCCGGAGTACGTGGCCCCAGAGATCATTCTCAACAAAGGCCATGGCATCAGCGTAGACTTCTGGTCCCTGGGGATCCTGGTCTTTGAGCTGCTCACGGGCAAGTTAGTACAGCACACTGTCCTCACGTCCTGGAGCCATGTGGAATTAGATTTTTTTTATTTTTTGGGAGGTTTTGTGATATTGACAGGGTGCATACATTTACTTTAGTTTTCACTTATCGGGCAAAAATACTGGCCAGAGATGAATTGGAGTACTAGATAGGAGAGCACACCATAAGTCTAATAATAATATAATCTACTAATAATAATATAATTTTTTCAGACTTTGCAAATATTAAATTACAAAAAAATTACAATTACTACATGGGGGAAAAAAAAAAAGAGGTAACATTTAGAGGTGATATTTTATTTTTTCTTACAGCTGCAGTTTATTTATACTGTAGTAGCTACATTACAGTATTAATACTTTTAATACCTGGGCGAAAAGAAAACCAGGATGGAACCATGGGTACTCAAATCTGGCCCTCAAATCCAAATGCGGCCCTGGTTTTCTTTTGTGCTAGGTATATAACTGAACAATGAGTGTGACTGATTGGCCAGACTTCACACCTAACTCGCAGGTAAAGGGTGGGTGGAAAAGCAGCAGTTCCGTTATTTGAGTAACAGGGGAGCTGGGGTCTCAGGAGCATAGTGAGAGGACGTTGAGGCAGAGCAGGGGCTAATAACTCTTTCTGCCTCCCAGTCCCCCTTTCTCCGGGACAGACCAGATGATGACGTACACCCTCATTCTGAAAGGCATAGAGAAGATGGAGTTCCCCAAGAGGATAATGAGGAGGCCTGAGGACCTCATCCGGAAACTGTGCAGGTACAGCCAGCGAAACGGAGCCGCGTCTTCAGTAATGTCCTTCTTTTGCGCCAACAGAAACCCCGACTGAAGGACACGGAAAACATTATTTGCCCTTGCCTTGTTTTTGTAGGCAAAATCCTACCGAACGCCTGGGAAACCTCAAAAACGGAATAACGGACATCAAGAAGCACAGGTGAGAAGCTCACGTCGGAGACCATTATCACGGCTAATTAGCTTCATTACGTACAGACTGCGCTCTGTTAAATGAGGAGTTAAATTGAAGGTCCCCTGAACTGTATGGCGATTCTTTACTCGTTCATGACTTGTGAGGCTGGTGACTCATACGGCACCTTTCGTGGCCAAATTAGGGTGTTGGGGGTGAGGAGGGGGGTAGATAATGGATCGTCAGTGCCTCAGCAAGCCTCCTCTGTTTGATCGGGCCCTGGCCCATTAGCAAGGCCCTGCTTCAAGGGCCTTAATTTAATCACTCTAAACCCCAGCAGATGGTCTGATAATGATCTTTACCCTGATCCCTCGGTCTCTGCTTGTCTTGGCCGAATTTAATTTGAGTGCCGCGCCCAGAGGCAGCAAACAACACCCCCCCCCCCCCCCTTTTTCACACACGCACACACCCCCACCAAGCGGACTGTGTCCCTCTCCCTTATGTTCAAGGAGCTCCCTCACAAAAAGACAATTCAATTGCACCGGCACCGTGGCAAAAGTGTTTCAGTACTGTTCTACCCCCGCTCCCGCCCCCGCTCCCGCCCCCGCTCCCGCCCCAGCGGTGCAGTTTGGATCATGATTGCCGCATTACCGCTGCAGACTCGAGCATGATGGAATACCAGTGGTATGAAATGGGACGTCCCAAGGTGAAGTGGAGCACTGATGTTGGGTTTCATCTCGCCGTTTCACCCGCAGGTGGTTTAATGGCTTCAACTGGGAGGGACTGAAAGTCAGGAAGCTCAAATCCCCCCTGAAGAGAGAGGTAGAGATATGGTCCTGTGTGTTCAAAACAGCGTGTCTTAAGTATGCACCTTCTAAATGTATTGTTGAAAGCCATTTCGGGAAAGCTGACACAGCCAGAGGCTTTTTTTTGGTTCCGACGAACGTTTTATTGCGCAGACCAAACCGTAAACTCCCCCGTTTCTGACGTCACTTCTTCATTTTTGGGTTCCAGCTTTTATTTGCTTATTGAACTTTGAATCTATCCCTAATAAATAGGTTTACAGGTTTAATGATGTCAAACAAATCTACAGCCATAATACAAAAAGAAATTCTTGAATAATAAAAATAATATAATAAACAGTAACTTAAAAATACAAAATATGAAATATAAATGTATTTCAACATTTTCTTTACAATAATTTTACAATATTTTAATAGTGTTATATAAATTCCTCATTTATATTGTCTTTTCATTATGGCAGACACAGTAAGCAGCTAATTTCCCATATAAGGTGACAAGGAAACCCTTCCTGTTGTGCTGTATCCAGTCATGTGCATGTCTGTCTGTCTCTCTGTCTGTCTGGTTGTGTTATAGCTGAGCGGACCGACAGACCACAGTTACTTTGACCGCTACCCCCCTGACGAGGACAGCCCCCCAGACGAGCTGTCGGGCTGGGACGCTGACTTCTGAAGGCCTACCCCCTGGAGGAACCCCGTGCCTCAGAGAACAAACCTCTGAACTCTAACCCCGCACTGCGGCCTCCACTGCCAGCTCGCCCAGCCGCCAGCCGGCCCCTCGAACGCCAGTGACCGTGCCACCGCTGCGCTCCAGTCAGACTACAATCCCGTCTGATATGAGCGGGGTCTCGCGCCGGCAGCGGTCAGCCTCCGGGAGCGCCGTCGTTCCGATATCTGGACGATGAATCCCAACCGGCTCTGCTCCGTCCCAACCCGCTGCCATTAACCCGCCCGACAGCGCATGAATCACTGCACCGAGAGAGCCGGGCCACTGAGAGCTGCGAATATTAACTCCAAAGACGTCTCCCTCCGCGTGAGTTATGAACTGTGAGTGTCACAGAGAATCGTGTGAAACCCGAGGTAATATTTATCTTTTGGCCCCAAGAGTAAATTTTGCGGTCGGGAGAAAAGGCAGTTGCCCTGAATGGTTGAGGTGTCGATGATGTATGAGATTTTAACACTTTCACATGCGTATGAACCACCTGTGGCTCTGCACATGATTCATGAGGTCTTCGCAGTCCACCTACAGAAAGGAGTCCAAGTGCATTGCCTATATTTCACTATGAATTGTGTGACTATTTTATGTTTATATATTCTGCAAAGGTGGATCCATGAAATAAATAAAATAAATAATGTATGGACTGGTTTAAAGTGTACATTTGTCACCACAAAGAGAATCATTTTTGAAAAACCAAAATGAAAATAGTTAAGACTTTGCTTCCTCATTACTTAAGAGAATAAATCATCCGAGGTGCGATGCTTGCTGTCCTGGAATGATGTCATTGTGATAGCTTTATGTATCCTGCCAATACTTATAAATATTATAAGTATAACGATATCTTTCTGTAGTACAGTAACATAATCTCTTCAGGTAACTAAAGTCAACCTGTGGATTTCTGTAGAACAGCTCTGGTGAAATAATATTGGGGGGAATGAAGTGCCACGTCTTAGCGACACTGTTTTCAGACTGATGCATTGTTGCTGCTACAAGACGAAATACAGAGTGACGATAAAGTGCTGGTAAAGTGGTTCACATCCTGTAGTGTACACCACCAATAATGTCTGGCCTGGCCGCAATGCCCTATTATCATTGAGCGTAATAAAAGGTAATATTTAATGAAAGGCTCAATCAGTGCTTTTGTACACTTTGCGATGTGAATTGTAAGAAATGGAATAAAATGTAAATACAATTGGAATATTGTTTTATCATGCTGTGTGTGAATATAAATACTGTATGCGTTGAAAGAGAGCCATCACACAAAAAGAGCTTGAACATGCTGAAGAATTGGATGCATTGACTCAAGCAAAATGGTCAGAAGGTATATTTTGCTAATGTATAAGGAAAGTGCAGTTCAAAATGTTTTGACCTTGTAATTTGTAAAGATCATTGCAGATGTGTCACATCTTTGATAGTTGTCCATAAACTGTAATAGATGTTTAATAATATGTTTTGCAGCTATGGTATATATTAAAATATTTTGGTCTATATGGTCAACAAATAACCCTATTTGTCCATTCACTGTAAAGCATGGTTTAAAAGCATTTTTAAAATGCCACACTATAAGATCCTTACCATTTAGAGGACTAAAATACTTTTACAAATATTTACTGCTGACAAATGATGTGTGTTAAAAACACATAGTGAAATGCTTAGAGTTATATTAACTTTAACAGTCCAATAGGGATCAAGTGTACTCTATCAGAGTTAAATGTATTCTCTCAGAGTTGATTTACATTGAACATTTTGCTGTACATCTCTGTGCAGTTGATTGTTTATTAGTGTAGCACTTAGCTGAACAGTCATGCAGTATTTGAAAGTAAAGGTTTCAGCACTCATCTAAAGCAAGTATAAGCAGGCTACTTTTATGCAGAGTGCTCTTGTTTTACCAGTGATATACGTGACATACAGATCCTTTCCAAAAAATTTGAATATCATGGAAAAGTTTTTTTTTTTCCATAATTCCATTCAAAAAGTGAAACTTTCATAGATTATAGATTCATTACACACAAAGTGAAATATTTCTAGCCTTTATTTGTTTCATTTTTCATAATTTTGGCTTACAGCTCCAGAAAACCCCCAAAACAGTATTTCAAGAAATTAGAATAGTGTGTTGAAAATCAGCATTTACTTCAGTTATTTCAGAGAATGAGTGGAGTGGCTTGACTCGAGGAATCCGACAGTTGTAGCCCATGTCCCGGATACGTCTGTACGTGGTGGTTTTTGAAGTACTGACTCCAGCCTCAGTCCACTCCCTCTGCATCTCCTCCAAATTTTGGAATCGTCTTTGCTTGACAATCCGCTGAAGCCTACGGACATCTCTTTTGCTTGTGCACCTTCTCCTGCCAAATTTTTCCCTTTCACTAAACTTTTTATTGATATGCTTGGACACTGCACTCTGTGAACAGCCAGCCTCCTTAGCGATGACCTTTTGTGGCTTACCCATCTTCTGGAGGGTGTCAATGACGGTCTTCTGGCCAATTGTCAAGTCTGCAGTCTTCCTCATACTGAACCAAACTGAGATAAACTTTGCAGGTGTTTTGAGTAAATTAGATGATAGTGTGACACTCAGTCTAAAACATTAATTCTCTGAAATAACTGAAGTAAATGCTGATTTTCTACACACTATTCTAATTTCTTGAAATACTGTTTTGGGGGTTTTCTGGAGCTGTAAGCCAAAATTATGAAAAATGAAACAAATAAAGGCTAGAAATATTTCACTTCGTGTGTAATGAATCTATAATCTATGAAAGTTTCACTTTTTGAATGGAATTATGGAAGAAAAAAAAAAAACTTTTCCATGATATTCAAATTTTTTGGAAAGGATCTGTATGTGAATTAAACGGAAAAATGAACATAGGCTCTTTATCTCATCTGCCTTTAAATACTTAAACACTGGATCATTGCATACAATTTTAAGACTCACACAGAATTTTAAGAGTGACACAGCTTCAGTTTACCAAAGAAAGTGTGGTAAAGCATCTTGCACAAGGGTCCTGACAATAGTGTCCCCTGGGATTTGACCCCATGACCTACAGGTCCAGAAGGCAGTCCTAATTACTACCGTATCTGACTAAAATGGGGAAGAGGCACACAACTCATTACTCATTACTAAATCACGGCGTCAGACTACAAATAAACCCTCAATGAAAGAGTGACACTCTACCTTTTTCGCAGGCTAAATAAAGATTTGGCATCATATCCTCGCTTGTTTCCCGGTCCTTTCCCCTAATATTTTGCAGAGAGATGCAGCGTACAGACAGCTGACGTACACAGTTTTATTCATTAGTTGGATTGGTTTATAAAAGGGGGAGTGGCAATTGCCTTCCAAGCGTAGAGAGCTTACAGAGAAGTGGGCGTGTACACCAGTAGTGATGAGTGCCCGTCACAGCTTGACGGGTCATGTGATGTCCGCCTCAGTGTTTCCCTGCCCCTTTGTCCTACCTCCACCCCTCCACACTGCCTGCCATACACCAACCAGGGCTCCCAAAAAAGTACACACACACACACACACACACACACACACACACACACACACACACAGACACATACATGCATATATACAGTATACATACTGTATATATGAACAATATGAACAGGAAATAAATAAATGCATTTTTAAAGTTCCTTTCCATATACAAATATATTTTTATGAAGCTTATTGTACAAGCATTTCCGTTTAACCTACTCATAAACATTTACAAGAAAGATTGTACAGTGTGGTAGAGAAAGCTTTCTTATCCTGTATATCTAAAATATACACACATGGAAAGGTTGCTCTGACAATGTCTGGAGGTTGCCAATGGAATAAGATGCAGGCTACATTTGTATTTCTACATACTAAAACTCAATTTAAAATGTCCCCACATGCCTCCTTGTATACATTAACATAAATGCTTTTTAATAGCTAAATAGCTGTTTGGTTTAATGTAGTGTGTTGCAAGGAATCATGCATCACTGCAGTATGTAACTGCATTGGAATTTGTTGATGTTGCAAACAGTCGAAATTGATGAACAGGGATACAAAATTGTCCCATGTATATAAAACATAACCACTTAGTGTATACAGTTACTCTCAAAACAACATTGTCTACCAGAGAAAAACAGTGAAATAGTCTCCAATACTACACTGCATTTTACAATACAACACAAAAGAGCTATTCAAAATAGTTTTTCAGTTCTTTGTAAAGCATGATCTTTCCAACATTACAAAAATGACACCACTTAAGTTATCTGACAAAAAATATTACCCACGTTAACATAAATGTAAAATATATGTTTAGTCTCCAACATGATATTTTTCTAGTTTTTATTATCATTGGACTTCAAATATTATATGATAGCATTCACACATAATTCTGACTTTGACTTAAACATTAGATATTAAAGAATTCAAAAGGTATTTCCACCTTCAAGAGACAAGTAAGCATACAATATCATCTTAAACATACATTATATACAAAACCAATATACATATCTATAAAATGGGTTACCCTCTAAAATTTATTTAACTTTTCAAAAATAAATATATGGTTTATTACCTTCATTATATATGTACTTATTGAATAGCAATAAATTTGAATGCTGGTGTTGCTATGCAGCACAGATACAGTTTCTCTTAAGCAAATCAAATGCACTATGGCATACAGTCAAGTAGTGGTGCTGCATATAATTTGAAATCCATTCATGAACAATCCTTCCAAGTGAGGCTGAAATTGATTGATCCAAAGGATAATACCCACTCACACCCAATTACAAATATGAGAAATATGGGTAACAATTTCTATGAATGGTCCATCATTATGTATAAATCCTTCACAAGAAGTACATAACACCTTCAAAGGCACTAACATTCATAAATTGTTATAACATGCTATGACATTACCGTGACATTCCAAGCAGGACACACCATATTCTACTGACATAAGCATTTATTAATAAACATTAATAAATGCTTATTAATGTTTATTAATAAATGCTTATTAATAAACATTAATAAGCATTTATTAATGTTTATGAAGGGTTATGAAGCTGCTGTGTAGTGCTTATGAAGGACCTGTATAGGTCTTATTAGGTAAAGGACCGTACATAGGGAGTATTACTGAAATCTGATATAGGATGAGTCAAAAGGACTTTAAACAAGGCTCACCACAGAAAGTGTTGAAAATGTTTATAGTGTTATAGTGTTCCTATGATTGGCATCAGAGAGGGCATTGCAATGCCTGCATCTAAAAAATCTAAGCAAGCAGGGCACCATGGAGTGAGAAAAGAAAAAAAGTTGGGACGAATTTATGTTTATGTTTATAGGCTGGACAGGTCCACTGAGAAGATAGCAAGATAATGTGCCTATATACCTGTCTTTTGTATCATATAAATGCTATGTAATTATTCACATCATGTACATATAAAAATAGTAGATAGTAAAAAATAGACAATTGCTTCCTCTGGTAATTCCAAAAAAACAAAATTAATCTTGTACTTCCCTTTATAGAAAAGCAGTAACTATAGACTGATTCCCTCTAAGCAGTTTGCTCTACATTGTCCTAATTTGAATTGAGTATTTAGTCCGATTATATCTTTTTTGTAGCCTAATATACGATTATGTTATTGTTTTTTATCGCTTATTCCACTGTGTTCAGGGGTTGGTCAGTCTACCTTGGTGTGTACGTCGTTCATTATCCTGTTTGCATTCATATGTCAGCGTTCAGAACTGGTACGTGATTGTGAAAGAATGATCTGCCATGACCAAAAGCTTTCACAGGTGAGTGTGGAGAGAAAGATAGGGATTCATCATGCAGTCTGCTACACAGCTCTGCCTTGGTGATGCTTCCCCCTTCCTATCCATTCCACACCGGAGAGCAGATGGTGCTGAATACATGTATATTTGAGAAACAAAAAACATTATAACGTAACCACATATACTGATCACCTAAAGGCTACCCTACTAATGCACTTAAAACCACATTCTGGCTTTGCAATCAAATATATCTCGATATAGCAGCCATGGGAATACTTTAACATGAATTTCATAGATAGCAAATACAAACTATTAGATGAAAGTGAGAACACAGTCGTACATTACCGCCACGCAACAGTGCGCAACAGTGAGGTTGCAAGACGACAATGGCGGAGAGGAGAAAAAGTTCACGCCAGGTGAATTTTCATGCACAAAAGAAGTCAGTGAGACGATGTGGCGGTGTCCGCCATTTTGCGAAAGACGGGTCATCAGCCGCAAAACCGGCATTCCTTGTGCTTGAGCCGAGCCGGGAGTGTTTCTCACAGGAGAGGAAGAGGCTACAACCGAGGACTCGCTTCAAGCTCGAGGCACAGTAGCCTCAAATTTTTATTTTTCAGAAAAATAGATGAGAAGACAGGTTTTTTTTAATAAACGATTCAGTTTATGTCTCCTTTATTACAAAAAAAGGGGGGGGGGGGGGGTCAATAGTGTGTCCTGCATGTTCTTGTGAAATTGCTTTGCATTGTGTCAATGATAATGAGCAGCTGATGTTAGTGGACCTAACCATCCACCCTGTATGCGTGACTCAAAGATGAGGTCAGCTGCAGTGTTCTGTCAGGGAGAATGGTCAACCTTCCAGCTCAAAAAACAAACTACACAGTCTTGGCTCCCTTATTCACATACTCTTTGTTTAGTTAGATGTTTTTGGGAATTGTAGTCTTTCTTCCAGTGCAAAAGGAACTCTCGTAAGGGAGGGCACCAGGCGGTGTCTGTGTATTATCTGCAAGCGCAGGAGTCCACGGTCATGTTGGGGTAGACCTTGAGGACCACGTTCTTGTGCTCGTCGAAGAAGAGGATGCTGAGGGAGGACATCTTCTCGGGGACGCAGCAGGGCTCCGGGATGCCCGGGACCACGCCCACTGCTCGCACGATGCTCTGGATGGTGGCGTGATTGGAGGGATTCAGGGACTGCAAGGCACGGAGTCAACGCATTAGCCGTACGCTCATAATCTCATCTATTCAAAATATAACATTTCTTTATTTGTGTAAAAAAATTAGGATAAAAAAAGACATCTGTGTCATTACTTTTTTGTCCTTAGCTACAGCTATTGCCAAACTTGTGATGTCGTAGCCTACTGTATAAGAACTGGGGGAAAAATTTAGCAGTAGCTAAAATGTGTTCATCAAACCTGAAAATAAAGAGCATTTAAATTTGCTTAGATTATACTGAGGTCAGACTGCTCAGCGCGTTAGCACGACAGAATAGCACAACAGAACCCATCCTACCATGAGATATATTTATCCACCCAAGACCCACCCGAGGCTAATCCTCCTAAATACTGTAAGCACTGTGCAGCCTAATATTACACCTGGGCCTGGAAAACAAAGAGATGGAAAGATGGACAAACTGTGGTTCAAACCCATCAAGCTGATTTTACACAGTAAAATGTCCAGTGTTAATTCAACTCTTAACAGAGTCCAATCGGGACCATATGTAAAGAGTTGATTTAACATGGAACATTTTACCGTGTAGCTGCTGGTTCTTCCTAAACGGCTGAAATGAAGGTGCAAAGATCTCCATCGGCAGACTTGCATGAGTGCCTGCACTGCAAAAGGAACATTGCTTATGCCTGGCTGAGGAGCCTGACTAAGGAAATAACTGACTGAGTGACACGCTTGGATAGCACCTTGTCTTTACACACTGGCAAGTCCCTTAGTCTCCAAATTATCAAGTCTGATAGAAATTACTGCGTTACTTGAAGTAAAAAGCTTACTGGACTGCCCATCATGGAAGGTTTCTTACTGATAAAAAAATCTATAAGCACAAGTTTATCATACAAATAAGATAGTTTGTTTCATTCACTGATTTCCGTCCAGTGACACTACTATTTGTAGCATTAAGCCCATTATTTGGCAAACAGATCGGCCCAGAACAAGTTCACAGGTCTTGTGCATTCAGTCACTGTTAATGTCTTAAATACTTGCTGACAATAAAATATATCTTTGCACTTTGGCATTTTGGATGTCTTTTTCAGGTTGATCCCTTATGGAAAAAGAATATACTGCAATATTGTAAATATATCAAAATTATCTTCACAATATATTTTAAATATACTGCAGTATATTACATTTCCATAAGGGATACTAACAGATCTAATATGGTACATACACCCATACACACATACACATACAAGTCATGCAACTGGAAAATTTGTTGGTTTTAACATGATTTTAAAAGGATTTGTAAACTACTTGAGAGTGTATAAAAGCATGTATTTGGACTCAGATGTAAGATGGTCCAGATACAGTATTTCATTCATAGTTCAACCACAAGAGGGTGTTCTACATTAAACAGATAACATTTTCAGGATAATTTTCAGGATAATTTAACATTTAAAGACCACCAATAAGTTTCATTTAAATTGCCCTGTATCTTAATTTAAATATTTTAATAATTATATTTTTTCTATATTATCAGTTCAATTCATACTCCACTAGAAAGGCGCCTTAAATTGTGTATGACTACCCAATGGTGATTTAAATGGCTATTTATTCTATTTGTTTTAACATCTACAATTAAAACCATTCAATAATTTAAACCAATATTTTATCTGTGATACGAAAGCTTATTTTTGGACACTGTATACAAGAACCAATTCAACCTTAGGTTATTACAGGCAGTTATAACCTGCTGTACAGAGTCTACGCAAACAGAACATTGGAAGAAACACTTGCAAGTCTCTAGTCTTGGATTTTCTGAAATACATTTCAGATCAAATTGTAGTAGATTTTTTTCATTCCAGAACAAATTTTAGTGAGCCGATACTCTATGAAGTCTGGAATTATAAATCAGCAAGAAACATGTCTGTTGATTGAACTCTTCCACAAGAAAAGGTTGCCAGCTGGTACACCAGCAGTTAACTGATGCCATACAGTTCGCACAAGCCTGTCACACTGACAACATGTTACTTGGCAATGCCATCTAGTGGACAGGGAAGGGTGTTGCACCTTTGCTTGCAAGAGAAAAATCAAAAACATTTTGAAACGCAACTTTATGTACACTTACAGCCTCTCACTGGAAAAAGACATACCTTTGGCATAGGAAACGGACAAGATCCTGAACAGTAGTAGGCGTCAAAAGACTTGGGCGAAATAATCCAGTCACTCCAGCCGATGTCCGCAAAGTCCACCTTCAGGTACCTACGGGCGCAATTCCGTGGCTCGTTCCATTGTTTCTTGCGCGCTTTCTTTATAGTCTGCTCGTCAAACTGCAGCAGCGGCATCTTGTGACGCTGGCTCTTGCGCGGCTTTTTCCTGGGTCGCTTGGCCGGCTTGTCCTCCAGTGGGTCGTAGGGGTTGGCCTCGTCCCAGCCAGGCGTTTCGTACGGGTACTCCGGCCCAGGAAGCTCGTTGTTCTGGAGGGGGAGGAGGATGTTGGCGGAGCGCCTCACCCGCCGCTGTGCCGTGCCGTTACGAGTGTGCGCACCCAGCCTGTGGAGCCCGGGGGCTAGCGCCCCCTTGTGGCGCTGCAGCGTGGAGACCACGCTCTCAGGCTCAGAGATGGCGGAGTCATTGGCGTACACCAGGATGTATGGGGAGCGGTCGGAGAGGAGCTGCTTCCAGGCCCTGCGCCCTTGCGACGACACGTCGATGCCGATTAGCAGCTCGTCGTGGTGCTTGGCCCTGTTGACAACCTGTGTAATATCCTTCCATTGCCATGATATAAAGTCCCTGTGGAGCGTGGAGACGTTGATGAGAAAGTGCCCCAGAGTCCTTGTGTTGTTATCCACAGAGGCAAAACTCCAGACAGCGAGATGAACGTGACCCTGTTTTCTAGGACCGTGACGAGCGCAGGTTTTAGGCCTTGCACAACCGTGGGTCCTGTTCTGTAGGTCTCCTATGTAATAGTGCAGAGTGGCTGAGAGGACGTCTTCTGACTTGGTAAGGGATGTCAGATTAAAGATCTGCAGCTGCTTACCATTGATAATACCTGGATGCATAAATGGCAAATATGAATTAGATATGTTTCTGGTCACATTCCACTTCAGACTGTATTAAACAACGAAACAACTCAAAATACTGATTCAAAATAACTCTCTCCAACTCTGGAGAAGCAAGAATGGAAGACACAGTAAGCACGCTTACACTGTCATTTATGAAACATTAGGGGCCATGAAAAGGTAAAGGATGCATTTCATATGCATTTCTAAGAGGTGCCTGTAGGAGGGGGTATATTCTCATAATAGGAAGAGCCAGAGGACCCGTTGCATCCCCTCTACCTCCCCCACCCCCAAAGCAGTCTGTTGGGTCTACTGTAGATTTTTTCCTTTCTTAAATTGAATCAAATCCCCAATATTTCGATCTTCAGCATTATCTCACCAACATATGCTGTAGTAAAAGCAAATACATAATAACAATGAACCGAGATCAATTATCAATCATTTTTGTTCTTACATAATGTAAAAAAATGTTCAGGATATACTATGCTCTATAAATATTCAATCTTCAACTATACTGGGAGGTCATTTAACCATGCACATATTATAATAAACAAGTTAATCCAAGCTGTGCATCAAAAAAATTTGATTATTTTGTTTGTCTAAATTATAACGTTCATAACCAATTATTAATAATAGGCTAGTTTGAAATATAAGAAAGTCACCATGCAGGCACCCACGCACACACATAGAAGCACACGCCATAGGCTATATCATAGTCAAAACAGCATGCAAGCATAATTAAATACACAGCTGCGTTCTTTACTTCTGTTACACAAGTCAATTTTTGGCATATTGAAGGTAAAAATGAACAAGTGCATGATGATTTGTTACGCATTTTGCTGAACTGACTCTGACAAGCAATCCTTGTTTACTTGGCATCCTGGACGACAAGTCCCCGCCACGGGGAGCCTGCATTCACCCGCTTCGGTTTTCTAACAGGTGGATTTCTGTTAACAGTCGAATCACCATCCTTACCACTGCAAGTCTACAATATAGGCTACACACAGAAACCGAATCCCGAACAGAGTAATACAATGTCAATTAATGAATGAATCATCTTCAGCATAAAAGTGGAACTGCACGCGGCACGTCAGTGTATTTTAATAAGCACCAAACAACAAAATAGTGACGCTCGATACGTACCCCAGTGAGCTTTAAAACTGCGAACGGTGTTTCCATCCATGAGTTGAAAACCTGCTCTGTTGTATTTCTCGTAGAGCATCTGCATGTGCTCCGACATTGTATCCTGTAAAAGCAGGTCGTGTTCATCTTTGACTGAGTGATCCTTATCCCGAGTGTCCCCAAAATGCCTCGAACCTGCCTGTCGCTTCAGGTCGGTGAAATGATCTTTCAGCATCGCGCAATATCCACCGCATAGATAGCCCCATCCGATAAAAAGGACGAATAAATGTTGACAGCGAGCCATACTTCGACTCAAAAGTGGAGATGACAAGTCACAAATGAAGCTTTGGAGCAAAGCGGGTTTCCAAAGTGCTCTTATCTGTCAGGCGAGTTTTCATTAGCCCACCTGGAAAGAGAATGTAGGCTAATCGCATACAGCGAATACAGTGGCCGCACGGAATAGTGTGTGACTTCCAGAAGCGCTGCTACCACTGATGAGTTACAGCCTAGTCGGTGTCAAAGTTCTCAGGCAGTCGGTTATATTTCAGTGATTTTTTTTCTCTCCACCTCACTGTTAGAGTAGTGGTAGTTCCGAGGGGCAGTTCTTTTGGTTTTGTATGGGGAACTGGGCTGCTCTCGGAATCGACAGCCAATCGCACCCCTTCTCGCCTTTCATCGAAGGTAAAACACGTTGTGCATGGTAATATATAGGGCTCGTGGGACCATCTGCGTTTTCCTCACTTGGTTACTGAACGGCACGTTTACAGGAGCGCATTGCCAAACGCCAGAACATTTGGACACTTTTCATTAGCTAGTAGCCTACACATTATTTTACTTTGGCAACTTTGTTTATTATACAATACACATCATTGTTATTTATGTATGAGGGAAATCAGGATTCTTGAAACGTAGCAAGGCTATGCAATGAGATTGGTATGTAAAATCAGAAAAATGTATTATAGCCTACCATTAAAGCTCTAAACAGTATTATTTGCGCGTTCTAAAAAATGTGCAATGAATCTCTTAAGATACAATATATTCTGGAAAAAAAATGTCAGTGTGATGCCACATTTAGTTTAAGTCGTTATGGAAACGTTTTAAGTAATGTCTTCAGGCACCCTTTTAACACAACAAATCGCGTCTACGCGTTGTTGGATGACTCATTTCTAGTTTATAATGTTGGAAAGAAAGATCCGTGAAAAGTGTCTCAGCAAAGCTGTGGGTTTGGGATATGGAGTTGAATGAAATGGCTTATTGTCGGAATTAAAGGCTCTCTCTCCTATTTTGTGGAGTTCAATAGAGTTAAGCACGCACATCCTGTACATCGCAGTCTGATCCGGATGCGGCATCGCATCCCAAACGTACAAAATAAGATCTATAGAGTTTAAATACCCCCTGTCAGTCTTTGTTTTTCAAGGGCGCTCGGGAGGAAATGATTTGATGTCAATAATACTTGCATGTAAAGTGTCAAATGTGTAGCCTATATTTGGTTATATTCCACCACAAGATAATCCTAGATAAATCCTTTGCTTAATCGATGGTATGTGCACACACACACACACACACACACACACACACACACATACACACCCGGATATACCGATCACGCTATTATGCATTCAAGCTTTTTTTTCTCTAAAATATTATCCTTCTTGATACAGCAATAATTAAGGACACGCCGCTAGACATCCTGCACATGGTGCGTTCTTTTATAAAGTGCTTTAAGTTGAATTCACGCAGTGTTTGAAGCTGAATGCTCTCTACGAAATCACTCCCGACATTGGGCTGGATGAACAGGGGCCGTTGTTTGATGCAGACATCTTTGTGTAGGCTACCTGTGTGGATCAGGGTAGGCTAAGCATCATCACAATGCAGGAATGACATGATTTTTTTTTACAGGGACGTTTCTCTTTCAACCACTTTATAACTTGTATCCTACATCTACGTATTGATAAACAATGGGAAATTAATGTAAATATTCAGTTCAAAAGCATTGGCTTCAATATTAATATCATAATAAATATTATATAATCAATCAAAGCAATAAATTGGGTATGCTGGGAAGTTCTGAGGGTATTCTCAAATACTTGTTCACACAGTGAGGTACCTGTTGAGCTGTAGGCCTACTTCATGGCCATACTTATAATTTTTTATTTGTTACCATAGGGCTGTTAACCTAACAGTTTTATTAAAGTATTAACCAAACAACAAAACATGTATTCAGGCAGTCTGAAAATTTAGTGCAACGTCTGCCAGCTTTGCATGTGGTCTACTTTTCTCCTTGAAATTCCCTCAGTGCATTCTAGAATGTATGAGTATCTTCTTCATAACCTCACATTTCTTATACTAGTTTATCCATATAAAATGATAACATTTCCTGCCATAATTTGATTAAAACCTAGAGGACCATGAGACAATGCCTCTCACTCAAGTATGTAGCATGCAGTGACCTAAATTCACCTCCCATTCTTAAACACAAAGACAGCAGTTGTAGCCACCCTCTTGGTAACACTATTGCTGATAAAGCTTAAGTTAATGGTTTGGTCACGTCCCGACAATTAAATTTCAAAAAAGGAAGGACTGTAAAACCAGCTCATACATTACTGTCTGCAAAGTGTTTCTTTTGACATTCTTTTTAGCCTTATATTGGGAGTGCTTGGTTTGAAACATGTGTTATTGCAGGGCGAAGCCCCTGCTTAATTGACCTTTGATTGAATCGGTGGGACTGAGACATAAACGCTTAGCGTGTTCGGAGATACGTGCGTTTGCCGTTTTATTTCCCCTGCCCTTGATTGTTCTCGGGCCCATGCGCTGTTTGGTTTGTAGGTGTTTGAGCAAAGCTACGCGTCTCTCCAAGGGCGTAGCGGGCAGTTCCATCGCCGCTGTCCCACCACATGAAGGGCATGTGGCTAAAGGAGCTAAACGCTTTTAAACTTGAGCGAGAAGCTCATTCGCCACCCAGCTCGAGGTCTTACTAGGGGGATTACATGAAATTGTAGCAGATAGGAGGGGGCGTCAGAAGATTGATTGCAGCGTGCTGTCTTGAGTAAATATAGGTAAGAGGGTCAAAGGAAATGAGCAAGCTGAAGCGTCTCTGCCACTGTATAATTTGCTTGTGACTGTGAAACTCTCAATCCTATTTCAGAGGAAGCAGCAAGTCACCCCAACGGCCTTGCGCGACCATCATGCTTCATTGACTTTGTCAAACCAAATTTAGTATTGGTTATGCACATTTTTCTCCCTAAACTGAAACATTGTTTCTTTCTAATCTTGGCATATTGGCGATTGTGTGCCGATAATCAAAGCAATGGGAAATCACACAGGACGTGTTGGGAAACGGGTGCCAGCTCTTGACAAAAAATGTTTTTTTGAGGTCAGTTATTTGTAAACTTTAATCTTTTGAGAAATTGTGTGTGTGTGTGTGTGTGCGCGCGCATTGGTGGTGGTGGTGGTGGTGGGGGGGGGGGGGGGGGGGGGGTATACTGAATGACTGATACGTAAATCGGTGACCACTTTGAAGTGTCTGCCTAGACTAGAGTCTGTACACACGAAGAAGGCTTTGAGGCCGTTTCCCTCTCTTTGTAACGCTGGCAGCATTCTTACAGTCTGACTGGAACGACTGCAAGCCTGGGGGAGGACATGAAAGCGGCCCGCCATCTCTCCAAGCCCTTACGCCCTTATTTTTGTTTGTACAAACAGGAAATATTTCACAGTGAAAATACCGCTCAGTTTCACGTCTCTGAGAAGGTTGCTGGTTCCTTAGTTACTGATTCGTTGCTTTTTCCGATCCTAAACAAACTCCTTGCCAGTTTTCTACGGGGAATAGAAACAATTAACAGTTTGTGCAAGACTTAGCTGCAGTCAGACATTAGCATTTGGCTAATGCGCCGAGTCACATCAAAGGTCTTTAAACTCTAAATGGAGCATCATGACAAGGCCCCAGATAGTCACGCACATCTCTGGCCAGTTAGTGAATTGCTTGGAGGGAAATCTCTCCAGAAAACATTTGCTTTTCAGACGTACAGCTGGTCAGCAACCAAGGACCATGGAATCTTTAACATCGAATACGAGTTCTGAGCAAACTGGTGGTAGGGCTACTTCTCAAAAGCAAATGTCCCTTGTTTATTAATTCTTTAAATGAACAACAGTAATTAACGTGTCACGCAATAACCAATTATAAAACAAGAAACAGTGGTTTTATTCATTTAAATATGTCTTCAACAGTAAAACAGTAGATCACACACAAGCATGTATCCCATGCATTCAAATGTACTGCTCAATAGTCAAAAAAACGACCACACTGGATAAAATTGAAGTCTGCCAGCAGTGTCAAATAATGAGTCTCTCCAGAGCCTGCGTCGGCTTAGTTTCTCCTCCTGTTAATGTGGTCAAAGATGACAACCTGCATGTAGAGGTCTGTCTTGAAGGGAGTACATGAAGAACTATCACCAGTCGGGCCCTTGGGGGGAAAAAATAACGTATGTCAAGTTAATTATCCTTTTCAATCGCGTCCACACACAGCAAGTCATCACAGATTATATAAATTAAGCTTTCCTCTATCAAAATAGAGGTAGATTTATATAACCAGGTTTCACTTGACACAATAAACTTCCTGTCATGGGCTGAATTGTGTGAGAATGCAACACTTTATTCCTGTCTAATGTGATTCATGGCTAATAGCCAACAATACACCTGGAACCTAGGGATCTATTCTAATTGTACAAATGCATAACGGTTTCCACATTTATAAAACAAGTTGTTTAGCAGGAGGCTGTACATCTATGAAGTGAAACATCTATGATGTTGCTACGACATCAAGCACATTTCTGGATTGTAGTTCTACTTGCTGTTCTTCAATGGTTTTATTCAGCAGTGTGTTCCGATTTAAAATATAGTCAATATATTCATTCAGTTGAAGACCTTGAGCTGACCTGCGGTCATGGTTTCTGCCTTTAGAGCCCTTTACATGTAAATTGGAGTGGCAGTGTAGCATAATGGATAGGGAACTAGGCTTGCACCTCTAGAACTGTAGGTTTATTTCTTAGCTGGGGAATACCCTTCAGCAAGCGCTTAACCTGAATTGCTTCAGCAAATATCCATCTGTATGGTTGGATTTAATGTAAAGAATATAAGCTGCGCAGGTCACTCTGATTAAGAGCATCTGCTAAATGTCTAAAATGTAACTTAAGAGTTTGAATTTTTTACATTAATATCCATATCTTCATATAACATATGTAGTGAGATATGTTTGTCCTGTTCTACTCTCATCTGCCCAATTTTGAGAACTAAGCCTATTTGTGGAACACTCATGCGAAGAGGGACAAATACTGGTGCATGTATGATCACTGTATCTGAGTTCTCTGGCTTGCATCCACAGGACATAATTCTAGTATAGACGTACATGTTGTCCCATATAATTAGGCCTGCTGCTCTGCGCGCTAGACAGGCTATCTGCCTTCAAATAGTAAAATTTAAAATGGTAAAAGTTAGAAGGGTGCAAAGCTCCAAACTTGCTTTCATTCAAAGTGGTAAAAAAAAAAGGAAAACAAGGTCCTTTCAGCCAGAAGAAACAGGATCTACACATCGCAAAAAAAATTTAAATGAGAATTTTAACAATCCATATCATGAAAATGGTAATACATAAATAAATAAATAAATAAATAAAATAATAACATTGCATTAAATTTCAAAGAAAAATAAATCGATGTTTCATTCTGGCCATTTCCATGAAAAGAATATGCACACATGTGCGATGAGCTCACAGAGGGTAGCAGTGCATCTGTTCTGGGCATCCGGGTGGTTTCAGAGTCTGGGCTCCACTGCCTCCCCTTGTTTTTAATAGGCGGTGCGGTGCGGTCCGGGGCGTGTCCGCCACAATCAGAAACTCTTTGACCGCCATCTCAGCCTCAACAACACGGCGCAGCGCGAGCAAACTCCGTCCCCGCCGTCTGCATTTTCTAAACTTTGAAAATAGTTCTGGTCCGTGAGCCTCTTAGCATAAACAGTGGGGGGAAAAAAACAAGCTGTCTGTACTCGGCCGGATTTCACAGCGCATTCTCTGCATCTCTGTCAGTCTGGTGCGTAAACACGGAGGAAGCACCTGTCTTCCCTGTCCCTGCCCTACGTGGGCTGAGTCGGGGCAGGACTGAAAACAGGCCACTCACTGCCTGGAGCTCGGCGCGTCACTGCGTTTATACTCCGCTCGTCACAGGCCTGTTTGGTCCTCATGTGTCGTTAATTTAGAACGCCCCGCGTGGAGATTTTGCAATGTTGTGCGATGACAGCAAATGACGTTTCGGTCACAGGGTCAGGGAAGCGTGTAGTTTTAAGACATAAACAACAAGTAACACTAGGCTTATTCCACAATTTTGCAAGTGTCCCATGGTAACCGATTACAAAACATAGGCATTCCATTATCAAGCAAACATTCTGGTTTCTGGTACCACTCCATCTGTATTCATGCTAATCTGTGATAAATAACTCCACATTAAACGCAACATTTACTCTGGTCCAGATTTAAGACTCTACCGAAACATAAGTGGGCTAACCTGTATGCGTTGAATACGTAGGTTCACTTGGGTTAAAGCCTTATGTGTTTGTAATGGGTGTTAACAGGTGAACTCCCTGTGCAGTGAGTGCCGACGTTTGTTTGCTTTTGCCTGAGACAGAAAACAAAAGAGAGTGCAGGACTCACACAAGGCACTAGAGAAAAATACCTTTGGAGTCACATCCACAATTTTCCTGTCTATTTTGTTTTTGAAGACCATGCCGCTTGGATTGTCATCAATCACGTGATAGTTTGGGCTGTCCCTGGAACAAACGTGCTCAGTTTCCCAGTTTAAGAAGCTGTGGAGATAATGAGAAGAGCAGTAGTCAGCTTTCATTCATGTACTACAGGCCTCATATGGCCAATCCAATAACAATTAAGAAAATAAAAAGAGATGAAGTTCAGTAAAACAAAATTCCATCCAAGAAAATAATACTTCATTTTCAATTATGTGTCTAGTTAACCTCTGATGTTATTCTACAAGATCCATGACATTTAGCTTGTCATATTGCATGGATCTTGTAGTATAATATGTTGCGCCATTGTTTTAAACCAGTTTACTGTTTTAAACAAATATGTGGACAATTAAGCAAAAAATACTGTAAATAAATATATATATATATATATTTCTTTCTATGTACAAGTATTAGGCTTAATAATAACATAATTAACTTAATCATAAACTTAATTTTAACTGTAATAAATCAGATAGTAAAAATGACAAGCATCTTTATCGAAAATATTTTTTAAATGTGGGAAATATCAACTCTGTCCCCAATTAGATTTGAGTTATTTTGGATTTCTCAAAGGGTGAGCATTTGGTTAAAGCTCTGAATATTAGAATTTGGTTTAGGTTCCAAAATAACTGACAGATTTATGGTGCCCCATTGGATCCTCCTTTTCCTTTCCCACACACTTTTACTAACGTTAGTAGAGACGCAACAATGTGTAATGGCACATTCATGCAACATGTTCACATAACAAAATAACAAAAACAAAGTTTTGAGTATAGCAATATGTTTTAAATACGGTCTCAAATGAATCTCAAATCAAGACCATATTATGCTAAATGTCAAGTCAATATGATTGATTGTATCAATGACAACATAAAATATTACTTGTCATAAAAACATGTTTGAAAGATTGTGTATCACAGGAACAGATTAGACCAAATACACATGTGATATAAGAGGCAGATCTCTGGAAGACCTGGAAAACAAAAGGAATGCCTTCACTCCGAATGTCACTGTATACACTGAGCATTTAGAGAAAGTTAATGTCTCATACCATACTGGCTTCCACCCCAGGCACAATTCATTCGTAGTTGTTCAAAGATAGGGGAAAAAATAGGGTCTATGTGACACCCATTTCCGCTGCTTACGCACGCGCACAAAACATTTAGGCTATCAGTGTTTAACATTAAAATGCTCTTTATTTAACAGACCTAATTCTGAATCGACTGTGCCTATACAGGTGATATATGGAGTATATGCATAATTGGCCCTAGTATAGGCATCATTGTGGGGTATTTTTAGGCAGAAATATGTTCGTAAGTATACAAAACTATCATATCTAAGCTGGAGAGGAATCAGGTTGAGTGTCTCAATGTTATACCTTTTGCATTCCGCACAGCAGCTACTGTAACTTGGCAATGAAAAACAGTTTTGACTGAAACCAGTGCACTCAACGAGTAATAATAATAATAAAAAATACACATTATGCAATCTGAATGGTTTGGTCCCCAAGCGAATTTCTGGCTCTTTCTAGCGGTTCTCATCACTGGCTCTTATGCTGTCAGCCAGATGCTTTATAGTAATATAACTCCAAATGTCACACTTTAAGGCGCGGGAGGTTGCTTTGCTGGACCTCCGCTATTCCCTAGCAACCGATGCCGTCCAAGAACAAAGTTGGACTGTGGAGACAAGACTCCTTATGAACCCAGGGAGAGGCGAGTGGACAAGAAAGTGACAACAAATTATGCGTAGCATGCATGCTAATGATAAGGCGCTGGAACAAAGCCAGTGCAGTGTATGTTACACTGCTGTGTTGCCTTACTGACTTCAGCACACCATAAACAACAGATGTAAAATGTTAATGGCCATGACCATGAAACAACAAATCACTGAGGGGGCTAACATGAACTCCACATTTTTAAATATTGTCCTCATTTGGCTGATGTTAGTTTATTGGCTCATCTCTTTTAGTACCGGTCTTAAAGAATTTCATGCAAACCCATTCCTGGAATCTCAAATATGAGTAAATATACATTTATAAGACACATTTTTCTCGTGTGGTATTTAGGTAAGATAATAATTACAAGTCTCAGACCCGGTACTCTTTGTGAAGATCAAAAAAGCATGCTTCGTCGGGCCTTAACCGCTGCTAACCTTACAATTCACCCCTCCTAGCTGGAAGGATTTCTTTTTCCACACCTAACCCCCGCAAATCATACTGAAATAGAGGGATTCGAATAAATCTTTCAGAAACTCTGGAGGATTCACACCATGGTTCCAAATCTTGAAAGAACTGATGTTTATCACCAAGGCCTCTTCTGAGAGAGGCGTGGCCAAATCTGCAGGCCTCACACCCCCCCCCTCCCCCCCCACCACCATCGCTTGAATGGTTTGATCCACTCCTGGGAGCCATTTGCCCCCTCCAATGGCTGTAGTTCATAAGAATAGTAAGCGCCACAGTTTGCATGCTGTATAACTTAAACCCCATGTATCTTTGATTTACTGATAAACAGTTCTTTTCCTTGTCGTTTCCCAATGGGGAAGACGCTCACATTTATTTGACTGTATGATCTTCGAAGGAAATGCCGTATTTAAGCAAAAAAATAACATTAGCTAACAGATAAATAATATCAATACTTCTGTCTACGGAACGGCAAATGTTCTCGTTTCAAAACTGTTTTATCATTGTAGTAAGGGCACTTACTACAGTGGCTGGAGTTAACATCTTACATTTGCTGTCACAATGTTTAGACAAACCCCCTCCATAGCTTATCTAACAGACTATGCACAATATTTCTTAAAAACATGCTCAAGGCAGGCATTTATTTCTATTTGAGAAAAATAACATTATCTCAGTCTTGTGTACAAGGATATTTCCTCTCTTTCAGAAGGTTTTTCGGTATTTTCAGTGCCTATTTATATCAAAATGTCAGATGGTAATTAACATTTTTTGGTTGACCACTTTTATGCCATGGTGAACCGCTTCATTCTGGTAGAGAAAAATAAGTCTGACGCGAGACATTTCTACAGAAAACATGAAAAGACGGACAGAAAATATTCCAGACCTGTTGATATGTAAGTCAGAACGAGTTTGAGTTGTTTCTTTTCTCAAAGAACAGTGCAGTTACAGTAATCCTGTTAGATTGTGTACTGCTTTTGCTACGAACTGCACACAGGCACTGTGAGAATTAGATAAGTTTGTTTCATTTGATCTGACTAATTTGGGGCCATTTGCAACCCTTATTTTGTAATGACTTTGAAACGGCTCTATGAAAGCTCAAGTGGTTGGCATCACATCCTGACAGATGGATTGCAAAATTCTTAGTAGAAATGACTGCCATGCTCTTGATAAAAGTGACCATGAGTTTCTTATTGTAGTTGTACCACAAAAAAAGAACAAGCAGCTTGTATCATGCTGGTTCCACAGTTACAGCCCCATGCCCCCATCCACAGTTGACTATATTCTGCCCTTCTTTACCCTACAAAAGTCTCCCCAGTTCCTTTTCTTTTTGTGTTCAGGATACATTTCAGACTAGATGATGAAGTTGTTTACAGTGACATGGGGATAGTTTGTGATTTCTGTCTGAGTTAACCAATATTGTGGTTAACCAACAGAACACTGCCACAGTCACAAAGCACAGAGAATTTATTCAGTTTAAAAGCTACTTGCCAACAGAAATAATGGCTTCTCAAAGCCAGTACCTGAACTGAGCAAATAGAAAGTGAGATATTCACAGTTGAGGCCCGTTTTGCATGCTTAGCCTGGATAGAGTTCTGGCTTGTTTTCAAGTCCTAGACTCCCTGCTATACACAGCTTGCTGCGTTACATAAGGTGGTGACACAATTGGGTGTAATACACTCTTCCACATGGCTGGACCTCAAGTGATTAATAGCACCTCCATGCTAAAACAGGTTAACAGTGGTCCACTCCCTAGAATGATCCTTGCTATAAACACAGCTCATAATAATACTATTATGAAATCCCTTTGTCTTCTAAATGCCCGATCCCATGTAGACAAACAGATTGCAAGGAATCTGTTTAAAATAGAAGGTTATTTCTCGTAGTGCAGCTCTCTTTCTTCGTGAGTTGCGATGGCAGCAACAAAATAAAACCTGTTATGTGTAGACTGTCATCACACAGGACAGAAACAAACACACACTCATTTTAATTCCTTAAGAGCCCCAACATGCCAAATTATATATTCTGAAAAGGCCCCCTTGAAAATCTAAGTTGAAGTTTTTTGTAATCTTACCTTTTAGACGGTTTATGCATTTGCTATTTATCAGCACATATTAAACAGCAAGAGAAAGCTGCTTTTAAAATGTGTGTTCGCCATGTGTGGATGTCGGCACGAAAAAGTGGAATGTTCACTTACTTTCCAACAAATATTTATCATAGCAACTCTGCTGTGTATCTAAGATAGGATGTCACACAACTCCTCAGTGTGAACAATGCTTCAGGGGGGAACTGGTAATTCACATCAGGAGCTGGAATCATTTCTCTTCATATTAAAAGTTAATAAAGTAGGACAGCAATGCAAATATTTTTACAGCAGCAAATGAAGCCAGACACACAGGTGCACTGCAAGACCTGAGCATGGAAGCAATATGGTTTTGGCCAGAGGAGGAAAACTTTGTTTTTCTTAAGGAGAAATCCTTCAAGTTAAATGTTTCGTACAGTCGCAAACACACAGACTTGTACACGCAATATAGGAGAGACTCTAACATTGTGAATCCTTGGCTGGGTCAGCTTGCAGGTTCAGTAACGTAACTGCAGAGCTCTGGGGGTGTTCTAAAGTTAAAGTAAAGTCGGGGTAAAGTGGGTGAGTTGAGTTCTTCCATCTGTGCTAGAGCATGCCTGCCATAAAATCTCACGCTGACACAGGGGTGGGCTCCAGGACCACAACTTGCTGCAGATTTCCATGCGCTGCAGTGCTACAATAGGGCTGGGAACTAATTCTACGTGACTCTGATGGTGGATATTGACTGGCATCAATGCAAGCTACATGACAGCTGTTTATTAAACAACGTTCTATCCTTTCCATTTCTGTTTCCTTCTGAGAATTTAATCAAATGCAGCCTAGCCAAAAAGTGGTGCACGCTGTGCTCCATAAGGGTAGAGATCGACTAACTGCGAACACAAGGCCAATTTACCGAGGAACTCGTAGGCCACTTGTTTCATTTATACTAAAAAGTGATGTGAGGTAGCAGTTATGCTAAAAATCCACCGAAGACAGAACACAGCATCACTTTGACGCAACAGAATTATAAGCCAGATGAGGGCTTGATGCTAAAAAGGATACAGCCTCAGATCGAATAAGCAGATGGGCACTTGCGACGGAACATTAAATAGACATCAGAGATGCTGAAGGCGCATCTGGAATGGCAGGAAGTTGACTGCGTGGGACAACCTTGTGGGATAATTCCACTGCATGGTACAGACATAGGCCTACTGAATAAGCACCTTTCTTTGTATATACAGTTGTGTTCAAAAAAATAGCAGTACAACATCAGTAACCTGATGAACCACTGTTATTAGTAGTAGTGATATTTCTGCATGGCAAATAATTTACTTGTAGATGTAGTAGTGTAATAGAAAAACAACAGACCCAACTGTCATGACATACATGCTGCTTGTTCTGAGTAATTGACTCATTCATTGAAAGGGGCGTGTTCAAAATAATAGCAGTGTGGAGTTTAATTAGAGAATTCATTCATTCTGTGAAAAAATAGGTGTCATTAATTGTCCTTTATTAAGGAAGAAGGGAAGCAAATGTTTCACACATTGTTATAAAATATATTTCCTTCTGAATTGCTAAGTAAAATGGGCCGTTCCAAACATTGTTCGGAAGAACAATGTAATTTGATTAAAAAGTTGATTGGAGAGGGGAAAACATATAAAGAAGTGCAGCAAATTATAGGATGCTCAGCTAAAATTATCTCAAATGCTTTAAAATGGCAACAAAAACCCGAAACACGCGGAAGAAAACGAGCAACTACTGTTAAAACGGATCGAAGAATAGTCAGAATGGCAAAGATTCAGCCAATCATCACCTCCAGAAAGATCAAAGATGATCTAAAATTACCTGTAAGTGCTGTTACAGTCAGAAGATGTTTGATCGAAGCTCAGCAAGAAGCCCCCGTAAAGCACCATTGTTGAAAATACGGTATGTGCAGAATCAGTTAAAATTTGCCAAGGAACACATCGATTGGCCCAAAGAGAAATGGCGTAACATTCTGTGGACTGATGAGAGTAAAACTGTTATTTTCGGGTCTAGTGGTCGTCAACAGTACGTCAGACGACCCCCGGGTACTGAATTGAAGCCACAGTACACTGTGAAGACAGTGAAGCATGGTGGCGCAAAAATCATGGTATGGGGATGGTTTTCATACTACGTGTTGGGCCTATTTATCGTATACCAGGGATCATGGATCAGTTTGAATACATCAAAATATTGAAGAGATTATGTTGCCGTATGCCGAAGAGGAAATGCCCCTGAAATGGGTGTTTCAACAAGACAACGACCCCAAACACACGAGTAAGTGAGCAACATCTTCCAGACAAAAAGGATTGAGGTAATGGAGTGGCCAGCTCAATCCCCTGACCTCAACCCCATTGAAAACTTGTGGGGTGACATTAAAAATGCAGTTTCTGAAGCAAAACCCAAAAATTCACAGGAACTGTGGAATGTAGTTCATTCATCCTGGGCTGAAATACCTGTTTCTAGATGCCAGAAGTTGGTTGACTCGATGCAATGCAGATGCGCAGCAGTTATCAAAAACAATGATTATGCAACTACGCTATTTTTTTTAACAGATTAGTATTCCTTTTCTTTGCTTCCTGTAAAAGAATAACGCAGACTTGATAAAATTTGTTAATGCTTTGATTTGGAATTGAATGTGTAATGTTTCCACTACATTTGAAATATGGAACTAAAAGCTATTAAAAAATATTTGCACTTTATTCACTTTTTTTAACGCACTGCTATTTATTTGAACACAACTGTAGCTGTTTGTGACTGATGACCTTTGCTTGGTTAATACAGTGAACAAACAGGTAAATTATATGTAATGATCATGGAAAGCAGTTGGATCTGAAGCTCCACGATCCAAAATAACTGACCTATTCATCAACTGGAATGACGTGAAAATTTGGAAGTACAAATTATAATTGTACGTAGGGGCATCCATTCAATTCATTAAGTTACAAAAGAAAAATTTTAAATAGTTGCAGAGCATATTTTATTGAACATTTTACTATCAATATTAAAACATTTTGACCCATAAAAAAACATACTGAAAGGCTTGCAAATATGTATGGACTTAACTGCATCCACTGGCACACCGGTAAAAGCCCACTGCTGCGTTTTATCGTTTGACCGTAATTACACTGCAGCTCCGGACTGCGCTTTTGCGCCCGCACGATGCCTTGGAATGGGGGCGATGAGCGCAGTGTGTGTGTGGCGGAGGGAGAGCCGCCGGACCTGCGGTGCGGAGAGCTGTGCGTCTGTGTGCGGCGTGTGGGAGAGGGAGTCAGCAGCATCTGCTCCCTCTTAGCCGCCACCACACGGACTGCATGTTATTGTTCCCAGCAGAGGGAGAGGGGCCGAGCCGTGGAGCTGCCTGCCACATAAACGCGCTCCGTGGGAGGAGGTTCTCTCCGGGGCATGCCCACTCCATGACTCACACAACTTTCCTATGGAAAGATCGTTTGGGAATCCGCTCGCTTTCACTGGACTGTGGCCGGGCCGAGGAACACGTGAACACACAGGCCAGGTGTGACTGTTACAACCATCCTATAAAAGCAGGCGATTAAGACCTGCCATGATAGGCGAGTCAAGTTCCCATCCAATTCACAGCTTGCTAGCTGCATTACGGTAGTCTTCCAAATCACACAAAGCATCTAAAGTGCATCCGAATGCAAAGGAACGCAGCGTGAGTGCAGGTTGGGCTCAACCTGCATACAGAGAGCAAGCTAGTAGGCTACCTAGTTATAACTTTAGTCAAGAAAGATAGCAAGCTACTATACAAAAGCTACATGTGAGTAGCTACGGTCTTAGAAAAAGTACCAAAAAAAGTACCAAAAAAAAAACGCTTTTCACTGGGGTGGTACCCTATAGGTACATAAAGCTGTACCCCTAGCCAGAATTACATAATTAAAAGGTACTTATTAGTACACAAATAGAACATTATTGTACTTCAAGGGTACATTTGGAAAATGTGTTCCTTAGAGAAGAAAAATGTACCTGCAAGGTATATGGAGACTGCGATGATTAATCGGCTAATGTTACATGCATCTAACAAGCTAGAATTTAATTATCACCTTTGCAGTGTCAAATTATAAAATCATTTCATTGGCCCTTAAAAACCACTTATAATTCCTGTAACATTTATCTAATTGGCCACATACTCATTACAAAGTCTTTCTGTGACCTGGATCAAACCATTTAAGATCTGTCCTGAAAGCAGTCCTAAGTGAATATATACTGTAACAATGGCTTTAAGTAGCGTCACAAATCTGTCACATAGAGGATCTACCTCATAGAACCTCAAAAAATGTTCCAAAATGCTTATTGTTCCCAGAACCTGATCAAAAATTCTCAAAGGACACATCTCAGCACAAGGAATCCAAACAGCAATTCTACTGCAATGTCAATATCCTTTAATATGACTTAAAATCACTTAAAATCACAGCCAACACCACAATTGAAGACAATCTCTCATCACAACCCACCAGCGTGAAAGTTAATCTCCTTATCAGATACCAGGGCAGTTATATTAAAGAGACGAAGAACCCAGATGTTCCTGACCTTTCCAGTTGAGAGAAAACGTTAATTTTCCCACCCGTGTGTGTCCGCCTTCATGGGATTTCTAGTACAGCTTCGGGAGGCATAGGATAATGTTGCGCAGCCATGTGTGAATGGCTATAGTCAGTTCAAGGAAATCTCTGACAGTGTTTTATTGAAATAGCACTTCTGCAAGAAAAATGCTTCTGAGGAAAATGCCATCCACACTTCAGGTTGTCTTTAAAAAAGGCAGAAGTGAAGTGAATGATATTTTTAATGAGACAATGAATAACTGCCTACTTCCCAATCTAATTTAATATTAATCTAATATTACATGATGCGGTAATTTGAACTTTCACACTCCAGGCTTTAGGAAGTGCATCTTGTGGAAAGTTCAAACTTTTGAATACGCCTTGAGAAGTTAATGAGGTTTGACTTGGTTGTGGTTGAAGCGGCATAAATATCATGCGTTTTGATAGTCTGGCGTGCATATCTATTTCACATCTGTGTTTGGGAGAGATTTAGTGTTCTTATGTTAGTGCCACAATGACAGATGCTGTATGCTACCACAAAGACTTTCTTCACCACAGGGCAGGCTAAATCCCATTGGGGAATCGAGGTAGTTGACAAGTGGGAAGGGTAAATAAATCTTTTAAAGAAAAGAAAAGCATATTACAATATCTATTTCAAGAATATTTTCTCAACAGAAAATCTTAGCAATAAGAGTGGACATTATCATGACGAAAATTGACCTACCTTAAATCAGTTGACTTTGGCAAAAACTTTTTCTTTCCACTGAAATATGGTTCACAATCTTCGATTTGCAGTCTGTGGGAGTAGTCTATATACCCAGATATTTCCTGTCCACGAGCATTTCTGTCCCTTATGAAAAGGATAGACTGCAAAAGAAGCAGGAGGAAACACTGTGTAAATAATCATGAGCAGGCTAGCTTGAGAACTTTTGAGAAAAACTTGAGAAAAGATTGATGTCAATCATTAATATCTGGTAGATTGAAAGTATAGGCTACATAAAGTGCTCCCACGTTGTAATATTACGACACTATACAGAGTTCAAATCCTATTCAGTTCGAAGCAAAACTTCTGACTCGGCTCAATGTCTCTGCTAATATTTGAAACAAATAAAACCGATGTTATAACCTATGAAGTTGGTTTGTAAATGGGAAATTAACGAATAAATATAATAAATATAAATAAAAATAAGAATAGGGATATTATAATAAGGATATTAACTGCTCACTGTTTCGGACATACTGAAGATGACTCTGAATTTTAGTCACTTAATCATCTGAGCTCCCATTGATGGAAAAAAAATAATCTGTAATGTGTTTTGTTCACATCAAGACAAAGGAAATGAAAGAGGTGCAGTTGAAAAGCCCCAGGTGACAGAAGAACTTGAAATGATCTTTTCATGTTGATAAGATCACAAAGACTAACCTTTGAAAACAGACAAATGCAAAACAAAATATACTGTCATCTCTTCTGAGGTTGTTTTGTCTGAGTGGCAATGATGAGGAGTGAAAAACAAAAACCTGCCCGAGAGAGGGAGATTTGTTTTGGCTTGTCTGTTTACCCTCATACTCCTCACAACTGACCAAAGCGAGCCTATCTGAGGGGGACACTGAGGGCGGCGATATCGCATCGGTATCGCCGTCAGAATGTCGATCGTCCGCAGGTTTTTCTCTTGCTCGCGAGGAATAAGATTGAGATAACTAGCGCTCCACACAGCTCAAAGGAAGAGCGGCTCGTCTTCGTATCTCTTCAACAGATGCTATCGAGTTCGCAGCTGGCCGAGGGCCGAAGCAGCCACAATATCTGTGGCTTCAGAGCCTCTCAGCCAGGACTGAAAATAAATCATCAGGTGGACGCAAAGAATTAGTCTGAGGAGGGGAGCGTGCAGATCATCTTTCTGCCCGCTGCTCACGGTATCAACCTCCGCAACCCCCCCCCAATACACAGCGGAGGAGCTGAGCCCACTCATACTTTAATCCTTATTAAGGCTTGGAATGGAATAAAAGCAGTCGCCTCTACCCAAAACCACAAGGGTCTCGCACATCTTAGCAGCCCGAAAACAGGTGATCTCACCTAACAGCGGCTTGAAAGAGCTGCATCCTCTGTAATGGATTAAAGGTGCCGGGAGGTTGTCACTCTCGATTTGAGATTTGATATGAGACACAGACGAAAAAACCAGTGTCTCGGGTAAACAGGCTCTTTGTGACACTCAATATTCAGGACCTTCTTTTGTGATCCGGCATGTAAATTCACGCGGCACAAATATATCGTGTAATTTCATCTGCCTGACGAAGCGTATGACCTTAAAATACAGGTCACGTCAGTGTAAGTTTAATGGGGCATAAAATGAAGCACGATTCCTTTAATTCTTCATCTCAACCAAAGAGATAAAAACGGGAAAAAAGTAGTTTTACTTTAAGTCTTTCAGTTCCGATTTGCATCCCTGACCCCCTAATGAGCGTTCCTGCCATTTTTGTACAGAATCTTGGAAAATCACTACTGTTGACAACAACAAACAATAAAGACTGTTAAAAACATTAGAGCTTTCTTGTCTCTATCACTATAACATATGTACAGTACACGTGTTCAGACAGCGGGCAGTAATTGATACTTTGGTTGGAGAAAAACAGCATTTAGAAATGAAAGAATACCAGGGGAGATAGTTTATAAGCCTTTTCCCTTGTGTTCCACAGTGCCTTACTGGGGGAGGGTAAATAACGGGGATACCCAAATTCCTTCAAAGCAGGCCGTCAGTGCAGCAGTGCGGTCTCTGCAAGGCCTACCGCTAAGACACCGCTAGGGTTGAACAGACATGCTCATACATCTACCCTTCGGCAGGGGGGTTGGGGGGAAATGACTGAACGGCTTTATCGTTGGAGCTGCCGGGGCACGGGGGGTGTTTTCTCAGACGGGATTTTCCGTTGACGCACTTATCTAGGGGCGAGGCGTGCGGCAGGGCAGCGGCCCTCTCTCTGGATCACACTTACGCAGGGACGTCGGGGGCCTCCCAGCGCCCCCACCCCCCCCCCACTGGCCTGGGAACAATCCCGCACTGTCAGGGAGTCCTGCAGGTGTCTCAGGGTGTCAGCTGGCCTCTGTTTATTATTGGTGGGCCGCGCTCGAGGAGGAATCCCGGGCCATCACTAACAACTGTGTAAATTTGTTGGGGGAATGAAAACACGGCCTGTACGACAGGAATGTTTGAGGTCGGAGTCCTTTTTTTTGGCAGACTTGCCCTTGTCCCTCTTAAGGTATTCCTTGAAGGGGAAAAATGGGGGGGGGGGTCTCATATTTGACTTGGAAGTGACTTCACACAGCCAGGTTTGTGTAATAGATGCAGTGGTGGAAACCAGATGTGCTGAGGTGTGCTAGTTGTTTGGGATCTACCGGAATTACACTTCCTCTTGATACCTGATATGGGTTTCGCTTACAGAGATGGCTATGTGCACCTAATAGGGCTATTCAAAGTCAACTGAGCAACCTAAGTTCATATGGGAAATAATGACGCTATATTTAATGACAAGAACACCAGGGTGCTATGAACCCTATGAGTAGTTAATGGCGGAAACATTTCAAGATATCCTTGTCCAATGACAATCCTTGTCCAATGCTCATTAACAACGGAGAATCTTCCATCGATATAGCAATGGCAGGTATATGCAAATACAAAAATACAATGAATTACCATGGGAGAGTTATATTATTTTTCCCTTGTATATTATATATTGTCCTTTTGAGTTATGCAAAGTTGCACAAGCACACACAGTGAAACCTACACGACTGCAGGTCTAAAACACTCTCCCTACTAAACCGCATTGGAAACCCCTTGTAAAAGCACCCACCAATGAGGATAGCTCTACGCGATAGGATTCACCAAAGCTGTGCTTTGTACAGCCAACCTGATTTAATTCAACAAAGGAGTGTGCTAAGTTCTATGTAGTAGGAATAGAGTACTGAGGCAAACTGCCTTGTACCACGTAATCTTGTTCCAATTTAGGCTGGATTACACCTGAACACATTATAACAACTGGCAGTATTTACATAATATGACATGTAGAGCAAGACTGTGATACTCCACACACACACACTGCCTCTTTTCAGATTCGGCAAGCTGCTTTAGCTGCAGCATTCACACTCCTACATGGGAAGTTCTATTAAATGCCACGGACTATCAAATGTGTAAAGGGAATAGCCAATCCCACTGTTCCTTGCCATCCATGTTAATCGTTTAGTCTTCGACAGATGCAACTCGGATCTGCACATGTATGCCATAAGGATGAAAATAATCGTAAGACACTGTTCCCTTTGCTTATAATTATAGGGTGTGTCACTACACAGATGTCTTGGCTTAAGAAACAAAAATGTACAACTTAACCATACCAAAAGATTGCTTGCAGTGCTTGGTGGTTAAACTTTATATTTGTATTCTGTGAAGAGTATTTCTTAGCATTGTGTGTCGGACTACATCCTAAAAATAGAAGAAATGTGCACAGCGACAGCAAATTCATAGAAAATACTCGGACTCGGATACCGCGTGCCTGTGAGACATGAAGTACAATGCGAAGACAAACATTGAAATGGAATTTGATTAAAATGCTAATGCATAGAGCAATAGGAGTTAAAGTGAAGCTGTTTGAAAGACGGCGGAAGAAGGAAATGGTTTGGAGCGTTTGTTTACCCATGCGCTCAGCATCCGCATTCATAAACATGGCGCTCGGGTGTTTGTGCAGGGGAGTAAATAAATCCTGGGCAGGTGTTCCGAGATCCCTCTTCCAAACACCCAACAGCAGACAGAGTAACGCCCTGAGGTTAGCCATGGAGGCAGAAACAACTGTGGCCAAGCACCAAAGGGGAAGCCAGTTAGCCAATCAGTCGAGCGGTCAGCTCCACAGCGAGATTGCATTGGACCCGGCTTTTTCGCAGAAGTAGCCAGTGACCACAAAATAAGTGGCTAGAACCCACATGCTCCAAATTACAGGGAGCTCAAGATCAGAAAACTCTAGCCTGCTTTTCAAATGGTGTTTTAAAAATTCTATTAAAACCTGCCTTTTTCTTCCTTCTTGCAGCCTTTTTTCGCCGATTGATGCCATGGCAAAAATGATGGCATTTTTGAGACTTTATTCATTATTCATTCATACTGAATTTATACATAGCAATGTTACATATAGACTACATGTGGATTATGTATTATATATGCATACGTACATCATATGTTGTTGTCTCCAATAAACAAGGTAAAGCAGTTCTGGACTGTGCTCCTGCCTCGTGGCCTTATTGGAAAATAACAGGGACTGTCCCATAAAAACATATATAACACTAACAGTTCCTAAAACAACATCCCCCGTCTTTGGAGAAACAGCAGTTCACCATTCAGCCATATGGTGGTCATGCTAGGAGTTTATTAGCTCTTAGCAAATAACATTAAAAACTATTACAAATTGTCAGCTACATTAATGAAAGCTTAATGCAGGTATTCACATTTATATTGACTGTGTCGCTCCTGTCGGCCTATTCTGATTGAAGAGAGTCTGGATCTCCCTGACTATGAGAATGGGGGGAGACAGAGCCACATGCAGCACCAGCAGACCATCTGCTGTTTTTACAGCCTGAGTTCTGGGGAGTCCCCTGCCTTTACTGCAGCCCCTCAGACCTGTGGGGTCCAGCACTACCCTGTTCAGTCCGAAAGGGCCGGCATAAGCACGCCCGTGAACTCAGGCACTGCTCTACCACTCTAAGCGCTGGCCCGCCTGGGGCTTTGGGACCTGATTGGCCAAAGCCGTTCGCTCCTGGTGACTATCATGGTTTGTAACTGCGCACTGAACAATCTGCCATGGAACAGGCCAGCAACCCAGATCTGTGTCAAGAAATGTAAATATATATCTAACTGTGCATTACACCTAAAGCAGCAGTCAACTGTGACAGACCAGACTCCGTACAGAAGACAGAAAGACTCAAATGTGGGCTGTCAATCATATGTTCTCTTAAATACCTGTTCATGTTCCATTTTTTGCTGCACTCAGTATTTTTCCCTCATCGGTGGGTGGCATAATTCCCCTGGCTTCTACAAGCTGAACAAAAACTTGAACAATAACCTGAACAATTACTTTGCAAAGACAGTTTATTTTTTTTGAGAATGAGCTGCTTTCCTGGCAGGAAACCTTGCTGGTTCTGCTCCATTGGGCCCTGTGCAAGGAGGTAATATTGTACCGCTCACAAAACTGTTCTAAATTAGATACATGCCTGAATTCTGTGAGGAATTATGAGTTGAAAATAGAGCAGTTGAATTTGGCACGTGTGGTAAAAACACAAATCAGTCAAAGTGGTCCCAGCTACAGATTTTATACACCAAAGTGACCAAACACAGGCGGATCTTTTCCCCTAGCTTTTCTCCTTCAATCATTTTTTAAATTCTTTTGGCTTCCAAATTACATGTGGGAAAGAAAATTTAAGTTTAGCATAAAACATCTGCGGAGTGGTGCAACTCTGAAGGGACAGAGGAACTGCTATATTTGTGGATCTACAAGAGCCCGTGCAGCGCATGTAAAACGTGGCTCACGGTCTCATCAATTTTTATGCCTCTGTTCTCTCAGTTTTTACATCCTTTTTTTTATTGACTGCGATTAAGATTTTCAGAAAACAATCTCAGATTAACACTCAAATTTTGATGGAGGCAACTGCAATGTGCCAAATAAATCTCTCTCTCTCTGATTTTTGCGCTCAAATTTTTTGTAAGTGTGTGTTATTCAGTTATTGGTATTTGAAAGTCAATTTGTTGGAGCAGGTGTTCAGCGGATGTCTTTTAAAACTACTGAATCATTACAAAAAATGCAATAATTATCACAGAAAATGGCCACTTAGGAATTGTTTTGTATGCATTTAGGCTTTATTTGAATGCTAGTCTGAAAAGACCCAAAAACATGCTTTATGGATGGTGGCATGTTGGCGCTTTTTTTCATTCTAAGTATGCAATGGAAAGTCTAGTGCCATTCGCCCAGATCCAACTGGTGGGGCAAAATGTGCAATTGCAAGAAGCCTTTGCAGTACTTTTCCATCATTGACTCACCAGAAGGTATTCTATTGCACTTTTCAGATCTCTCTACTTCAAGCGTAAGATCGCAAAGCCTGAACCCTTTCCAAAAGGTCTTGTGGCCGCAGCAGCTAACAGTACACGCCCTTTTTTTCAAGAAAGCCTTAAAGAATGCTTGAGTAAGTCAGGCTTTCTTGTGTCAACCAGAATCAGAGGTCTAATGAAGCCTACTGCTGAAGAGCAGTAGACTACGCAAGAAAACAATATTGTTTGCAAAGCCTGCCTTTATGAGAGGAGACCTCCACCTGCAATAACGCAAAAACCACACAAAGGCTAAGGATAACCACGAGTGACCTGACACGTACAGAGAATAGGTCCAGAAAGAAACCTGATAAATGTTTTGAACCCCACTTAATTCCCTGGCTTTCTCACAGACTCAAAGAGGCAGCTCCCTAGTTATAAGTCGCTTCTCCTACCAGAGTGGCTTTATACCTCAAATTAACTAAAATGTAAGAAAATAATTCTTATGAGTAGATATCTTCACAATAAACCCCTTCTCTCGAAGTGTATACATTTTTCTTGATGTTAATATAATGAAGTCAAAACTAAATGTGAGAGCATAGTAACATTTTCACCATGACAGAAACCATGCTGGGTCCTCTGCTGCTAGCTGAACCTGACATCACTCAGCTTTCTGTGGGTTGAAGTACTGTCCATGAACTCCAGCCATACTTTGTCTGACCACAAATCGGATACTAACTTGTGATCATCATACAACAAAGAAATGTGACACAGATTGTTAACTTTGAAAATAACATACCTAAATAGTGGCGCAATGGAAGTGTTCAGTTTTTGCTGCAGCGATGATGGTGTGTGTGCATATGTGCGCTAACAGATAATTACGTTATGACAGTAATGATACATTTCTGGAACTAAAAGCAGTATAAATAGTGTATATGAGAAAACAGGTACTTGCTTGCTCGTTTTCAGTTGACAGACCTGTGCCTGACTTCATGAAATTGAAACAATGAAAGCCTGCCTCGTGGCCACAGACACATTACCTTAAGCATTCATTTTTTGTGCAGATTAATCAGATTTGAGGGAAGTCCCTGCTAAATATACGACGGACTGAAAAAAGAATCCTTCTGTTTAGATCATTGCTTGTGCAGGTGCACAACAGGGGAAACAGCGTGAGATTTTCTTTGCGGGCATTTCATCAAGATGTGACAAGTCTGCAAATTTGTTCGTGTGCTTTACACATCAAAGTTGACTGGTTTCTCTGCCTTTCGTCCGAGGGGACAGCACTGAATATTGTATTATGCACATTAGATCCTGGAAACTTAAGCTGGGCTGAACGTTTCCTCCACAGATGTCAATGTGAAAGAGGGCATCCAAACAATGTTAGTGGTTGAGGTGAAACCCACTGATGTCCCTCCTTGACCAGGGTCCAACGTTAACCTTTTTTCTTACTGACCCGAACTGAATTTTTACTGGCCCAAATTGTTTATTTTCATATTAATGATATAAGCTAAGGCAAACTAGGATAAAGCACAGTACACAAAGTATTTCTCTTTTTAAAAAAAAAGGTTTTATTGCCATACAAACTCAATTAGAGATCATCTGTGTGTGCATGTAAACTGAACGACATATTGGTCAAATATCTTGTTTACATTTATCACATGCATTTCACATTCACATTTCATTATCACATATCACATATCACATACAAATACTATATTTTCAAACTACATTTTCAATACACCTTTCCATATGGGCACGTTTGCATGTTGTGCGGGCAAACAAGGCTCCCATAAATCCTCATAGATTACCATTGTAAATCTAAAAGTTAAATAAATATATTTTTTTTTAATATTGCATATTAATTAATATCATGTACATAGAATACAATATTGAATTTAACCATGAATGTTTTTAAGCTACTAACATTCTTTTTTTTAGCGCCTTCTGAGGGACAGAACGTTGGGATAGCATAGAATTTTGGCTACTGGCTGAACTTGGAAGCGTTCACCCTACTAAACAGTGAGCTAGCTAACATTAGCCTAACTAGCTAAGAAGAGTAGGTTAACTTTGACTAACCTTCGACATGCCATGTTGGTGTGGTACTGTGTACCCAGGCCCAGTTCGTTCTTCTCCTGCAGTCCGATAAGGTCAGGATAGTCACAAAAGGGTTTTTCACTCTTAACAACATGATATGCAGTGGTTATAAGTTTAACCAGTTGCAAATTGGCCTCCGCGTTCATTCGGCTCATGCAGATGTTGAGCTGACCAGTCGACGGGTTCTCAGCAAGCCTCTTCAGGGTCATGCAAGCGGCGTGAGCGGATGATTTTTGATGGTGATCGAGACTCTGTTTCCTACAATTATCGGTACCGCAGAAGAAAGACCCCGTTCGATCGGCTTTATTGGGGAAGCGACGGCAGACAGTACAAAACATTTTGGCCTCCGAAGGCATGAAATCCAACCACTCATATTGCTGTTTCCACGAAGGTAGGAACCCGCGCATTCGCTTCAATTCATAAGCAGCCATTTTCTTCGTATATGATAATGCACTGACGGTACGTAAACTATGACATTGACATGCCCCGGACGCCGGAAGTAAATTAACGTGACCGCAGCAGAATTAGTACTTCTTCCGTATTAACATGACAAAATACATTAACATTACAAAAAAAGAAAAAAGGGGGTAATTAGTGACTTGCCCGAGTACTGTCCCGGCCGGGCGAGTGACTTATTGAGTTTACTGTCCCGACGTAGCTCTTTACTGGCCCCGGGCCAGCGGGCAGTTCTTAATGTTGGACCCTGCCTTGACCAGCTGATTTGTGCAAAGTCCTGGTTTTCAGACGACAGCACCCCCCATACAAAGATGCTGTTATACTATACCAGTGCTATTTGTCAATCATATATTGTAAAACAACAAACTCCTTTAATCAGCAAAGTAGCATTGCTATGACAATTCAATGTAAGGCCAAAATACAAACCTCACATGTAGGTCTACTCTCAGTGAAAGTGACCCTTTGACAGACCGCTAAAACAAACACCGTACACGTCCATAATATGATCAAAAATCTATTTAGTACTCCAGTGAAGTTACATTTCATGGAGATGAACTGTACAGTGATATGGTGCACGGATAACATTTATTCCTGTCCTTGGTACGGCTGACAAAAAATTATATTATACAATAGCTTGCCATATTTACATCCTCTGCTTTGTATAAACTTCATTAAAGTTTAAAGTCACTACGAAATTCTAAATACTCTGAGAAAGAAAAAAAAGACAGACATTTAGAGGTGTTACCACCTCACAGCGTAATTGCCTAATTCTTATAATGGACCAAATTGAAACATCAACTGGTTCAAGGAAATAACGTCCTGTCCCCCCAAAGATGCCCTCCCAGGACTCTAAAGTTGTACATAAAAGTTTCCCACAAACAACTTCATTTCAAGTTTACTCCCTTCCTGTTATTTAAGGATGTTTTAACAGATTTTCTAGCAGAGGCAAATAAATAGTTCACATAGTTATTGGTTGGAGGCAATTAAAAGCTCCAAGACATCGCGGCCATTTTTAAACAACTCTACGGTAAGGACCGCGGCTTAAGAGCAGCTGGACAACGCAGGGTGACTCCCTTTGACATTCCAGTCATCGTTTTAAACCACATAAATGGCATATAGTTAAGAGCTGGTCACAAGCTGAACAGGGGCTGTATAACAGAGGAGAACGTCTGACTGCAGGTCGCATCCTGAGTTTTTTCTGTCTCCCTCGTAACCTGAACTTTCATAAAGTAGATTTCTTTTCCTAAGTCACCAATTCTATCCAATTAAATTTTGGTAATCAATTCATTTCAGGTGCATTGATAATTCCCGGTACAGCAATCACAATTGCCATGTTTTAGTTTTTTCCCCCTGACGTTTACATAATATAGCCAGATTTGTAAATTGTCAATTAATATACTTTTTAATATATTTCCTTTTTAATAAAGTATTGCTCCAAGTGTGCATGGTAATAATATATCTTGTGCTATTGCATTGTGGACAAATGGCAAACGGCATTTATATTATATGACCCTACTACTAAAGAACACATTATCATATAAATTGAGAAAAGTATACAGAGTGCTGCCAACAATAATTTTGCTAATATGTCTTATAGGACATTAAAGGCATACAGTCGTTTAATGCGACAACTTTAAACAGAATGTTACTGGAAATTCTTACAGCTCTTCTACAGAAGAAACCGAATAGCTGCAATTGAGGGCAATATCATAACTGTTTACAACCACTTTTTAAACAAGCTGCTTGATGCGAGCACTATCTTTCATTTTTTGGCCTTCAATCTTAATAAAACAGCGAGTCCTTAAATAAGGGCCAAAGTATTGGAATCTTGGTAATTACACTGTGCTTTCTGGCCTAGCAAAATGTGCGTGTTCCTGTAATTAAGAGGACAGTAATAACATTCCTGCAGAGTGATTGCTATAGCTCACGGTATGCCCTTGGTGTAAATGAGAGGTTACCCCACCCCCCTGTCAGTTTTCAGCTCAAATCAGTTTAAGATCCACTGAAATGGACTGAAGCCCCTATACTAATAACTCACGGCAGCGAAAACTCCCCACTCTAACTAGCCCCCTCTATAATTAGCCTGTTCTTTTTCTGGATCGCGCTCGGTCTTAACGTGTTTTCTCTTCATCTCCCTCAATTAGTCCCATCGGCAGCCAGCGGCAGCGCGGCCAGGTGGTCTCGAGTCAGAGACGGCGCGTAGCTTTGCGGGCCAATCCGGTCCGGGGTGTTTACGCCGCCGCCCGCCGAGCGCTCTGTGCGGGTCGAGTAAGTGCGGCCGCTCATTGTTCTCGTCCGGCTCTGGAGAACGAGCCGAGGGGCTTTTTTATCGGCCTTCGAGATCTAATTCCTGGCTGCTTTGATCAAAGGGGGGGAAGTTATCAAACGTTGCGATAGGTCAGTGGAGAAGTACAGGTGCAGTTTGTCTTCACAAAGCAAAGGTGTTATTAAACGGTGGGGAAAACGTCATGGTGCAAAAGGATGTGGTGAGGAGGGAGGTGTCCTCTGAGTTACCTCTCTGAGAGCATACACCACAAACCCTTGAGAAGCAATTATTTTCTTTCCTTCTTTTTCTTGGACATCACGTTGTACTTCTCTATCAGATAATGTGAAACTAAGGGGTTTTGCATGTTTTTTTGTAAATCTAATAGCCATTTTTCACTTCTGCACAACGGACTATAAGCCTGATTTGCATGGTCTTAATGCAAAGGGGAAACGCAGGGCGTTGGTGCGTACTGCTAATGTTCTGGGGTGGGAATGCACATTATGTTTCAAAATACACGTGTCTGACCTGACTATAAAATCTTTGTCTGATGTTAGCACGACTTAGTAAGGAACAAAGCAGCCACATAAACTAAAAAAGCACACAAATAGCTTGAAATAAGGAGAGTGCGCAAGCTAGTAATTAGCTATATGTTAAAACGATAACTTGTGTTTAACAAATAGAATATACTAAGGTGTAACTACCCTGCTACAATTCCAGAATAGCTTGAAATACATTTGTGGACAATCTGGGGTTGGCTGGCTGAGAATGTGATTGTCTACATTTGCTACTGAGCTAATTTGAAGTATTAAACCCCTTAGAATGATTAGGCTACATATTTAGGTATGTGTAACAGTGTGATACGAATGTTTTCATCCATCACAAGGGGCAAATATATATGCTTTATAATGGACAAAACTAATTTTATTCATTTTATGACATGTATTTGATAGGGTTTTGGACCCATAGATATCTACCCCCCTATACTGATGAAACTATGGTAATTCCCACTTGAAAATTATGCAAAAGTGAGATTTATGATCCAAAACATTTCACTTGTAGTTATACCATTATTATTATGATTTAGAGCAGTGCACAATTTAGCTATTTGGATAGATTTGGAGACACTGATGGCCACCAGGGTACACTGCCTATATTTTGCATCATATATCTTTAGTAGTTCTGCATATCATCCTCAGATTTTGCAAACATGTGGTCACAGAGTTTATGATCCAGGAAAGACAGATTTACCTGTTTCACATATGTAGCTCTCTGTATTTCTCTGTATTGCAAAGAAAAAAGTTTTTTTTTATTTTTTGCATTTTTCCAAAGTTTCTTTGCATTTGTGGCACTTTATTTTGACTTCAATTATGAAAATAAACAAATACAAAGTTCATATTGTAATGGTTAAACTGTTTCATTTAAACACAGCACCTCCTAAATAGGCGAGAATTGACCAAATGTGCCAAAAATTATCAAATGAAAAAAATAACAGGTTCAAAAGGTCAGATTACTCACAACAAATCATATCAGGCTGTCAAATTACTAAATCTTAATGTAATTTTCTTTCACATCTGCAACATAAAGCATAAACAAATACCAGTTTTTTTAAATTACGAAATAATGCATTTTATGCCTTCCAGTGCACTGGAGTCTGTTAAGTTATTATTTTTTTAAATCTACCATGAGCCAGATCTTCATGGACTTTCAGTTGTTATTTTAAATCTGATTTTCACCTGTCAAAAAGAGCAAAACCCTGTTCGCCCCTAACCTTCTTGCTCAAAATATGACAATTTGTTTAGATACGCATTTTAACAGTATAGGCTCTATCTTGACGATCTTGGCGCATCATCTAAAATGCTAAGCGCACGTGCATTTAGGGCGTGTCCAAGTCCACTTTTGCTAGTCAGACGGCGCGTTATTTGAGCGCTAAGTAAGGTACAAGGTGCTAATGGCCGGAACCTAGCCTCTTCATTAATTATAGGTGTGTCTTGGGCGTAGGATGCAATAAACCAATCAAAATGTCATAACCAATTCCCTTTAAAAGCCTGCTTTTCCACCTTGGCGGATTGCTTATATTATGGCGAAACAGAAACAATGCTCGTGCGTGTGTAGTGCGAGCAAGGAATAGGCTATATGGATGAATAGTATGATCAATATTATTCGGACTAACCATTATGGCACGTTTTGATATACACAGTAATAATCTTTAATATTTGGGTTTAACACCAGCACAGGTTCCAGTAATTCCCGACAGTATTGTTATTTTAGAAAATGTATGTGGTTAAATTTCATGAAAAGCACCTGCAACAACTGAGAATAAGCTACCAATGGCTTCCGTCTCACCTAAACACCAAATTAGCCTGTTTGTTGAACAATAAAGCCGTCAGGTTGGCAACACACATATTTTCCCTTGTTTTATAATGTCCTGCTTATGGAAATGTGAAACGCTTTAAAACGAGTCCACTTTCCTGGGAAGACCGTGAAGAGTGCAATTTACAGCAGGTGAAACAGACCTGCTCCTGCATGAAGTTAAAGCGCTCATGCAGAGAATGGCATTAAAATTAATTGTGTAATGCGCTGCAAATTTGTTTTAGTTTCTAATTAGACTCTTAGTTCATTTTTAAAATCGTTTGGTTCAGTTGTGGAATAACAGGTGAAATCAGCTGGGTTTTAATAAGATGAAAACCTGGTCACTGTAATTAAAAAAATATGAAGGACGAAGAATATGGTTAAGATTCAGTTAACATGGTGAAATTTAAATAAATTTCCTTTTTTTAACCGTAGGCTATCGAAAAAACCTAATGCACGGTGAATCCCGGGGACTGTTACCTAGGCTACTTGAAAAACAATAGGCTACACTGGACAAGGTTTTGAACTTTTTTCAGTCTAAACCATTCTATTTACTTACAGGCTGTAGGCCTAGATGAGGAAAGCTGTATTGTAATGACATCTGAAGCTCATTTTCAGAACTGAAATATCCGTCTATTGCAGTGCGCAAGTTTTCCATTGAATGACAATTCATGCATTAGGTGTAAATGACAATTTGCGCATTAGGCTTGACATCGGTGTTATCAGCAAAGTTTTTAATGGATAGCCATTGTCCCGTAACAGAAGATTGTCCCCCAGAAGATTACAGGAACTACTGGCAAATATAAGCTTATGTCCGAATATAAGTACATAGCTTGATCCAGGATAATTGTGAATAGTCTATGCATGTAACCTTACACTCACCATGCATTGCACATTGCCTGGATGTTGATGGAGTGGGCTGAACGCAATTTAATGTGGCATTCCCCTTCGCTGAGGGTATGTGGTCTTTGACCTATGGACCCTTTTATTATTATGTATTTTTTGATATAGCCTACACAATAAATAATATTTAACATTGTAATCTTGATATTTTTAGTCATGTTTGTGCGCACCCCTGTGTGTAACAGACAGGAGGGTGTACGTGCGTTGTGCACACGCCTATGTAGACGCACTTATGTGCGCCGGTAAAATAACATGTAAATAACTGCGTCATGACTTTAGACCAGGTTTGTGGTGGTTTTAGCGCAAGCTGGCTCAAGATAGCAATACGCCAAAAATTATCATTGCCACTCCTCATCTTAAGACCAACCCGCCCAGTTCACTTGCAATGGGTGCAAGAATACTTGGTATTTAAACGACGTGAGCGCTAGGCGTTATAGTGAACCCAGCGCCGGGTGTAAGATAGCAAAGACACTTGCGTTTGGGTTAGCACCGCTTAGCGCTGGGTGTAAGATAGGGCCCTAGTGTGCCATATTAAGGTGGGAAAGAGGAATGGTAAATTATATTCTTACAATATGCAGCCAAAATGTAAATATACAGCAATTTCAGAAAGAAAAAAAAAGCACAAAACAAAAGCTAAATCAATGTTTGTTTATGGATTCCACAATGGTTTGCCTAACATACTAATATGACAAGGACTTAAATACTGTTATACAATAGATAGGACAGTACATCTTTGGCCATCTCCCTTTTAGAGCGTAGTTCGGTGTGTAGGTTTAACCCCTGGCACCTGTATAATTCATATCCGCACGACACATTTATAAACACGAAAGACCTCACATCATTGAGAACGTGCTTAGACAAGTTCCATCACATTCCATCACTAGTGCAGGTCTGCTTATGTTAAGTAATCTCCATATGATGATGGCACAACAATCATTATTCTTGTAAGCAAGGCTCGCCATATTTCCTGCCAGGTATAACTGAAAACTGATAACTGCCATAGTGACGTTGTTTGCGTTAAACTTACAAAAGCACAGACCGGGCACTCAAAGGTTCAATGTGCACAGCTGACAGCACGTAAAACCTCACCATATTATGGATTTAATTCCGGTGTTTACAGATTAGCTCAGTCAGTAAAAGGTACTCGCCCTTCCTGAGTGCGGGATGGGTTGTAGAGTCGCAGGTTTGAGCCTAGGCTACGTTCTAAGCTGATTATGACCATAACTTATAAGCCTGCGGTCAGTCTTATAAGAGTTCTGAGTTCTCTAGGTTACCACAGCATTAGTTCCTCTCAGTTATGTTTCAGTTGCCCAAAGTCTACCAAAAGTATTCCTCTCCTGCATTTGGTGCTAGCTCTTCTGTAGTACTGTGTGGTCTGTAGTGTGGTAAATAGTTGCTGGTCTTCTGTAAGTGCATGGAAAAGGTGTTCAAAGACGGCTTTGTCCGAGTAATGAAGCTCTTGGTGGTTATCAGCTTTAAAGGAACAAACAGCGTCAATATGGTCATTTAAAATGTTTATTGTGTAACAGAATCTGGAGAATGTAGCGTTTGTTCAAAAGCTTTTCATCTTCCCACTTGGGCCTTGGGGATTCTTCTGGCAAAGCCTGGCTTGTAGACCTTAAGTGCACAAATGGGATTTATTCCGCATGGAGAATAATTACCAGACAGGGCATATAAGTACTCTACCCTAGTTAAAGCCCGGCATTTAGCCAGCATATAATTATTATTAGCATCACAGTTGGAAAACACAAGTCGACTACATGGCGAAATAAATGAGAAAAATGACCATTAGACGGTGTTATGTCTTGAGCGGGTGTGTTATTATTAGTGAAGCACAACGGTTCTGTGGAAAGACGAAGTGGCGACAAGATGACTGTCCATTGCAAATGTCTATCTGTCACAGGATCACATTTATCTGAGCAGAAGTGTAAAAATATTTGATGGTAAAACGAGCCTGCCGGATGTTTTTGCTGGCATCTGTGCTACATACTGTTGAGCAGCAACAGCTGAGCATCCGACCGCTTTATTTCTTTAGTGGTGACAAAGAGACATCTAGCACCAGTTGCATTAATTGGATTAGGCTTGCTTCTCATTTCCACCTCAGATCAATTGGGGCCCAAGCGATGGCCTCCCTAACCTTTCAGGGAGAAAAGCCAGCACCCAACCATGTAATCATGCTTTTCCCGCCTTTTTTAGGCCTCGAATGGACAGACAACAAAGAAGAGTCTTCCTTTTGGTTTGTTTAGCATAATATTTGAAATGCTAATTATTATTTCATGTAGAAATGTGAATCAGGTTGTTCACGATGGTTACCTGAAAAATATAAACGATGAAAACAACAACAACAACAACAAAAAACATTAAAAAATATTCCACTTTAATGAGTGCCAAACAATCTGAGTACCATTGTACCAAGTCATATTTATAATTAAGTAAAAAACAAATCATGACATGGTTGCCCTCAAACAGCCATGGAAGCTGTCAATGCATCTTTTAAGACGTTACTTCATATGGTAAAATGGTGATGTGCTCTAGATGTCTGTGAAGCGGTCTGTGAAGCAGACATAAGGGCAACACAAAGTATGTGTTTCACACACTGTTGCTGATATGGTCTCCATTAATACTCTGACTCTGCAGAACTTTTAAGTGGTTAAAAGCAGGACACATACTTATTAAGGGGACTGATCTAGGATCAGGTTTCTTTGGACATATCCTAACCTCATCCCTTACGAGCTAATTGGCAAAGCTGATCTTAGGTCCGCATTCCTACTCTCACACGCTTAATAAATATGGGCCATAGGGTCCGTGTATGTTTATCTCTCCCACAGGGCATAGACCAGACACAAAGCCACCCACATGTTTTACTGTCAAATTGAACGCTGATCTATAACCATCAAGGGATTAAGGATCTTTCAGTAGCAGTCCTTAATGGATTACCAACACATTCTTCATGTTTAGGACATTTTTCTCTTTAATCATTCACTCCCACCTTACATGCAACCACTTTGCTATTTCTGATAACATAATTTGGCCGTGCCCAAAAATGGCCATACAAAAACAACACTAAATATGCATGACTTTAAAGCCTTAGGGTGGAGTGCAGTTTCCGCCCCTCAAATATTTGCAAGTATTCTGATCTTAACAAGTCGACCAAAAAGCCAGTTAAATAAACAAAAACAAAAAAAGATTATCTAGAGGTTTTCCCTTCAGCGAAAATGATTTCATTTCAAGTCAACACCTTTAATAAAAGACCCAGCAATCACCATTTCCTATTGCTTTAACCCTTAAATTTGCACTGGCCACTTTGGCCTTTAACAGTTTATGTCAAAATTTATGTCATTGTCTTAATAGTAGTTGAGACAATGTTCCCCATGTTAGTTAGTACTAGGTACTACATGGGGTAAGCCCATGCGCACAGTGAGAAAGATGGTTATATGCCTGTGTGACTAATTGCCAAGTCATGCTCCACGGCGTATAACATATTAACTGGGTGGTGGTGGAATCTGCTCTGTCTGTTCATCTCCCAAGAGTGAAAAAATAACACGAATCCCGTCCAAGTGCTAATGGGGGTCAGGCTTTCTAACCCCTAATATGTGACGTGATTGGGTTTCAAGGTAGTCAGCCTGTTAACGTTTAAAAACATAATTAAGTCACAGAGTGCAAGGAAGGCCTTGATAGTGCCAAATCACATGTTTTGGGGGTATATTACGGTCTCCTCTGCATAAATTCAGATTTTATAGGAGTCAGTAAAAAGTTCATTTCTTTGCTTAAGCAAAGGGGAAATTTCACTGGATTTCATGTGGTGAAGAACAGTTTTTTTATGGTTTAACATGGCAAGTGGCTCAGTGCCCTGGGGGTTGGCAGCACTTACCTACAACTGTAATGGACACATCTGTAATGGACACATCTGCCAGAGAGGCACGTATGATTGTCTCATTATTAAATTAATGCTTTAAGAGATTTTGAGGTCACAAACAATTTGAGCCATTTAATCCAAGTAACACATAAGATGAATTGCTGAACAATCTCTCTTCATTGTACTAACTAAATACCCAGAAAATGACATGGTAATACAGCTAGGGCCTTTGATTAGCCTATTTCTTCTAAAACGGCCCCTTTAAGTGAGTTAGCAAAGATCAGAGGTTGTCTCCAGTCCCATGGGGGTCTGAAACTATCAATACTGAACTACGCTATCTCAACTATTCTGTCAGTGGTGCTATAATAGTGAAGTTATTTCAGTCCAAATGTACTTTTCCAAATTAAACCTCAGAGACCGAACTGGAACTTATTCAAAAACCATATACCACAAGCAAATTGCTTTATTGGGGTTCTACACAAAGAGGATCATTTCCATTGTAGTACTAGTCACAGAGAAGCTTCAGCAAACATGTACAAACATGCAGGGGACGAGCCAAGCGCACTGACATTCAAAAGGTTCCAGAGCCGCAACATAATGAAAAGTTGTCAGATAATGACTGTTTACTCTGGTTAATATGGCTTATAAAACAGGTGCTGTATTATTAAAGCCTAATACCGGAGTAACAACTCCAAGAGCACAAAGCCGGTAGAGTACTCAAAAGTGCAAGTCTCCACAGCCTGGTACCCTGGACAAATGCTGCTTTGGATTTCACAGCTACTACTTCACATCAAGTGTGTCCTTGAGGAAGCTGTGAGGCTTCCAAGCAGAATCACACAACTGCAAGTGTGTGCTGTGTGAATGCTACCTACTCACAGCACAAGTTTAGGTGAACGTCTCAACAGAAAGACTAAGTTGAGAAGGGGCTTCCTCTAATTATATGATAGCTGAGCATTGTATGCCCCGCACAGACCGTGTGCTGGGGTCTTCTGAGCAGAGTCTGCAGAGACACACTGGAAACGAGCAAAAAGACAGCAGGTGGATCTGAAGTTGTTATTTCTTCTAGTTTTCAAGACAAGCGACAATACTGGTGGCTCTGAGTGCTTGGACTGTATTGCCATGGAAATGAAGAGCAGACGAAAGACAGAAGAAAACACTTTGCCTGCAGCTGTACTTTTTATAATTATAAATTAAAGATAAAATGATCTTTGCCCTGACAAAATTACATTTATCATTAAAAAAATAATTCAGTATATACCTGCATTATGCATAGCTTTGCATTGTTTTCACTGTTAAAAAAAACTTTCAAGTTCAAATGCACCCGTAAAAATATCTGTATTTTAATTTGATATTTGGATATAGCAGTTAAACAGCCATGTCATTGCCTACCTAAATGACAGTTTACCACACAAGTTTCATCCAAATGCATTTTATTTTGGATGAAATATTGAAGTTCATAGAGGCTTGACCAATCTTAAATTTTGTTTAAAATATTTGATATAAGCCGCATTACAATTAAAATATTAGATTAAAAACAGACCATATGATACAAGTTGAGCCATCAATGTTTACAAAACATTTTGGGCAGTCTGAAGACTTTCTGTGACTGTACATACTGTATATGGTAGGAACCGAAAACAGCACAACAGCTCAGGAGACCAAAGCAACTCAACAGCAGTGTGTCAGCTGTACTAATTCACACCCCCCACCCTCTGGTCCACAGCTGGGCACTCTAACTACTGCTCTACACAACTGTATTTGTATAATGCTACTCTACATAAGCTTTGTGAAACAATGTTCTGGCTTCCTACCCACGACAGTACGAGAGACAACACAAAGTAAAACTCTACTTGAACTGCCAATCATGAGTCATTATTACATTGAATCCTTTTGCATTTTATATCATATAAACTATTACTTTTGAAAATGTTTAATAAATAATATCATGCAAAAAAAGCAGTATACGGTATATACAGTTCACACATGCTATACAAAAATTAATAAGGCTGGTTATGAAACTGTAGATTAATGAAAGACCTGTTAAGATTCAGCAAAAGTATAGTGCTCTTCCAACAATTACACTGATAATTTGGTGAAACATAACGTAATGCTGCTGCTTTAGTTTGGATCTTTTTATATTAAACAATTAGCTCTATTCTATAAAAGCACTCCGTGCATCACACTGCAAAAACACAGCTTAACAAGCATTTTAATCTTATATTTAGACTTTAGAATCTTATTGCTGTTACTTTTTTGCTAAATAAGACAAACTATCTGCCAGTGGGGTGAGATAGTTTTACTCATTTCAAGATTTGTCAGTGGCGTAAGATAATTTCACTTGTCAAGCAAAAAGTAACTTAAAATAAGCTAATATTTTCCACTTTTGAGAAAAGACTAAAATTTTAAGTCTCATTACAAGACTAAAACACTTGTTAAGACAGACATTTTTTGCAGTGCAGTCACAAGAAACACCATATACATTCTTACTAATAAGTTGTATTGTGTAAATCAAATAAGCTTAAGATATTTGTTGTTTATTTTCCTTTAAAATAAAGCATGCTGCTGCATGTCAATTTCCAAGAGCAGAATCTTCCTGTAAATGATGTCAAGCAAAAGAAAAGCATGCAAGTTGTCCATATGTCCACATAAATGCTCGGAGTTTGCAAATGTGGTAGCATTTTATTGGAGGCTAAGTACGGATAATAATTCAAGTGGTCAAAAACAATTTAAGAAATGAAAGACCTGTGAAAGATTGATTTTTAGTTTGGTAATTAAAGGCTGAACTGACTAAAATAAACACTGCAGAGTCCGGAGGTTATGATTAGACATTTGAAGTCCTAGAAGTAACGAGACAAAAATGTCCTATGTGTAGGTTTAAAAAGATTACTTCATACATATGGGCTCTAATATTGTTTAGAACCAACCCTAGAGTTTTGAAGTGCAGCTTAAACACACAGAGAATAAACACATTCTGACCAATCCCTGCATCGCAATCAATATTTTAAATTGTTCAGTATAATTACAAAGGACCTATCAAAAAGGCACCATATGTGAGAGCGATGTTGCATGCAGCACCTTCAGGAGGATTTCTTAGGGAAGAATTACTTTTCTGACCAACATAATGCTCTATGCTGATACACCATTCACATGGCTCACATGAGAATTACTGTAATTAATTACAGACGGTGCACATTCTTTCACCAGTTCTTCCAGATGAGCAGTCTATTCCACAATCGGCAGAGCTCTGATACCTGCTGAACATGGTAACTAATAAAAGGTCTTTGGGTGATCTTCTTGGTGGAGCACCTTCACAGTGTCTCAACCCGATCTTCTCAGGCATTTAAAAATATTTTTTTTTTCCTTCCCTTTCTCCTGTTCCTTCTTTGTATGTGTCAATCATACGATGACATGTCAGCATTAAGGCCCTCAGTAACACTCCTGTGCCTTGGGGTCCAGCACGTGTCTTCCAGTCAAGCCTATTTGCCCAAAGCCTCGGTTTCAGCTAATCTGAAAGTATGTTGATCTTCCTTGTGTGTGGGAAGAATGAGGGTGTGTGGTTTTTGAGAGGAGGAAATCTTACACATACCAAGGAGGACGTGTAAAATTAACTGAAGTGTGTTTATAACAGCAGAAGGGCCTAAAATAAATCTTGAAAGACCTGCCTATCATGCTTCTTGCCTGAGTCTCATCCCACTTTAGCCACGCAACCCACTTAAGGTTAATACTTTTGACCTGAGACAAACTCTCTTGAAATAAGGCATTTCTACAGCTGAATGAAGCTTTCAAAACTCATTGTTATGGGGCAAAAGCCAACAGTCCCAGAGAAAGTACAAAGAAACATTTAAACAATTTAAATGAGGTTCTTTTCAAAAGTACTTGGCTGAACCCAGGCTTTAACAACCTGCAGCACAAGTGAATACTCAAATTTCTGTTTTGAGTTTTTGGTTTCGAGTGGAACATGTGTACAAAACCCCAAGTAACGAGCAGTTTGGTCAAAACTATTTTGTGGTTTGAAAGAAAATAATAGCAATCAAAAAAAAAGCTGAAGCAACAATAAAATGCCATGGTGTTTTCTCTTGCTCACCTAAACAGCCCATTCACAAACATCATGCCTGTCCATATCCTGTTAAGCCTCTTTAAATCCTTTATTCTCCAGTAAATAATATGTTGATTATAGTCATCAACTTTAAAGGCATTTGTGGAAAAATGCAATTGTCTGCTATCGCTTTATTTGATGTTTTTAAAAAAATATAAATAATACGTTCCTTTGTAATACTTGTTATACTTCATGTTCACTTATTATTGGAAATTGTTTGAGGTAAGGACTATCATGCAGGGATAAACAAGCTCTTCACAAAAGTCTCTCATCAAAATGCTTTTGCAACTTTATAAAGCTTCTGATTCTACAATCAAACTATGTTGGGAATGACACCATATTTACATAGTTTATGAGGAAATTACTTGTGCCCATATCTACAATATTGATAAACCACGAACGGAGAATGACTGAAAACAAATTAAAAACTGAATTTGCATGTGTTTATTAAGTAAAACCAAGGTAAAAACATGGTAGTCCCGCCACTGAACCTTGCGTTTTCATAAAGGCCATTTTCAAGGAATTTAGTTGAAGGCAGACTCAGAGAAGCCCATATTAACTAGCCTCCAGGGAAACACAAAATAGTCAATGCACACTGGCATTAGCTTGTTTAATGATCTCTTGTCCTTTTGATTGCGGTCATAAACAGTTCCCTCCTGGTATTTGTTTGTCAGATCCAGACAAAATGTATACACAGACAGTAGTTTCCTGTGGGATTATAGTGGAGGGGAGCTTGTTTCAGGCAATCATCTTCTGTCTCAAGCTCTTTTACTTCCCTGGCTATGGCACTGGGTTGGGTGGTAGAGGACATACTTTGCTCTCTGACAGATACTTCCAGCTTAAGACAAAAAAATAAAAAAGTTCTGTGACACCACTGTGTAATATTGTGTTTCCACAGTAACTCTGGAGAGCTCAGAATAACTTGTCTCACAGGGATTGAGACTTTCTGCCTTGGTTTAACCGATAACCAAAAGCGGCATAAATCATCTAAATGCAATATTGAATTTTGCTGAACGTATGTCCCTGTATTTTGTATTGTGTATGTGAGCTTCAGATTTTGCAATATTGTTCTGTGAACTGCATCAAAATAATTGCAAATGTTAAGTGGAAAACATAACACTGGCTGTCTTTTGGTAGAAAGAAAAAAAAAACTATTTTACAAAATATTAAATGAGGATTAGTAAACTGCAACTTGCTAAACTTAGACTAAAAGTAATTAAGCTTGCTAGCCAGCCATGACATTATGAAAGCCTAAAGGTAACTTACTCATTTGAATTTTTCAAATTATTGTTAGTAAAATGCTTTATTTCATCAATAGCACTAATTCATATAATATACGCTTAGTTCAGTGTACACTATGGTGTACACTATTTATAAAATCATTTGTATCAGCTTGCATATAAACACATCACACTGATACACCTATGATGAATTCATGTGATATTTTACCTTCTTACACTTGCACTTCTCATACTTTGCAATGCAATGCGTTTACGACACACTATTGTGATCACTGCCGACAGTTTCATAAGCACCCCAAAAGGCTTTTACTTGACAAGGGTGAATTCATTTTTGAGATGTCTGACCACCGAGAAAAACTGAGTTTTAAACACGGGGTTCTTGCTGGTCATTTGGAAGCCATTAGACGGGAAATTATTCACTATTTTACAGACAAATTGCTCTGATCGAGCCGATCATAAATAAATGAAGCGGGGAAAAACATGGCGACCTGACACCTGCAGTGGGCGGTGATAATGGGGTTAAGTACGACAGAAATCTTTACAAAACAACACACACCTGCGGTCATTAAAGCTGGGGACTGTAATGACCGCTCGGCTGTGACACAAACCAGAGCCCCTCGACTCCCTGTAATTTGAAAGTTATTTTACAGCACATTATCATAAATTTCTGTTTGCAAGACCTCATTATTATCAGTTTATGATCCACAAGGCTAGGCTGGACGGCACCGGGACTGATGTTGATAGGTGGCTGCTCGATGTGTCATGGGAAAGAAAACATGCCCCAGGATTGCTTGTGTAAGGTAACCTTTCGAGGGATGACCATCCCTCTTCATACAAACATTATAGCCTAACTGGTGCTAATCAAAACCAGGAAGTCTCTGCTAATCCCACTCCTGTGTAACCAGTTGCCCTGAATTCTCAATATTCCCATTGTCTTTCCCTAAAACAGCTGGTGACAGAGTCAGGATTCCCGTAGGAAATGTTAGGACTCGGAAATAAAAAAAGTTGAATGTTTTGTTTAGTTTTTTTTTTTTTGCTTAAAGACCTGCTCCAGAACATGCCTGTAACATAAAATAAAACATATCACACTGCGTAAATACTCTGTACAACAAGGTTAAAATTAATTGAAATATATAATATTATTGTTTTTACTGCACACGTTGAATTTGCTCTCCACACTGTGGAATTAACGTACATCATTATTCTCACCAAAGCACGTATACATGACACCTGCCAAGACGGCCAGTGCTGTGATTGGCCTCATCTCCAGGAACACTTCCAAGGTAAATATTGTTGCCCCCGGACTCTGCGGGGCTATACGGTATCGCGGTTTCTCTTTGGCGAGGAGGTGATGTTTATGACAGCGCTCGGAAAAATTAATGCCACACCATTTCCATGTTGGAAAAAAAAACGTAAAGGAGGAGACCACATACCGCACACAAGAGTCCTGTCAGTGTGATCATTTTTAGTGCGCTACATCAGAGGCTACACCAGCGCTATCTGCCGCAGCTTTCCAGAAGAGATATGTCCTACACCATGTTTCCAGAGTAAGATCAAAGTGGATGACATAAACCAGTGTACCCTTTAGAGAAGTAAGATAAATGTACAGAGTGAGTCTTTATCAAAGGCTCCACTGTTTAAAGATCCTGATTAAAGCTTTGGAGCTCCCTTTTCCTCCCAGTGGAAATAGGTGTTCAAACATGACTCTGTTTTAGTTGGCTTGCCCCTCCGCTGAGAAGCCGGGAGCTGCGGCTGTTGCGCGACAAACGCACGCAGAGCACAATGCGCATTTTGCATGCGTGTAACGGTAATGCCAGCCCTGCAACCACTCGTACCTTATTTTCATTCACTCGGCCGTCGCGGATTGCAAAGACGCATTTTATCCGCGGCGTTCTACAGAAGTGTGCACAGATCCGACACAAAGAATACATTGCAAACAAACAAAAGATCTTGTAAAAATATGATACCCCGCAAAGTAAAACCCCCCTTATTTTTCCTATTTTCGAATGCTCTCCACCCCTTGATACGAATGTTTGGTTTAAAAGCAGAAGACGGGTGAACAGGTGGGCTAGGGGGGGGGGGGTGAAGATTGATGAAAGGAAATCCATATTACTACCAGGACTTTTCTGTGATATCAGCATGGCCAGATGGAGACTGGAAGTACAAAGCAGATGAACAATGACACGGAATCTGACTGTGGACATTGAACAGAGAACAGTAGATGCTAGCAATGCTTCAAAGATAACATGTTGTTAACTTCGGCTTATTGGGGGGGGGGGGGGGCAGTATCAGTGTGCTGACTGTTCATAGGTGGAAAACAACCAAAAAAAAAAAGAAGACATTTGCCAACAAATTGCTCAATGTTAGTGTCCAAAAGTGTAACTAGATGCTCAAAGGCTACGCTCGCTCGTGGCGTGATGAATAATGGCATCACATCTGGTCTCTTAATAGCACTGACTTGAAATCAGACCGGTTTCATTATTTAAGTCATGATCAGAGGTTTTGACTTCATTGTTTTTAGCCAGCCTTTGATGTGTTTGAACTTGGTACATTCCTATTGATGGCTGTAATCACTGGGGGGATATTCAGGTCATTTGTCAAGCCTGCCCTGTGGTTTGGAAAGTTAGGCATGTCACCTTGATCACCTAGTGGGTATCCTGTACTGTACTCTTTGTACAAGGTATCTCTTTCATTAATGAGAAGACATCTCAATGCTTTGTAGACCCTGAATTATCTGTCTGGTGTGGCCAGCCTACGGTGTTAAACACTCAATATTACTAAAGTTTTAAGTAGGAGAGTATTATGTTCACATTTACGTAATTTTGTAGTACAAAAATAGGAAGGTACTTTCGTTCGCCATACAAATGGAATGATTATTAAAATTCTGCTGTGCCATCAACTGATACAAGCTGGCCTGTAATATGGTGTATTGTTGTGTGAAAAGAGTCAATGGCATGGGATGGAGGGCACCTGATGAATGCAGGCGACATGCTAAGCTACAGTGCTCCATTCGTGGGTGAATTTTCCCCACACTGCTGTCATCCAATGCCTCTTTTCCAAATAGGAAAAACACATCAATTCCCATTTATGTAAAATGGACATGAACACTGTGCATATGGAACAAGCCAGAACAGATATTGATTTGAGAGGATCTGCGTAGGTATCACAATCCTGTGTTAAAAGTTGCCAACTCCATTTCACTGTGAAGTGAACGCATGATACACCATGGACACCACCCTATTGATTGAGGAGGTAAGTTTTGTCATTCATTCATTCATTCATTATGTGTGCCTGGAATGGCAGCTCATGTATTCAAATGACCCAGTGCCACACACCCGCCCTAATGCAATGCTCTTGGATATATTGTGAACATAATACACTTGTTGCCTGTAGCAGTGGTGTTGCATATCTTATAGCGAGCAATAGTACGCCTGTTAAGTAAACCGCAAGCTGGAACCTCTACCCTTCTCTTCAGTATAGAGTCGGTCTGGTCTGGAATCCTGAATCATACCAGAAACAAGAGGGGTCCAACTGAACAAAGATCCAGTGAGGCGACTTGCCATGAATACATATTAAACTATGCCTGCTGAGTCAGCATAAGGCATTAGAATGAATACACACAGTGCTAAAAACATGACATGAATCACGGTGTAATAAATGAGATGTCAGTACAGTATCTACTGCTGATTTATCTTTTTGAGCTTTGTACAATACGTGCATTGATTGTAATGCTAACTCGTAATAAATAGGCCTTGTTTATTCATACATTGATTGCTCACCATAACATTATGCTAGTCCATTGTTTTTGTACTGCTAAATCAAAGTTTTTTTTTTTTTTGATTCAAGCAAAAATATTTCTCTATATTAACCATGTATCATCATCAGATATGGAACATTGTGGTACAGTTTGACAAACTTTGAATACATTTATTGCTTTGGAGTGAGAAATGTGGTGTAGACTGCTTGTTTTTCACTAGAGAACCCACATATAGAGACCATTCAAATAAATACCCAGTGAAAGGAAAACAATGTGAAAAATAACAAATATTATATGAAGTTCCAACCATTAATCAAACAAACCACCTGTAAAATATAACTGGCCATATGGATGAATTGCTTTACCTCCAACTTTAATGCATAATAATCTTTTACAGATATATAGACCAGTATAAACCAGTAAACACAATGGTAGTACTTTCAGAAAAATGTGGCCAAACTCCAGAACACATAATAGTATGACTGCAACAAAAAGCCATTTTGAATCACTGCCAAATGTCTCTTCTTTGTCGAATGAGATGAGAAGATTAAATGTCCACAGTGCTATTCTTCAGATCACGAGCCTTTCGTTAATATCAGATAACGTCCTAAAATATCAATTAAACACCACTTCGTCTTTGGCAACGGAGTGAGTCTGTTTCAAACGCCCTCGATATCTGGCAACCCCTCAATACACCTGTTATTGTGCATTACAATGCGATGAAAATATGTGGAGAATCTGGCGTGTCTAGCTTTCAGAAACTAGATGTTACACTGTGGGCTCAATTTATTGGCGTGTAGCGGGAACTATGTCCATAATGTTGAAAAAAACGAGTATCCTTCTACAGTATATGAATCCACTGGTGGCCAGCAGCTGGTCTTTCAAGATAAGAATCAAAAACATGCATTCCCTGACTTCCGCTCAGATGGCAGAGTGTGCTGAAACTCTGTTATTTGGTTAAAGACCAGAGAGCCAGGGAACTGAAGATTGCCCCTGTAAGACATGTGCACTGACTTAAGTGGGTGAAATGTTGTCCAGTATTTATTCAGGTGGAATAATACTAATCCAAGCAGGCCAGTGTGTGGTGATAAAACAAAGAAGATTCCAAAGAATGTGTTCCATGTGTTCCTAAGGGTACATGAGCGTTAGCCCATTTCCTAGATCGAGTAGCAGTTTTCGACCTAAGCGAGCTGCTCGTGCAAGCCGCTAAACCCGACTCCGTGACCACTGCAAGGGCGTTCACACGGAGGACGCGCGGGCCTAGGCCTCAGGAGAGGGCCTTATCAAGGCTGTCCTTCCCTTGTTATGAAATGACATGCTGAAAACAAAATACACATTGTGTCCATTAAAGTCTGCGTTTTTAAGTTATGCAGTTAGAATAGGATTTGTGGCCTGGTCTTGAGTTGTCTAAAGGTAGCCTTATGTTCACGCATTATAACACAAAAATAAAAAAGATTTTTTGGCAAAAAGAAGGCAAAATAATGTGTATTTGAGCGTGGAGTTATGGATACAATTATACCACATAAATGCAACCCATTGGAATGAGAAACTATAAATAATGTACAAAATAGGATCAAACTCCCTGACCTACTGACAAAACATCTGCCACATTTCAGTAAAATGGTGGTCCATCTCCGTTTACATCCCAATATATTAAGTTTCCTCTTTTCTTGGCAACATAAATTTTTCACAAAATATGGCATTTACCCCAGTGTTAGAGCCAAGTCATAATGCAAACAGTACAGTCAGTTCACATTATGATTCTGGCCTTCTGTTTCCCTCCAGTAGGACAGATCTAGAGAGATTCGTAACCCATTCAAATGATCCTTTACCATTTCAGGTTGGTTAGCAATATGATACAGACAAATATTCAACCTTAAGATATTCACACAAATTACAATCTGAAATAGTTTCAGCTTGTGTATGTAATGCATGTAACAAAACCATATAATGCAGTGAAGTCAAACTGCTGTACAGGTAAGCTAGATGTTTTCTGAAACTCTATAATACAATCCTAAATGTGTTTAGTGCAAAAACAAAACAGATAAATTGCACTCTGTCTTTCCATCACGTTACATCTTGTGTCACGTATCGCTGTGGAAAACATGTCCGTAAATAGTTGTGGGATAATGACATTACAATGTCGGTTTGGGGATGAGGCAAGCGTTCACTGCTGGGCCTGATAAGCAGGTGCTCTGTGAAGCTATCAAGTGGCCATTGATGAAAGCAGGCAGACAAAAAAAAGCTGTAAATATGGCCTGATAGCAGAGGGACCAGTCGGAGACCAAACTCTCCAACACCAACATTCCCCTAATGGCTTCAAGAGGCTCAGGGAAACTACAAAACCACGAAACCGAGCTTCAGCTTGACATTTCCTGTAATGGGGGAATGTGGCTGTTTCTGTAGGAAAGATCTAGGTTTTTCTTTTGTAAAACATATAGTACTCTGCACTTCCATGTACTCTCTTCAGATTTGTGTTAATCAAAACTACAATACAGCTTTGCCTGTATTTTGTCAGGATTTTATTTTTCACTTAGAATTTGAATGGTGATGATTAAATTGAAATAATCTACAGTTTAATTGCCAATCGCTGATTTGACCACAGAGTTTAGCATTGGTGGATCTAAAACCCTATTAGGCTCTTGTTGTCAGACCTTTCTTTATGAGTATAAGTAGCCAACCTTACAGTCTATGATAGAACTGACCAACAGGAACATTTGAGAATGACCTTAATGAGCTGTGGCGTAAGCTTGGCACATTTTGGCAGCATTTTAAAAACTGTAATTCCTCATTTCCAAAGGAGACTGAATTCAAATGCCGCCTTTAGAGCTAAAGCCATACTGACAGCAATTAAGATTCCAAAAAAAATATTATACACACCACAAAAACAACAGATTATTTTAAATAACGGTTCACCAGACCAATAGACCAAAGTGTTTTTAAAGCCGTCACCTCTGGCCCTAATAATGCCCTGGGTCAGCTAAGACTGGTCTTACCCTGCTCTTAACATAATTAAGTTCTTGGAAATATTACATATCTCTAAACACACACTGACAGGGTGGATTACATAACATTTCGGTTGGTGAGAGCCCTAAAATAATGACTACTTCCTCTGGTCTGTGCTGAAATATTTCACACTGATCCCTGCTGAAGATAAACAGTGTTTTCAGTGAGAAAGCCCATTGGTATGTGAGCAAAGGTATACACTCACACGCAATGACACATATTCTCTCATATTTATATGTGTGTTCGTGTGAAGCAGCATGCTTTGCGTGAAGCTGCTCTAGACTCTTCTTCTGCCTTTCCTCTTCCCAATGGATACTGAAGCACATAGTTCAATAATCATATATTGAGGGTAGGAAAGCTGAAAATAGCCTAAACATAGCCTAAATCAGAGGTTTACCAAAGTCAGTATTCCCAGGAACCCCGTGTCATTTTCAAAAATCCAAAATATCTTTTTGTTTAATTCATGTGAGGTATACCTGATGTGTTCCACCGTGTGTTTCAGTACTGCAACGAGCAACGCAATGCTTTTTTCCTCTTTTTTTTTTACATTTTTGAATGCCCAATCAAATTTATCAGCTGTGTTCATTGCCGTAACCTCTTGGGCCTGTATCACAAAGCAGGATTACTGAGTTAGCTGGATAAAACCCGAAACCCTCCCAAATCTGGAACATGGACTGAAGTAAAAAGAGCTGTTCTGGGTTTTACTCAGCGCAGTTATCCAGCTAACTCGGTCATCCTGCTTTGTGATACAGGAACCCTGCTATCAATTGGGAGATCAGACAAGCATGCGCTTTCCTCTAAAACATGCTATTGTCAAGCCTCTGCTTCTTTCCACATCACAGTCCACAAATCGCCAATCACATGAGTCAGGCGAAGACGCTTTCATGTGCAGCTTGAGCAAGTAGACAGTAGGCATCTGATTGGCCAGAGGGGGCGCTAGTGAGTGATGAGAGAGTCATCCTGGTCAACTGAATCCCTCCCTCACAGGGTGGCACTGCAGCTGATCTTGGACCACCCTGCGGGCCTGCTGGCCATAGCTGGCACTGGCACGGTCCGGATTTCATACCAGACCTTAACAGGCCTTGGCAGGATGAGCCACCCAGCCAGTTGTACATTTGAAAACAGAATTCCAGATTGCGTCCCCTTAACGGAATCATTCCTTTGATTAAAAAGTTTGATTAGAAAGCTTAACAAAATAGGCATAGCCAAAAGACAATAACCAGATGATGTATGCTTAGCTGGTGTCGCTTCTCAACCATAATGTGTTCTGAATTTGTTCGAAGGGCGCTCAAACTCTCAAGTACAACCCCTGAGACGCCTGCAGAGATTAGATTATGTGTATCCCCTTTCATCTGTTCTGAAAATCTTCCAGGGCATTCTTGAAATGGTCTCTCCGAGTTCTTGCAGCTGTTCATTAGTGGGGTGGAGCAGAGGAAATCATTAAAGACGGGCACTTCCAAGCAGTCGTGTCAACTAGCGCGCAATGCCACTGGCGCACTAGGATGGGGCAGAAAAAACTTCATCCGATTTCACTTCTGAAACAAGTGTTTCATTCGAGCTCAGCTGGCATCCAACCCATGAGTCTCTGGGGTCCTGATGTTTGCAGTTCCAGTAGCCTGAATCTCCATAGCTGCCATTTCACTTTAGGAAGGATATAAGAACGTTATTTTCGGGACAGCTGCTTCTTTAGGGCAAAGTGTCTGGTAATTATTTCAAATATTTAGCTGCTGCTCTTGAAAAAGGCTCGCATTCTGCCAGTTTTAAGGGAGAGTTATGGAATATTGTTTGGCTTCTTTTTAACTTAATTTCTTTTTTTCTACGTGTCAGAGTGCCGCGTGTAATGTTATGAAAGGGAGCACAGCTGCAACATCTATTTATTGAGCCAGCAAAGTACTTTAGCTGTCTTTTTTCTTCTTTTTATAGACTAAGAAGTTATCCATGAAATTCATTTCCTGTAATCATCCTGGAATTTTATTTTACAAATGAATGTTTTGGGTTTCTCCTAGCCGGTTCAACAAGGGTATTAGGGAAACTGACCACCCTGCTTATACCACATTCCTAGTAAATATCAAAATGGCTAGATATAATACTATTAATAATATAAATCTGATCAAAAAGTCCAAAAAAAAAAAAAAAAGCAATAAGACATATTTTTCCCAATATCAGTTCTAACCTAATTTAAACAGGCTGCATATTGTACTGGGATTTTTCAGTACTTTTGGTGTGAACGTGACATCACTCGGATCTTCAAAAAGTCATCTTTGTCAGTTTGACAGATGGGTCTATATGGGAGGGGCCATATTCCTGGCCCTTTGTGGCTCTGTTTACTATTCTTGTCGATGTCATACGATAGCCCTTCCGGACTCTTTCGTCTCGAAGGCCGTGCACCATGGCCTGGCGCTTTGAAATCAACGTCCCATTGTTATTTTACTGCCCATGACAAGGACAAAGGACTGGGCAGCAGGGAGCCGCACACTGACTGTAACGCTATAGGGCTGGGAATCCCTCATTCATTTTAATGTTAAACTCGATCTTTGGGATGCATCGGCGACCACCTTATTGCCTATACAGGAAAAAGGGATTATCAATACATAAACGAGCGAATCCCACAATCAGACCAAAGACAAACGCTACCTTTGTACGAGGAGTGTTCTCGCACAGGTAGAAACTGCAAAATGGGATCATCTGAAACCTAGGTCCTGTGTCTGAGGTAGTCTCTCCACCAAGAAATATCAGAAATGAAAGAGCTGGGCTGAAGAGAGCAATTTAATAGCCATTTAATACGTCTCTATTCCATTTATCGACTCAAAACCGAATAGTTCTTTATTTCTTTCATTTTACCTTGAAATGTTTGACAATCAATTTAGTGAAACACTTAGCTGTGTTTCCTGAGAACGATACACCTTTCTCCTGAGAGAGAGAGAGAGAGAGAGAGAGAGAGAGAGAGAGAGAGAAAGAGAGAGAGAAAATGTTTTGCAGCTCAACGAAACTGTGTAGTGTGCTCAGCTCCTCAGGAGTTGTTTCCTTAGTACCCGCAAAACAAACAAACTGCAAAGGCAAAACCAAGGCGATGTGTTTTTGCTGCTTGGCAGCGGGCCAAACTGCAAACCTTTTAGGCACCTCTTTATGATACAATTATAGAGTGTCAGATATTCTGTTTTTTCAATTTGTTTTCTCAACCATGGCAATGAACTGACACCCTCAAAATATAATTTGTTAAGTCAAAGAAAATGGCCCCACTTTTGTTATCATTCTTCATCTTGCCGACATTCAGTATTTGCTTTCAGGGGACGCCGTGTATTCACAGGCAATTAAATCCTCATTAGTTCTCGGTCAGATTGGGTTAAGTTAGTGTTAAATGATGATCTTACTGAATAAAACCTTTTTTTTTTTTTCCTGACAGGCTTCTCCATTCCTCCTGAGTTATATAAGTTTTTTTTAAATTTTTCTATCAAATATGGATGAAATTGTACAAAAATCATCTCTAACCAATACTAACAAAAAATATGCACAAAAAGAACGTTTGAACTTCTTTCTTTCTCCGTGAATGAACCAAGCACGTCATTTTCGGCAGAGAAGAATCGGATATCTTTGAAAAGTTGAAATTCAATAAGACCACACAAGAGTTTTGGGCATTCAAACATTTGGATGTTTGACTTATTGTAATTAATGTGGCCAATGAAGTAAGAAGCGATTCTCTTTGAGACCTGTGAACCCAGACATTCAGTAGTCCTTTCACACGTAAGCTTTCCCAACGCTCACCATTCGCCGTTTCAGACGCCAGTTTCTGTGATGAGTTCCAGGATTCTGACTTCAGAAAACATGATCAGGCAATAAGGCCACATGCACACCTGCATGATACACATACAGTACTTTGAAATACAAGAAAACTGATATTGTAAGTGACAGTTAAATCATGTTATGGTATGTATTCCTTTTCTATTCTACTATGAAGCACTTTGAGCTGCTTGCCTCCTTGTAGGAAAGTTGTTTTATGAAGAAAATGTTATAATTATTATATTATGGTAATTAGTTTGCAAGCCTTTCAATTTGTTTGTTGGTACAATTATTATGCTTGTGGCTAAGGTTGATGTATTAATTTATAAAAATGTAATTGAAAAGTTTTTTTTTGCAAACTAGTACTTTAAAATAATGGAACTCTGCCTTTTTCCTGATTGATGTTAGGTAGCTAGACAGCTGGAAAAACACATTCAGTATCAACCCTGCAGCCTGCCTTCAACGCAGTTGCACTTTTTCTGTAGACAGCATTCAGTTTTAAAACCGCTTTCTTTTCTTTCAAGTGTCACTGACTGGTTTTGCGGTTATTGTGGTGATATCCACAACTTTTTTTCCGGTTTATATGGATTCTAAAGAAGATAACAAATACATCTATTGCATCTGCATTTAAGAACACTCCTGCGAAGTCTGTAGATATTTTCTGAGAACCTTCTTGCAGACTTTCATGAGTCCTGTTCTCTGGTTCAATCTCACATGACAGTTCAAAACAGTTCTACGTACGCGTGTATTTACATTTTCTTAATGCGCAATGATAATTTTTAATACTTGAACCGTGAACTTTGAAATGAAAAGTGGCTTTGGCCGGCCAGCCAGAATCACAGTCTGCATTAGAATTCAACAGATGCTGACATCACAGTATCACCCCCCCCCCCCCCCCCCCCCCCACCAAAAGGCAACAAAAGAGCACCTTCAATTTCAGAAGTGCACCTTCAACAATAGACCCCCTCAGGCCCTCTCGGCAGGTGTGACCTGGATTTGATAAAACTTAACTTCTCACCCAGTGTAAATAATGCCAGAGCTGCCCAGGTGCACCTTTTGTTTGTGTGTGACTTCTGGCACCAGCGCCGCTTTCGCAACACGGCCAAGGAAGAAAGGGCCGGTACACGCACAGCAGTTCCACAATCTCAGCTGATGAATATAATAATGCAGGCGGGGGACGACTGCGTGGCAATTCAAACAGCCCACAGGCTCGGATGGTCATTAAAAAAAAAAAAAGAAGACAGTTAACCCGAACTTAACTGGATATTATTTTGCACCCAATTTAAAAGGCATGCGGCCTTTGCCCTTGCTTACGTCCCGATGTGAGAGAGTGTTCGGTTTTACCCTGAGGGGAGGCAAACAGGAAGATTATTAACTGAACAGAGGCGGAGAGGGAAGAGCGGGTGTTCATTAAAGCCCAAGCCTTTCATTAATCTCGGCAATTCATCTTGTAAATGGACAGAAAGCTGGAGAGAATTCAACATGTATAGTATAACTGGCATGTGAATTCTAATACCACACAAAGGCACTCTATTGCTTTCTAATAAGGCAAACAGGCGATACAAATACTAATAAAAAGCTGGAACCGATCCAAGAGTGACAGACTAAATTTATAACATGTAGCCCATATAGAATAATCCTATGAAAAATAATCTCTTTTTCTTAAAAGAGAACAGACAGTCTGCCCTCCTTTCATAGTTTTTCACTTTATTCAGACAGGGGGAAAGGAGAGAGGGATACAAATAGAGATAACAGTACAGAAAGCACAATGGTGGGGATTCTAACCCCCAGCTGTATTTCCATTTTGTTAAGGGTTAAATAGTTTACATAGTTTTACATGCCATTGTACAATATAAGTTTAAGGTAGCAATTGTGACCATGTTGTTTGCGGAATTTTTATATGGCTGGAATGCAAAATCCTTGACACGTCTGTCAAACTACAGCCGATGAGCCACCACTGGTAAACCTTCACACCAAATGACCATTTGTGATAGACACGACAGGACACAAGAGGTTGACCTATCCTTTACTGAATCCGAATCCGAGTGGCTACAGTATCATTTAAATAAGTTTTAAAACAACAATATTGTTTAAAATACCAGACTAACCTTCTGATTGGGTTTCTGTTTGATCACAATTTCAGTGGGCCGTGATTGGTGGGCTGTGGTTGGTCATGGATAGTCAGCTGGCTTAGACCTACACCTGGGGATGGAGGATTTCAGCTGGCAGAACCACCCCCCCCCCCCCCCCACACCTCATTCTGCATAACTGAATCCCCTGGTTGACCAGGCACCCGCGGGGCCTACCCGTGCCAGCTGGCTGAGGGGCTCGGCTGGTAGACTGCATAGCAAACACACTGCTGGTTGGCTGGCTGCATTCACTCCAGAGGACACATTTACAAATAAGATTGGGCAGTCAAAGTTGGTAGAAAGAAATTAAGAAAATAAAAAGGTTAGTAAATGAAATTCAAATGAAGAGAGCACCTAGCCAAACATACACAGCACAGAAGCAGAAAGTGAGGGATTTATTGAGGTTGAGCATTTTTTTAATTTATTTTTTTATTTAAGTATGCATGAGGTGAGGCAAATAAATCACACGGCTGCCTGATAGAAACAGTTGTATGTCCTGGAGTGATGGCATGTGCTTTATTACTAGACTGGGTGTTAATGCAACTTATATTAATAAAAATGTCTTTTTAGTAAGAATAAATGTGAAGCACAAATTCGATGGCTCCATTATCTTGTCACAGTGCGCTACCCTCTCCCTCTTTTACAGACGGGTTTACTATTCTTTTTTTTTTGGGTTTAGCACCCCCGCTGCCATTTTGTTTCAAAACGTGCACCTATCCTATGGACAATTACAGAAAGATATTGATATTAAAATACTGGAACTTGGCATCGATAAACACTGAAATTTTAAAGCCCAACCTGACCTATCTTTTAACATTCCATACACATATTTCCAGTTGGAAAGAATGCAATATACAAATATTTTCAGCATTGATAAAAATGTCATTCTGTACAGTGTATTGTTACACAAATAGCCTATATACATTTATAGAGAATTTTGGCATGTAAATTGGATGTAATATTGGCAGTGAAACCGTTTTTATTGAGTGCTATACTGTACTTTTCTGATGTTTTAACCTATTGTGAGCCAGCGAAACATCAGTATTCAACAAAAGGCTGCCATTTATGTGGCAGAATGTGGTGCAGAGGAGAGTACATGCCTGTTTATGCTCTCCCAAATGCCCAGAGGACGTTTTTTTTTTTTTTAGCAATGACACAGGCCTATGAATCCCCCGAAGTTCTCACAAGTAGTAGCAGCCTACTCTAATGTGTATTAGGCTCACTTGCATTATATTCAATTAGATTTCCATGGCTGGTAGCATGTGTTAAAGACTTAATTCTCTCAGGCTTAATACTTAACAACCAGCAGACAGCAGCCAAAGCCACCTAGTCAAAAAGCCATTGTGACATACGTCTGCAAAGTAGAACTGGAAAGGATTGTTTCGAAACATGGAACTCCGGTATCTTCACGGTGATCAAGGTGATATCAAATTGTTACCTTTTTCTCACATGTTACAAACATCTAGTGAATGGGAAAAATTTGACTCTACCCAGGATTAAATTGAGAGAACTGCACTTTCATTAACATGATAGGACACAGTCATCGGAGTGATCAAATAATCCCCTGCTCACAATGCAGCCCTTGGGTGGGCAATGACCACATGAAACGTTATCATTCGTCAGCTGGTCAAGCTCTGCGAAACACATGGTTCGGTTCGCCCTTTTAAGTTTTCTGGCTTCAAAATTAACGTGATCTCCTTGCAGCTAAAATGATGGATGGAATATTCTGTGAAGTCAAACCGAAGATTGATGACTACACTTAAAACCCAGAATAGTTCCTTTAAAAAATCATCATTGGCATTTAAGTCAAATAGTGCTTGGGAGAGCATGCTTTTAATTAAGCGTAGATATGGCTCCTTTTTCAGATGAATAGAACTACTTGGGGCCATCTCTTTTGAGAAGACAGGTTGGGGAAAAGGAAATACAAGGAGAAGCTGCAGAGCATCCAGAAAGAAAGCAAAAAGTGAAGTCAAAACTGCTTACGTTAAGAACAAAGGCAGCTTCTGTACAATCTAGGATGAGAAAATGCAGACTGCCGTCGTCACCTATTCCAGTTATTGCTTTGGAAAATCAACTCTTCTTTAATCAGCCATTCCACTGGCGCTGCAACAAAAGCCTTCTGTTTTGAAGCTAATATTTATACCCTTGCATTTCTGTCGGAATGAATCATCTGTGCTTTGAAAAACCAATGCGATGAAAAAAGATTGACAATGATCGGTGTCTTCTTTTAGAGCGAGCCTAGTAAACAACAGAGGGGAACCAAGGGTCGGGAACGAGCCAGCTGTCTAGCAGGAAGGCTCTGAGAGGGAGAAGTTCTTTCTCTCCAGAGCCATGTTTCAACAGCCCATGATGAGTGCTCAAAGAGACCCCTGTACAGTATACCTTACACCGCTGGGTGGTCTTATTACTCAACCTTATCAAAGATTAACTTTTGTAAGGTGACTCTTTCAAGAGGAGCCCTTTATTGGAACGGAGGCACAAGCTTCGAGGTTTCAGTCCCAAAGTAAAAAAAATAAAAAATGCAATACAATACAAAAAAAACAGAAAAAACATCCAAGACATGGCTTGTTGAAACACAAGACTGAAATTATGTGGCCATAATTGTTTAGTGATTGTGTCTCCGATAAGTTGATGTGAAAGAAACAGAATCTTCTATGTTTGACTCTGAAAAGGTAATGAACGTTTTTCTTTATGTTTCAAAATGACATTACAAAGAATTGCATTCATTTTCCATTCAACATTCACAAGTATAGATACACATGCATGAATGCAAGTGAAGCCAAATTAAATTTTCAAGAACTTCCCCCCTTCTTCAATACAACAGCATGCAATTCAAATATATAGTGTACACATAGATTATACTGGCATTATTTGAAAGAATACACTTAAATGTATATGGAACCTATCTACCTACCTAGTTTGTCCTACAAGTTTTTCCACAGTGAGCAATTATGATGTCATTAAGAACTGAATGCATTGTGAAGCTGATTGGTCAAGACCTTCTAATTAGATTTGCGTTTCTATAGAGTAGGTTCAGTAGGTACAGAACCATTGCTTCAATTGGAAATAGTTGTAGCTGTATCAATTTGAGTAGGTATTGCCCATGGAATCATTTTCACAAGTTGAGTTGCTTTACATGAGCTCATTTTGAAGGTTCCGATTCTACTTTCTCTTTTTTTGGAAGATGTATTGGTTCTTGGCCGAGTGTTTTTTGGGTGCTGAAGATTAGATTTCATGAGATTTAATAAGATGATTGAAAAGCTTTGCTAGTAAGGTTTCATGATGGCGTGGTAAGATGTGGTAAAGACGAAGAGCAGGGCAAGGCATTAGCATGTAGGCATGGAGTGGGGTGGCGGGGTTGGGCTTGGGTATGGGTTTTGGTTTTGGTCTGGGTACGGAAATCCCACCGTCTGGCATTAGAGAGGACAACACACAATGTGCATATGCTGAGGAGGCTCTTGCGGCTAATAGTTTCTCCTTCATATCCATGCATTTGAGGAACAAACACAACCATCTGGCAGGCAAAAATGTAAGAACTCAACAGCCTTTTCAGTGCAAATGATTAATTCCATAGGAAGCCTGAGGCACACGGTAGAGGGGGAACAGCTTTCGAAAGCAACGTATGAAATAAACACCTTCTCTATCAACAAGTGGTCTCATTAACAGGAAATAACAAATGGCTCGTTAACTGAGACTCTGCTGAGACGTAGCTGCAAAAAGAAAATTATGGACAGCAGAACTTCTGAAGGTGGAGATTATTTTATTTTTCATTGCATTAGCAGATCTGTAAAATAAATTGATAAATTGATAACACCTAAGGGCCCTATTTTTTGTACAATGCTCAAACGCACTTGGCTCGGTTAACACAATACTTTGGAGCACCGCGGATGGAGAAAATTACACTTGCAGCACCTTGACACTTTCCATTAATTGCGTGTGGACAGTATCGCCTGTAGCCTGTTAGATAGTTACCTGGTTAGCTCAATAGGCTCAATAATGCCTAATAGTTGTCTCCATTGTGTGGTGATCCTTATGGCACAAAAATTGCTATCAATGTGTAGCATCCACTTGGGTAGGCAGCCAAGCTGACTGTCTTTTTAAGTTGCTCTGGATAAGAGCATTTGCAAAGTGAAGGAATTTTCTATTTTCTACATATCATATTTGAAAAGTGCTGTATAAATGTACTCCATCATCATCATCATCATGTAATTAGCTCGTACCTTGTCCTTGAATGTGCTGAAACAAATACACCTTGGTGTGCTAATATGGCTTAATGAGCGCTAGGTACTCCTAGCTTGCCTTAGCTGGTTTGACAGCTACAGCAGGGTGCTATTTTATCTTTTTGGTCAGTAATGCCAGTTTCCCAGATAGCAGTATCTAGCCAAATGTGATATCAACAAGCCTGACACAATCACAATTTCCTAAATTGCTTTAGAAAGATTTTACAAGCAAAATTGCAGACGGATGCCTTGTCTATGCAACTATAGCTTTGATTGGCAAGTCTTTCAAGACTGTGAGAATTGCCGCGACCACGAGCCAGTAAATTCTGAAGAAATGTTAGCTAGCTAGCTAGCTATCTAGGTCAAACTTCTTAAGACATTTGTGTCAGTAATACATTTTGTATAAATCAGCAATACAAACACTTTACAGGGAAATCAGCACAGGGAAACAACTGCAGGGTCCTTCTGAGACATAAAAGGACCCTACATGGGCGGCAGTGTAGTATAATGGTTAAGGAACTGGCCTTGTAACCGAAAGGTTGCAGGTTCAATTCCCAGGTAAGACACTGCCGTTGTACCCTTGAGCAAGGTACTTAACCTGAATCGCTTCAGCATATATCCAGCTGTATAAAATAAAAAAATAAAAAAGTTGTGTAAGTCGCTCTGGATAAGAGCGTCTGCTAAATGCCTGTAATGTAATGTAATAACAAGCTGTGAAGATGTGAAAACGCTCTAAAAAAAAGAAATACATAGCTGCAGGAGCAAAATCCTTCAACAGCCAATTTAATTAGCAGACATAGTACAACGTAAATTAAATCCATATATATCTATCAGTGAACTACCTTTATTTATACGTATCCCTAATTCATCTGTAATGAATTAACAGAGTCATGTTTAAGTTTAATAAGGGTATAACATAAAGCGTCACACATCAGAGATGATGGCAGAGAACAGGTGCTGGCCATTTATCTGTGCAAGCTTTTTATTGCCTAGTGTGCCCTCAAAACAAGGTCATAAGCCTTTAAGGTCCACCCATATAAAATACTGCAAATATGGCATCGATCACCACAGGAAAGGGGCTGGATGCAATTTGAAGTCAAACATTGCTCTGTCGACTGTTTTATCTCAACTGTTATTCCATTCAAATGCACGTTTCAGATTCAAACGTCTACACAAGGTAAAGGTTAATACTTTCATGATTCACCGGATAACATATTCAATTACTGGTGTATGTTTAATTCATACTAAAAGTACAAAGAATCTTTTTTTTTGTTTTTGCTACTTGCAAAAGAAATACCATTGATGATTGATATCCTTTCTTATTTTTTATCAAGGCAATAGTGTCTGTTATCCATTAAGTCCAAATCCTTTTTTTCCCCAGTTGAAAACATTGGTATATTAATATTTAATTTCATATTCAATTTTCCACTTGGCGGTTAAAAAAAGAAAAAGAATAATCCACAATGAGAATGTATAGCCTGTACCGAACTACGTACAGGGTATTTTTCAGATGCCCGCACATGAGTAAATGTTGGCAGGAATACATTTAAGCAACATAAACATACCAAAGAGGTCAGGCCTCGTCAAACCGTATTAAGATTACCTGTTACTCAAACAGTTTCCAAGAGAAGAGGTATTAAGTGCTCAAACGTGGGTTTGATTTGAAAGAGGGAGGGGGGTAGAGGAAAATAAACATTTTTCCAGCACACATTTTCATCAGAGGAAGCGCTGGTGGAAAAAAATAGAAAAGGGGGGGGGGGGGGGGGGGGGGTAACCATGTCAGCATGATATTGTTGGTGATATACAACACTATATTTTGTTCCATAGGAACTCTCTCTCTCTCTCTCTCTCTCTCTCTCTCTCTCTCTCTCTCTCTCTCTCTCTCTCTTTCTCTCTCTCTCTCTTTAAACACAGGAAGAGGTATATTAGACACTGCTTGATTCACAGCTTTTTTTCAGACTCAGGCTTTTTTCAGGCTACAGTGGTTTCTTTGAATGCCTGTGAAAGGAACGAGCTGTAACCGACGACTCTTTACGCCGTCGGCGGTGACGCGGCGTTGGTGTTGAGGAGCCGCCGGAGCGGGCTTCTGCTGGCGGTCTGTTTTCACAGTCAACACACGCATGAGGAGAAAACCTGTGTCCGTAGGCCCCGCTACGCTCCTTCTCCGCACCTCATGTGATCCTATAATCACAAACCCCAGAGGGGCATGTACGAGAAGGTCACGCTTTAGCTTCTTTCTTCTTCTTTTTTTTGCTTTCCATCGCTGCGAGTCAGGAGGTGATTCTGTTTGTCTTCGTCATAAAACACACCGCGGTGGGCCTGACAACAATGCCATGTGCATTCTCCCCTCCCTGGTTCTGGAAATTTCCCATTAATCACTTTAAAGTACCCTTGACCGAAGCGTGCTGACCAGAAACCACATGGTCTACAGTACGTAATGTCGTTATAAAATGCGTGGTCATTTCCCCTCTCATTTTCAAAAAAATTTATATATATTTTTTTTTCATTCGCACTACAAGGCTCCCCTGGACAGTACACTCCTCCATTACAGTTTCCCAGGTCTCACTTTCACCCATTTCAAAAGCTTGATAAAAGGCTGTTTCAGCAACACAAGTCCAAACTGCCATTACAGGTCATACCACACACCATCCCCTAGTATATTTATGTATTTACAAGGTATGAAATTAACTTTTTCACCCACTGGCCAGAGTGGCTTGTGGATTCTAAAAATCACCAGCCATTTACAACATTTTACCAGCCACATTACCTTTTACAATATAACTAGGGCTGTGAAACA
>CM056376.1:35906066-36173979 GCA_029718625.1 Synaphobranchus kaupii
AGGGCTGTGAAACAATAATAAAAAAAGACAAATGAATTGCGTGATTTGCTAAAATTAATCTAAAATTAAAATTAATTAGTGATTAATCACATTTTTTAATTGCATTTGAAATCATGGATATTTAAATTTGTGGATGTAGAATGTAATCAACATAAAATAGGAATATCAAACATAATACTATTGTTTAATAGCATTTTGTCAATGCAAACACAAAAGTAACATTTTTGTTATTTGCAAAAAGTGCAATTAAATTTCAATCAAAACCAAACCAGGCAATCAAAATTGGCCAGAAATTAGTTTTTAGCTACTCATTTTAACTAACTTTGTCACTTGTAGTTTTGGTCATAAGAAAACCGCGGTTACCAAACCACAGTAGTTTACATTGCCGAAGTCCTCCTGTTGTCTCGATCACGTTATCATCAGGATGTGCATGCGTTAGCTTGTTAATTTTGACAGCACTAAATATAACACAACCTGGTTGGTTACCAGCTAAAAAAATCAAAACGTTTTTACTCTAGCAGCCACAATCAAAATTTTACCACCATTTTGCTGGTAGCTGGTGTTAATTTCACACCCTGTATTCATATCATATGGTATATCATATAATTTGCTTCAGTTAAATGCATCAGGGTCAGAGTATTGTTAAAGTTGCTGATAACCTTTTTATTGTAAATTGTTTCCTGAAATCTGAGATTTTCCTTTTTTAAGTGCCTTAGGACTCAACAAATCATTCTCAGAACTGCACTTCAATATCGACTGGATCTACAGACATTCAAATCGCAGCGATTGCCCATGCATGTTACATGCAAATGCAGATCTTTCATCAAAATGAAAAACAGCAGCACTTCCATATTTTTACATGCCCTGCTAGGTTACTTACGGACTAAAGTATTTGTATCATTTCAACCAGTTGAGCTGAGGCCTCACAGAAACTTTAATGAAGTGAATAACGGGGACCTTTGTAATGTTACGAAACATGTAATGGTATACCGTCTTCTCAATTTTAACCTCTGAATGCCTTACTGTGTATTACTGTGAAAGAAGTTAAGTAAGAACACCAAACATTAATCCCTAATACTCTAATACGCTAAAACGTTTTCACCACATTTAAAAAAATGCATGCACCAGTAACGCAACTCAAGTATTAATGTGTGAACATGACTGAGACAATAGGCTTAAGGAAACTGTGTAACGGGTACTGATGTAAATCCAGTGTCAGGACATAAACCAATCTATTTATTTAAACATGCTAAAAAAATAAACAGGTACGCTTATGAGTAGATCCCGTTTTTAGTGTCGTAATACTAAATGAGGAGAGTTTTTCATGATAAACGCCCCGCAGCATTGGTCAGCACTGTGCTGAATGCATCTGTGCAGTATTTGGCTATATGCACATGCTTGCAAAATTATTTTTGGGTCCCATATGAAAGGGGTGGGTTATGTTATGTTCTGCATGTTTTTCAATTCAGTTTTTTTTAAAGGTTGGGAGGCTATGATTGGTGGTAATTAGGGGGATTGGAAGGTGGAGGCTCACATGAATAGCGTTGGAGTGGGCTTGGTAGGTGGAGGGGGGTCTGGGGGCACATGACTGGTGGGCTGTCTTTCCTCCAAAACTTGACACAGTGTGGAACTTATTCAGGTCCTAATGGAATTGCCGGAATATTTTTGGGGAATCCCGTTACGTAGCCGGTGGAGTGCTGTAATAACGTACTCACAGCCATTTTCCCATTGCGGTGGGGCTCCTCGCGCTCTGCCAGGGCTTTCAGGAAGTTATCTTTGAGTTCCTTTCCTGCACTCGCCAGTGTCCTGGAAAAGACAACATTCAAATGGTTTGAAACGTTTCTTTCTAAACAGTGTTTAAATCTTTCAGGGGTCTTTATTGAAGCCTTCAGTCTCACACAGCAGCGTACTGTTTTCCAGGTTTTGCCGATGCTAGGATAATTGCCACCAGCATTCGAAGGTACTGAATGAATTCCTCGTGTTAGTCTGGTATTGAAAGGTCGCGTGAAAAACACTACATTCTCTTTCCATGGCCATCAGCATTAAACGGGCGAAATTAAACATTGGTGCAAAGTCAGCATTTCAGCAGCAAGTCATGCTTGCAAATGAATCTTTGGCTTTCGGATAAAACACGTGCTCAAGAAAAGAAAGTACAAAAGAAGTCCATTCAAAACAAATTGAAGGCATAGGTAAGTTTTACAACATTCATTTTATTTAGAGTGGATATACTATAAAGGACAAATGAGTGAGCAGACCGTTTTCATTACATTTTGGCCCAAATCACTTTATTCTTTCATTGTGTTGCCTTTTAAGTGTACATTTGAAGTGTATTGACTCTAAAAGTGCATTGACTCTAAAAAAACATTGAAAGTCAATTAAATCTATGGATTCTCTTTTGAGGAAGCAATAAGCCCTTCTTCTTCTTCTTCTTCTTAATCAACATTAAGTATACATTTCATAATTATACTCAAAATAAGTGAGCTCCCTTTATCTAATACTTCAGCAAAAAAATAATTAAAAGTTCATTTTATATCCTATGTTACAATGACAATACAAGATTAGGGCACCATTCAAAGGGAACTGGCTAGTCACATCCTCGCCATACTGTAATCGAAAAGTCACCTAGGTGCGCAATGCGCTGGCTTGCTCTGCATGCATTACGGTTGTTAAAATGGCAAACTGACTCGGAAACGCCTCCTTTCCATCTGTGCCACTGCTTGCCCTTGTGTTTGCCAACTGCCTTTGAGTCCTGTAAACAGAGCACTGTGCTCTCACAGTGGATATAAACCTGACATAAATTTCACACCAGCGAGGACATCAAAGCAGTACCTATGATCATTGATCATTGATGAAGGTACTGTTGGATGGCTGTTATTTCACAAAACTTGGGCCTATCACACCAAAAGGTTATAATAAAACTCTGCTCAATATCTATTTCCTTCTTTTGTTAACTGAGCACACTGGTCATTTGGGAAACTGCTGCTTCTATAAAATGAATTCTTTCAAGGATTAAATGATTTCGATTCATATTATGACAGCTTTTTACACTTTAGTTGGCCAGTTTCCATGGAAACAAAGTTTTGGCATACACTGTGGTCCCCGCACCTGACAAAACATTTGCACTGATGTTTCAAACAGTTAACAGAGAACTACCAGTAACAGAGCCTTGTCGTTCTTCCAAGATTCACTGTGGTGAACCTTTGTCAGGTCTATACGAAGTTCAGAGAACCATCCTCTAGCCGGTAAACAAGTAACTGAGAAACCTTTTACTGTGGTTTACAGTTTGCCTTCAAGCACTGGCTTTGCTGAAGAAGGTCTGTTTTTATATAAGAAGTTTAGAAATGTTGATTTGTAGCTAAGAATTCAATAACACTTTCATAGGATCCCTTTTAAGGTCTGAGCCTTAATTAATCTTAAAGGCTAAGTACATAGTTCCACAGAAACCCACTACTTTCTACCACAAGAGTGAGTCATATCAACATTGCATAAATTAAGCATAAAATATACTGCCACAAAGTCACCCGTTATCACTGTAATTTACCCATTAGACAGAACATTTTAAAAATCAGCAGCTCGGAAGGATGGGAAATAATTAGCTTAACATGCATTCTGTCTGGTTACACTGTATTTGAGCATATGCAGTAATACCTCTGCTTTTCAGATCACTCAATATGAATGAAAATGAGACTTTCTGTGCTGCTCAGTAGTGAAACTGGAGGCACACTGAGCCAACATGGAGTACCGTGCGCAGGATGAGCATAGAGAAAGATCACCGTCACATGGTGACGGTCTTCTGTCTCCGCTCACACATCCGCTAATAACAAATATTACTGATAATGGCAAATCTTCTACTTTGTAAAAAGGTTGATGTTTCTGGCAAGATTTCTCAAGCAGATGAACTAGAATTACAGGTTCAGATATTTTCTCTGCAATTTCCACAATTTATACGCCACAGGTTATACACTAGTACATAATCAAACAGAGGCTAATCAAACAAAAGCAAATGGATCTATTATTTCAATTACTGTTGTTCCTATAATTTTGTAGAGGGATGTATGTATGCAGTTCTATTACCTAGCTGCTCTGCTCTGTGTAGTACTGCAAGGACAGAGACCATGAATGCCATTCACATCTTACTATGGGTCAGGAAAGTGGTAGGTAGCACAACAGTAAAAAGAGATCAAAGTATATCAAAGCACATTATCAGCTAAAATTAGATAGAGATATACGTGGAGCATACCATCAAAATGCACACGAGCGCTACTCACTTTGGGCCAGACTATTTGGAAACCACTGGCAACTATTCAGATGATATTGTCTACCTTTTGCTGCAGTCAAATTTTAAATTGCAGTTTTCTCACACACACACACACACACACACACACACACACACACACACACACACACACACACACACACACACACACACACACACACACACACACACACACACACACACACACACACACACACACACACACACACACACACAGAACATCCCTTAAATATAGCCACTCAAATGAACAAGCTGCAGATGTGTTCATTTACATAGTTAAAATGAGTACATATCCCACAAAACAAAAAAACATGCAGGGATACTTTTTTCCGGGTCCTAAATTGCACTGTTCTTAGTAAATCTACCTGTGATAGGATGTCCAATGTGGTGATATTATTGGAAAAATAATCAAAGCTGGACAAAAACATTTGGCCCCATGCAAAAAAAGGACAATCCCCTTGTATTTAAAAAATGCAATGCTATTTCATTTCTGTGATCAGGCTGCTCTTGGATATAGGTTTATGATGTTTTTGAGTATGGTGCTGGTGCACAGTAAAATGTTTAGTGTTAAAGCAACCCTTATACAGAGTTTATACAAGTCCACTATGGCCAGAGTTGAATTAGAACTGGGCATTTCAATGTGTGGCAATTCAGGGGGACTGATAAGGCTCATCTTGTATTCTAATTGACCAAGTCCCTGAGAAAGACATATGTTCTATTCCCATGACAGTACTACATGAATCTGTATCCATTTAACTTCTCCATCAACACTCAGTGAAGGTTGAATAATATATCAAATCAGTAGCCACATCTCCTCATGGGCCTTCTTTGTGAAAACAAGTAAAAGCACGTTATTCAAACATCGTAGCTTCCCACCCGCAATGTCAAATACCAGGGCTAGCCCCTGCTTTACATCGTAAGATCATGGTACTTTTGTTTAAAAAACATTTTGAGAAACACACTGTGTGGAAAGCATTACATAAAAAAACGAGATACATGCAATTGAGGTTAAGGTTTAACTTTATGAATCCACATCTGTTTGGTTCTTAGGTGTGTCAGCTGCAGGAATGATCTCTGCCGTCACAGACTGCTTGAAAACACAGGGGGTTCTGCCGATTATATCTGAACATGAACGTCTCATCTTTGTGCAAGGTTGCATGACCATTAAAGTCTGCCATTAATGTCTGCCAGTATGCAAATGTGCTCGGGGCCAGAAGTCACGCACCTGCACTTGCTTGGAAATGTATTCATTCTAATGTGAGCGTAAAACCCCACTCTGTGCTAACAGGCACAGTAATGGACAGCAGGTGGGGCCTTTTCCAGACAGTAGGCTTTGTGACTTTAGTCACGACAAGGAATGTATTGTGTACACCACAATGTTCTCATGGCTTTGTTTCATTGGTTCAGAATTATGAAAAGAATGAAGAAAGAACCGGGTACACGGAGCACTTCCACGTAGTCCAGTCAGATATTTGGCTGTGATTTATTTGGATGGGTGGTAAAATCTCACTTGTATATGAGATTCAAACATATATGCAGAACATGGTATTTGCATAAATCTGCTTTACAAATAAAAAATGATAATGACATCATGGAGCCTGGAAGTTAACACAGAAACAGATAACATGTTGATTTAATAAATGTGCATATACAGTATGCGTTCCAAATGGCAAGACTTTATAAAGGTTATGGCTTGAAATGATAAACAGAAATCTTTAATAAAATAAGAAGCATGGAAAATTTGAAGTAGCCATGGTTTTATATGCAGTATACAGGCAGGAGAATCAGAACTTTGCTAAGGAGAGTAATTATGATAGTCAGTCGAACATCTGTCGTCATTTGTATTATGTGGGCTGAAACCAGTAATCAGTATATTTCTGATCACATCCTTTATGTCAGTGGAATACGGTGGCAAGTTCATTCTCAAGAAATCATACCCTGCTGTACTTGATAAATACAAGAAGTAGGAATACCCATTTTAAAGTGACTTCTGAAAGCATCCCTGCTCTAAGGCAATTTAGAATAAGACTAACTCTTTAAAAAATAGCATGGGACCAATGACTGGAGACTGCAAACTATTCATTTAAAAAACCTGTGCAAGAGTTATTTTATTTGAACAGGCACAGTGCTAAAATGCTAAGTGGTGAAATGCTAAGTGAAAATGATACTATGAAAATAATCTCACCTTCCTGAGAGAATAGGCCGTATGTCAAAAGCGCAACGATGAACAGGGACACACAGAGAAAATGCATATGGTCCAAAGTTCAGGCAAACAACCGAAAGGTGTTCTTTCAAATAAAGTCCAAAGTCAACAAGCAAGTGTTCAGCATTATGAAATCATTAGCGCCCGTTAAATAATTGTCATCCTCGACACCTATTTAAAGAATGCATTCCACAGAGCCTTGAAACATGCAGAAAACTATTATTCAGGGCTCTTTCGCTTTGACATTTTTCACTAAGAGTATGTTTACATGTCATGGGGTGGATGAGCCAATGATGATGGCGTGCAGCCGTGTTGAATTACAGCTAGATTACATCAATACCCCTGGAATGCACTAGGAGTATCATTTTCATGTGTATGTTCTTATTGAAAATGCACACAGAAGTCCTGGAGTTAGCAGGTGGTCTCTTAGCCCAGCGATAGCATCAGTACCTAAACCAGCCCCCAAGAGCAGATGTGAACCCGTCCGATTAAGAGCTGGCATGGAGCACACATAGAAATTTGGGATCATATCCTCGCTGAAATGTTCATTATTCAAGAGTGTTAAAAAAAAAAGACTTCTTTTTTCGTAGATATCAGGAACTGTCCAGTTTTTTTTATATTCTTAATTTTGTGTGCGAAGCAGATGTTTCGTGGGGTCATCCAGGCAGAGGAACATCTTTACATAATGCTGCCTGGTCAGGGCTGCACTGAGCTAAACAAATAACACATGTCGGCTCGGGAGCAATCTGGTTTTCACATTTGGCCTGCGCGTGTTCTTTGTTGTGTCACTCTTCATAAGTTGCAAGCCACAAGCCAAAATTAGAAGGTAAATATTTATTAATAGATTCTCAAAATGGTTTCATATAATCAAAGCCTTTATAATGTCAAAACACTGAATGTGTCATTTCCCTTCCCTTGAATCGGGGCAATAAAACATGAGGATAATTAAATGTTTTGGAGGTTATTTTGAAAATGTGACATTCTTTTGAGCACTGAATAAGAAGGGAATAAAACACTTTATTTTATTTTGTTCAAATTGGGGATTTAAATGGATGTATGTAACTAAATCTTGCAGGGGCCTGGATACCTCTTCCCTTCATAACATAAAAAAATAAAGCCAGACAACTGTTATTTTCCATTTTTAACTGTAAAATTGAACACTGTAGAATGAAACAGAACAAAAAAAAGAACCGCGCAGAAAGAGAAAATGGCGACAAGGAACACAAAGCAAACATGCGCTAAACATTACTACATTTTGCTATGTTTTTCATCAGCAGTGCTGACTCTGAACCTTTTTATGCCATAACTGTTTATGCCATTAATCAGAAGGCTTGTACAAATCACTGTTAGCAGTCATGCTAACCTGTCTTAATAGGGAATCCATTATTGCAGCCTTACTGCATTCAGTGATGGTTCAAAGGGTTTGGGGTAAAAGACATTTTCTGGTAGATCCAACAGCAACACATGCAAATGGATAAGTGCGGAGGAGGCTTGGTGGTTAAACTTGATTTCCTGTAGTTTATGGTTTGGAAACTGTTCCAGGACACATTGTACCAATACTGCGGGTTTTGTTGGTATCTTATTTATGAGTACAAGATACAATCCTACATGTGCATGATGCTTCAGGACAGATTCAAGTGTCAAACAGATGTGACTTAATTACATTTTATAAGGCAAACTGAAAAGCTGCCAGATGCCACAAAGCTTAAAAATGTTTCCAAGAAATCATATCTTACTTCCAACAAACCGAGCCATCATGCACCACATATTGTAGACACAGTACAGTACATTTTTGGCATCATATTACCAGAACTATTGTTATTAATTTACTTGGCTCATATGCTTAACCAAGGTGACTGGCAAAGTGCTATGAGTTGCCAGTTTAGAGTACGGAATATGAATGTGAAAATGAAACTATCTGAAAATAGTACCATGCAAAATCAATGCAATTAATGAAGTAGAAGAAGACGAGAAAAAGAAGAAGACTTGTTTGGATAAGTGCGCCATGCACAAACAGGACGTACGACATTGACCAAAAGAAGTTCACTTGGTCAGATTATGCTGTGACCTCACTTTACGTACCAGATTAAAGTTAGAAAAAACATCAATTACTGAATATTTTGTTAGAATAACAATAAGCATTGAGTAAAACATTTGCTTGGACTGAATGCAGGGAAAACTACAAATATTTGTGGCTCCTGCTATCACAGTAAAAATTGTGTTGTGCGTCTATTTCTCTTTAGTAGACTAAATACACATTCAGAACCCAGGAGCTATTGTTCAATCACCGGTGAAATAACAATCCCCGCTGCTGTGTGTATTACACACAACACTGGGCACAATGGGCTGGTAGGCCTTTATCATACAGGAAATGATTCATGGATCTTGGCAGTGATTTAGAAAGTGGAATATGGTTCCTGAACCAGCACACCACACTGCCATCTAATCTACAATATTTAAAATAAAAATACAAGTATTTCATATACATACTACAAATCCTTTTAATCTACCGTGATACCCTGCACGCTCCATTTCACTCCCGTACACAACTGCTTCCTCATTCATTCCGCATCACACTGTTTAGCTTGTAATCCCAAAAAATACTACTGTGAACCTAGTAACTGGTCCCTGTGTATTTTGTGGGTACCAGTGAAAAATCATGGAATAACCAGGATATTAAAAACACTTCAATTAGCTCTGTTTCCTCCCAGGCAGGAAGGCTGGCTTTAGACAGCGGGATTGTCCACCCCCCAGGAGAACATGGACTTGTCTGCAGGACACCAGGATGACGTGGGCTTACAAATATGAAAGAGCATTCCAAAAGAGAAAAAAGGGGACTGCAAAAGAGTTTGAAAAAAAAACCTTGGTTTTCTGTTCTCAGTAGCAATTAACACAGGTCGGATAATAGTAGTAACCATCATCGTCATCAATATCATCTGCATTTTTTATATTTCAGCACATGACCCCCATTTTATATGAATTAGACATCATGTCAAACTTATTTACTTTTCCCATTCATATTTTAAAGAGATGGCTGTAGAAAGCAGTAGTAGGAGCCAAGCATGGAATTATTTCACAACCGTGGAACCTGGCAGCAAAATGCAAAGCAAAGCCTCTTTTGAAAACACCACTGAAGTGGACTCATTCGAAGACAAAACAAAGACAAGCCTGTTAAGACACACAAGTAGATAAAGTGGCACAGAGCACCAAAGTTCTCGCCACAACTCAGTCCGTATTAATCCAACTGTTTGACAAGCAAGCAAAACGGGCTGCAGCTGATTCTAGATCAAAAGCCTTTGATAGACCTATCATAGAAATTCAACCATATTCTGTGGTGTCTCATGGCCTTCAGCAAATTATGTCTGCAGCACAGCTGTGGAAAGAGCTTTTTGTTTTAACATTGGACATCTTTGTGTCATTAAAAACCCTCGTTGAGTTTGACACAAAAATAGAAAGCCTGCATCATCAGTTGTGATCTTTAAATGTTTCATGGCTCTGAGATAAAGAAAGTTTATTCAAAACACCATCTAACTAAAACATGTCTAGTGTCATGCAAAGTTATAATAAATGTTTTTTTTTCCTGAACTGTAGCCTTATTTAGAGTCAAGGTTTTGAATACCAAGCTGACAATATGTTGAGTTCTGAACTACTGTAAGTTTAATACAGTTAAATTTGAACAAGTATAGGCATTTGTCACAAGCAGTCACGGTCATATAGCATAGCCATACAGGGTCAAGTCGAGCTCTATCATTATTTATCATTAGCATAGTCATATAGCATAGACATTCAGGTTCAAGTCTGAACTATATCAATACATATCATTAGCATAGCCATTCAAGGTTTTCAAATCTGAGCTACATCATAAGATATCATTAGCATAGACATACAGTACCAGTCAAAGTACCAGTAGATATGGATGGATAACTTGAAGGGTTTCTTCTCCTGACTTATTTTTCTCCTGACCATAGAGTTCAATAGGAAACTTTGTCAGGAGAAACAACCCTTCAAGTGATCCATCCATATCTATTGCATATCTGGCAGCAGAGTGATGGTTTAAGGCTTGTTTGATACAACAGACCCTTGATTACTTAGAGCCATTTAGCCAATCATGTGTTCCACACTGTTCCACTGTAATTTAAAGCTAAATCTAGTCCCACCCCCCAATTCCCATAGAGATCCATTCAAATTCAGAGGTTATAGTATCGCTTCTAAGAGTACCTGGAAATAAGATATCAGGAGTCTTTTGATAACCTTTTATACAGTCATGATGGCATCACCTTTTTACCTGTGGAATACCTGTTTACCACAGAAGTTGTTTGAGAGAATGGCAAGAATGTGCAAAGCCGTTATCAAGGCAAAGGGTGGCTACTTTGAAGAATCTAAAATATAAGACTTTTTTGTATTTGTTTAACCCTTTTTTGGTTTTTGCATAATTTAATTTGTGTTATCTCATAGTTTTGATGTCTTCACTATTCCAAAATGTAGAAAACAGTAAAAATAACGGAAAAAAAAACCTTCTATGAGTAGGTGTGTCCAAACTTTTGACTGGTACTGTATAGCATAACCATTCAGGTTCAAGTCTGAACTATATCATTACATATCATTAGCATGACCACATAGCATGGCCATTCAGGTTCATGTCTGAACTATATCATTAGATATCATTAGTATAGCCATTTGGGTTCAAGACTGAGCTACGTATATTAGCATAGTCATATAGCATAGCCATTCAGGTTCAAGTCCGAACTATATTATTAGCATACCCCTATGGAAAAAGAATATGCTGCAGTATATTGTAAATATATTAAAATTATCTTCACAACATATTTAAAATATACTGCAGTATATTTAATTTCCATAAGGGTAGCCATAAAGCATGGCAATTCAAGTTCATGAGTGAACTATATCATTACATATCACTAGCATAGCCATTTAACATAGCAATATGACCAGTGGACAGTGGGACACCGGTGCTGATTTTGTCCATGCAGAACAGAACTAGGTCCTGGCACTCAGCGAGTAACCTTTAGGTGCTCCTTGAAAAAAACAATCTAATTCAATTGAGGCAGCATTGGACTAAAAACCTTTTGCTTTTCCAAGATTCAAATGGATGAGGTGAAGGGTCAAAAGAGGCCAAACGTTTGGGGCCACCAAAGGTAAACACAGATTTGATTTGTTGCACAGTAAAATTTGTACCTGCCTAAATGGTAACGTAGGTGTTGATGTTTTCATTGGCCCAGGCTATTTTATCCTTGATAAATGTTAATTTTGTTTCTCTTGAGGAAAGCGATATACACTTACACACACTTACAGTCATGTCTTCATGTGACAGGTCGCAATGTCAGACACTTTATTGATTTCCTGTGAAAAATTAGGCGCAAACACCCTTTGCTTTGTGGAGCTTGTGAAACTATTAATTTTCAGGGCACAATAACTGCACTTGTCTGGGGGGCAGTGGAGAATAAATCTTATTGTAACACATACGTGTGTGTATTTGTGCGTGTGTACGTGCGGTGTGTTTGCCTACACAAGCTATTCAGGCACACAACAGAGGAATGATAATGACCAGTTCTAAAGCCACAGAAAAAAATAATGTCTCATTGAATAATAAAAGAGTTTTTACTCACTATTTACAATGAAATGATTCATAGATTAAAATCAACCTCCTGTGAAAACCTGCCAGTAACAACAACAAAAAACACTGGCTCGCCATCCTTCGACAGCCAATTCACAAAAGTGAATATCCATTTCAATTAATCAACATTGAATATAAACACAGTCTTGCGGTACACAAATTCTTATTGTAATCATGTCAATAGGGCAACTCCTGTTACATTCTTTCATTCTAGAACTAAAGATGTTTGTTAGATTACTCTTAGTGATACAACCATGTATTGCATAACTACAAGAAAATGACATTTTATTTAAAAGGCTTTGAATAAAGACATGAGGAACAATGCCAGGAACCACAGCTCACATGTTTTAAATGACCAGTATTCTATCATTCCCCAATTATGCAGTTTGATTTGGAAAGCTTCTGGTGTATGTGCATAATCATAAAATAACATTATCTAGTATAAATACATATTTTAATATGTTCTGTTATAGGCCTAATCATCATTATGTTACACTTGTTAACTTTACTGAATAATTCAATGTACAACTGTACAACCCAAGGTGACAACCCTAGCCGAGACTTTCATTAGCGTATCCTGAAACATTTATTTTTTCCTCTGGATAGGCGGCTGATAAGAACACCAAGAAAGGCAGTTTCTTACACTAATGTTATCTTGTGTGACAAACTAGAAGCAGAGGGTCAGATTATACAGTTTTCCCTTAAAATCCCAAGCAAACATTTGAGACATGTGAGTCCCCCACAAACATATCGTACACTTCACAAATTACACCGCCTTATCATCTTAACCCCTTTGCGCAGATGGCAAATTTGGTCAATTTTCACCTATTTAGGGGGTACTCTGTTGAAGACTTTATAACTCCATGGGCCCTATCTAGGCGATCTTGGCGCTTAGTCTAAGCGCATGGCGCTAAGTCCATTTAGGGCGTGTCCAAGTCCACTTTTGCTATTTTAACGGCGTGTTTTTTTGGCGCTAAGCACGGCGCATGGCGCAACTGGGCTGAACCTAGTCGCTTCATTAATTATAGGTGTGTCTTGGGCGTGACATTCAATAAACCAATCAAAATGTCATATCCCATTCCCTTTAAAAGCCTGCTTTTCCACCTTGGCGGATTGCTTATGATGGCGAAACAGACATGCTCGTGCGTGTTTAGTGTGATCAAGGAATAGGCTAAATGGAGTATGATCAATATTATTCGGATTAACCATTAGCCTATGAGCTCCCGGTAATTCCAGACAGGGCTGTTATTTTACAAAATATGTGCGGTTAAATTTCGTTAAAAGGACCTGCAACAGCTGAGAATAAGCTATCAATGGCTTCAGTCTCACCTTAGAAAACGCCAAATTAGCCTGCTTGTTCAGCGAATTTCGTTTGATTATGCAATGAAAGTGTCAAACATCAATTCCAAGAGGCTGTTCTCATGGAGTTCTCGAAGTTCAAGCTTCATCCAAAGTTCATTAGGCTACCTGCATAGTAGGCTAATATTGATTAATAACATACATACCGTTATTTTGCCTTAATGATGACACTAAATAGCCATACAATAAAGCTGTCAGGTTTGCAACCCATAAGTTCACGCATATTTCCCCTTGTTTAATAATGTCCTGTTTATGGAAATGTGACCAACCTGTTTTACTCGTAGCGTAATCCTTTAAAACAATCCACTTTCCCAGGAAGACCGTTAAACGTGCAGAGAATGGCATTAAAATTAATTGTGAATTAATTGTGTAACGTGCTGCAAATTTGTTTTAGTTTCTAATTAGACGCTTAGTTCTCTTTAAAATCGTTTTGTTCAGTTAAGGAATAACGGGTGAAATCAGCTGGGTTTTAAACGGTGAGAGTATGGAAACCTGGTCACTGTCATTTAAAAAAATATGAAGGACGAAGAATAGCTAAGGTTACAATTTAGTTAACATGGTGACATCTCCGTTTTTTAACCATAGGCTATCGAAAAAAACCTTATGCACAGCGAATTCGCTGTAGCCTAGGCTATTTGAAAAACAATAAATGCAATATTCACTGGACAAGGTTTTGAACTTTTTTCAGTCACAAACCATTCTATTTACTTACAGGCTGTATTCATAGATAAACAGAGCTGTATTGTAATGACATCTGAAGCGCATTTTCAGAACTTAAATGTCCGTCTATTGCCGTGCGCGAGTTTTCCATTGAATGACAATTCACGCATTAGGTGCAAAGACAATTCGCGCATTAGGCTTGATAGCTATAGGTGTTATCAGCTCCTTTTTAATGGATAGCCATTGTCCCGTACCATCGCACATCGCCTGGATGTTGATGGAGTGGGCTGAGAGCAATGTAATGTGGCATTGTTTCCCTTCGCTGAGGGAAAGGTATGTGGACCTATGGAACCTTTTATTATTATGCATTTTTGATATAGCCTACACAATAATAATATTTCACATTGTGATCTAGATATTTTAGTCATGCCTGTGCACGCCCCTGTGTGTAACAGACAGGAGGGTATGCGCGTTGTGCACACGCCTATGTAGACGCACTTATATGCGCCGTTAAAATAGCATGTAAACAACTGCGACATGACTTTAGACCAGGTTTGTGGTGGTTCTAGCGCAAGCGCTTTCTGCTGGCTCAAGATAGCAATACGCCAAAAAGAATCCTGGCCACTCCTCATCTTAAGACCAACACGCCCAGTTCACTAATGATGGCGCAAGCGTTACGCCGTCAAACATGCTAGTTTGACGGCGTAAGCGTTAGGTGTTATTATGGACCTAGCGCCGGGTGTAAGATAGCAAAGACACTTGCGTTTGCGTTAGCGCCGCGTTGCGCCGGGTGTAAGATAGGGCCCCAGGTGTGAGCATCACAGAAACTTGGTAAATGGCTTAAATGAAACAAGACAGGTGTACCATTTACAATACAGACTTATTATTATTACTATAATTTAAGTCAAAATAAAGTGCCACAAATGCAGAAGAGAAAGTGCCACAAATTCACAAAAAAAACTTTGTAAAAATGCAAAAGAATAATTGTTTTTCAATGAAATACTGAGAGTTACATAAGTGTAAATAAGGTACATCTATACATTTCCTGGATCATAAACTCCATGTCCACAAGTATGCAAAATCTCAGGATGATATGCGGAACTACTAAAGATATACAAAATATAGGGAGTGTACCCTGTCCAAATGGCTGAATTTTGCACTGCTCTAAATAAAAAAAATGATGATATATTTAACTACAAATCAACAGTTTTGGCTCATAAAAATCACTTTTGCATCATTTTCAAGTGGGAATTACTATCTTTTCATCAGTATAGATGGGTAGATATCTATGGGTCCAAGACCCTATCCAAAACATGTCATAAAATGAATTAAATTAGTTTTGTCCATTATAAAGCATATACATTTCCCCCTTCTGATGGCTTAAGATAAAAATATTGATATCACAGTGTTACATACACCTAAATATGTAGCCTAATCATTCACTCCTCAATAAAACATCACTTTTACCTGTACTCTACAGTATGTACTGTATACTTTTTCCCTGGGATTGCATTTTTCTGTAGTTTTTTTATTTTTTTATGTTCCCATTCATAATGACTCCAAGGAAAATTTTACATTAATCTACCACATATCAGCGTACAGTAAATTGGAATGAGCATTTTCCATGTCCTAAGTGACAAGTGCCATAGCCTATATTATGTACGATAACATAAAAATAAAATAGTATTCCACCATCTGCAAAATGCTGCCAAATGTTCTATCTTCAATGAAATTCGGTAGCCTACATCAAACATAAAATTAACGATTGCACTACAGTATGTGAAATGCACTCAGAATGTGAAAATAACAATAGGCCTATCAATCATATTGAACAAGACAGTGCTCGAGTGGAAAAATGTACGTACATATGTAGCCAGTGAGACCAACCGCATTTTAGAAGCAGTACTACTTACCTATCGGTAAGGGAAAACTCCAGTTGAGGAATTTGTTTTCTGTAGAGCGTAATACTATTCAGTTAAAATGAAAACTGCCGTTACACTGGGCTGTAACTAATTGTTCAATTAATTGCACCCAATAAGACATTGCATATACCGTTGCTAAGGTTATAATGTACTCTACTGGATAAAAGAGCCAACAATTAAACCAGAATGAACTGTAATGAATGAGACAGGCTTGCAGGGCATGGGGGGTATTACGAGTCAACGTTTCAGATAGTGTAATAGCGGTATAAAGTAGGGCTAGGTGATATGGCAAAAAAGTGTATCACGAAAATATTTTTATATTGCTCGATATCGGTAATTAACACGATATATAAGAATGCTCCATTTAAAGTTTGAAGAGTATTATGCTTAAGACTGAACCCTGAAGAAACCAGAAGGTTAATTATGGTTTAAAATATAATTTTTAAAAATGATTATTCTTTTCTTTTAGAAACAACAGATTGACATGAGCATTCAACAGAACCAAAATGTCTTTACATCCAGAAATAAAAGGCAAAAAATGGAAAAAGATATATAGGCCCTAAGCACACATTTCTCTGCCTTTTCTCCTCTGATTATTTCACGTATAATTAAATAAGCATTAGGACCCAGCAGACAACTTATACAAACATGTCGTGAAGATTTGATTAAATCGTAAGCTTTTATCGCATTCACACCTGCCCGTACACGTTTCTTTGTTATTTATTATGAATAGTAAGCATACATAAACAGTAAGCATGCAAAAAGAAAAGTTAGAGATTTTTTTTCTGGCTTCAGAAGGGCTGTCTGCAGCAGGTATAGGCAGCTATGATAGCTAAAATTTAATTTATTACCGCCATGGTTCTGTTACTAATAAGAGCACAAGCGATGAGAAATATCAATAACTTTCAGCCATACTCACGGTTTGCAAGGTAGATGCGCCTAATGCTGACGCTTTATTTGTTACAGCAATATATCGGACATCTAACGTTTATCCAATATAAATAAATCATTTCTGTAGAACGTTGAGCAAGTTAACATCAACCAAGGCCTACTAACAAATATTTTTGGTTGCTTTCACCAGTGACTCATTCCTATGTCAGCTAAACACACGTACACAGTAGCGTTGTTTTGAGTGGGTGGGCGCATCAGCAATGTACAAGTCTAGTTCTGATTGGCTGTTCATGTTGTATTCGGGTAAGTAGAAGAAACGAATGCAAATGATAGTTTTATCGAAAATAAATCTTATCGTTATCATGGCAAATTTTATCGCGAAAATGATCGTTTTATCGCCCAGCCTTAGTATAAAGTGTTGTATATTTATCAAACGGATTGTACCAGACAATAAATGACCCCTGAATTTTGAAAGAAACATCCGTATGTGTAAAACCAATGGTAGGATTGTATATTTATTTCATATTTCGTAGCAGATATTCATAGTAGAATATGTGGTATAATGAGACAATAATTTCACATGTTTATTTTGCATTTGAGTGAGCAGGGCTTTTCATGGATTTTTTGGCACACGATCAGGCTATTGTTGGGTTTATCTTGTTGCTATGATGTTGTCACGAATAGTCTACCAATAAAGTTAAAACACAGAGTTTGTGATTTCCACTACTAGTTTGGCTGCCGGAGCAACAAATGTCTCAGTTGAGAAAAATCTTGCCGCCGGCAGCAGGGTCACTAGGCATCTGCGCAAAGGGGTTAACATGGTTGTAGGCATAGTCTATCCTTCCATATAGCTAATATATATATATATATATATATATATATATATATATATATATATATATATATATATATATACCTTGCATTTATATGGCGCCTTTCTCAATACTCAAAGCGCTTACAGTGATGAGGGGGAAACTAGCCTCCACCAATGTGTAGCACCCACCTGGGTGATGCAGCGGCAGCCATTTTGCGCCAGAATGCTCACCACACATCAGCTGAGGTGGAGAGAGAGAGAGAGAATGATTATTAGCCAATTAAACTGGGGGATGATTAGGTGGCAGATTGAAAGAGCCAGGTTGGGAATTTAGCCAGGACACCGGGGAAACCCCTACTTTTTGCGATAAGTGTCATGGGATCTTTAATGACCACAGTGAGTCACAGTGAGCTGTTGGAAAGGAGTTTAAATCTTACTGTTACGTCCCAGTGTGTTATAGGTTATTATTATTTTAAAGGCTGTTGCTGTTTTGGGGTTTTGGCTGGGTACTGCTGTGTTTGTTTGTGTTGCCCTATACAGGTGGAGGTGAGCATGCATCCTGTTGCTGGGCGACCTGACTAGGAGGATTCTGTAGGGAAGGACGCACCGACGACTGTTGCGGTGGAACTTGGAGGATGCGTAGCTGGGGACGCCGGGACTGTTGTGGAGCAACGCTTTTGGATATGATGCTGGCCTATAAAACAGCTGGACACCGTCATCGTCGCAGAGACCGACAATCCACCTGCCGCTGGAAGCCGCGCACTTTTCGCTCTTCTTTGAAGATTCCCTCAACCCTCTTAGAACCGAGGTTAGCTAACAAGTTAGATTAGACACACACTGTATCCGGAAGTTCCGAAGCTAGCAGCACGGGGGCGCTACAATATCGCGGGACCCCTGCCGTTGGACTTGGTGGAGAGGACCGGCCTGAGGGAAGACTTGAACCCTGCTGTACTGGCTGCCCGGTGAGGCTCTGCAAATTGCGTGTCACAAACTATTTAATGAGAGACACTGACACTGCTAGTTTAGGAAACCCTTCAACACTGTGCTATTAAACAATCATTTTCTCTTTTTAAACCTCTGTGTGTCCGATTGAGTCTTTGCGTTGTGGTTGTGGTGGTTTGATGTTACGACTAACTCCGCCCTCTTTGTTATTGCAACACTGCTGGGTTATCGGGTCGTAACACTTACCATAAATATCTGGTTTATAAATTTTCATTTTTAAAGGACATAGAGACAGGGTGCGCAATGGAATTTAACCCATCAATATGCATTTGGAATAAATCCACCGCCAGTGAATACTGTATGTATCAGGTTAGGTCAAGTGACTGTTGCTTCAACCTAACTACTAATTAAAGGTTTGTACAGCAACTTCACACATGCATTTCTGAAAGCATTGGAAAAAATAGCGAACATTTGGAATGAGGCTAACAGCCCTACTCATATTTTTTACATCTTTACGCTACATCTGCGTTTACTTAGTTGCATTGGCCCAAGCAGTATTTCATAGTCAGGCTGAAGTGACAAGTCTCATTTTGATGAAAAGTAGCATGTGATGTCACTTCCACTAAAATGACAGTATTTGGGTAACGGGGATAAATTTGAGTCATTAGCAGCTTCCTCTGGGACTTGGAACCCATAATAATAACCCCAGTGGTAAGGCTACACGAGCAGTTCATTTAATAAAAGTGTCTTCTTTCCAAAACCCTGACGGCTACGGCATCTCCTCAAGCAGTAACAGAAAGCCTTTCACGGTGTGATGACAAACATCTACAGGACTATAACCCGAACCACAAGTTTCAAGTTATAATCAACTGTATACACTGCAAAAAATGTCTGTCTGAACAAGTGTTTTAGTCTTGTAATGAGACTTAAAATCTAAATTTTTTCTCAAAAGTGGAAAACATTAGCTTGTTTTAAGTTACTTGTTTTAAGAGAAATTATCTTACCCCACTAAGAAATCTTGAAATTAGTAAAACTATCTCACCCCACTGGCAGATAGTTTGTCTTATTTAGCAAAACAGTAACAGAAATAAGATTCTAAAGTCTAAAAATAAGATTAAAATGCTTGTAAAGATTTGTTTTTTGCAGTGTAGCTTATATAGGCAAATACATAATAAGCTGTATTTCCCCTCAATAGTAAAGTTCCTGTGATCTCCACAACACAAAAAAAGCCTAAACTACACCTAAACGAGAGGACACATGACACAGTGTACGAGAATGAAACTACTTCACAATGGGTAGACAAGGCCCACTGTTTCATTTACAAACACCAGAGGACTACATACTTAAGCTGTAACGGTTGGAGACATGTTCACCTACATGCAGAATAACGGCTCACTTATTCGCCCGTTCCGCTCAGAGCGTTACGCTGCGTAGCTTGAGCCTTTCAGGAAAAACGGCTCTGCTGCTCGCACGCTGTACCGCTAAACACAATAATAGAGGGAAGAATCTGTACTTTTTTTGTGTTTAGACGTACCAGAATACAAAGGAGGAATGTCATTTATATTCACTTCTGCCCCCCAACTCGCAATGGAAGTCTTGGAGGAATCGCAGGCTGGTGAAAACGCACGGCCAGCACATATTTGGAGGCTGGGAGATCACTCCATCTGAGCGAGTGAGAGATTGCTGCTGGGTCACGGAGGCTGAGGCCCCAATGTAAACACAGGTGTTGAGGAGGCAAGTGAATGGGGCTACCCCATCCAGTAGCAAAAGAAACACAGGGAGTCACGCTCGGAAGGGGGAATAATACTCTGCAAATATTACAGAAAAAGAGCGCCTTCCACTTTCCTTCCTCTGACAAATCTCTTATCGAGCATCATTTAGGAGGATTAACAACAACTGCAGCGTCGTGGTGTAATTATCACAGCTAATGGAAAGATGTTTGCCACGCTGTGATTCCAGACTGTTTTTGAATCACCATTCATGGGTGGCTAGTGTTTATTTAAAACGTTAGAATAATATTACGGGGCTGCATTGCTGACTGGGGAAGAGGTTGCGGTGCTTATCAGTTAGGTTATGGGGAAATTAACTGGCGTCCTTCGGAAATTCTCTGAAAACTGTCATGGGCTGGATCGTTGGATTTCACTGAAGGAGAGGATGAGCGATGAGCTTTTCCGACAAACCGTTTCAGTGCCAACATAACTTGGGCATTCTTAGGAGCCAGTGCATTTAAGCCTATTTATTCTGGAGGCTCATTTTGCCCTTGAAGAGGGTCCAGTCAATACTAAAGCAAACATGGGCAGTTAGGTGGATTAACCAGTCAGAGGCTTAGCCAAAACCCCAGCTATGCTCGATGAAACCTGAAACTGGCTAATTCTGGCTTTGTCCAGTGAATGGAATGGAGACACACAGTACCAAGCTTTCTCTGATGGGGGGAGGAAACATTTGTCACTTCAGAGCCATTATCCTACAGCTTGTTTACAGCACTATAAACAGTGCATTAAAATGAGGAATACTTGCAATGGTAGGACCTAGACACTTACGTTGGACCTTTTCCTCCCTGGAAGACTTTTAAAAAACAATGTATTTATAATGGTTTCTGCATCTCTCATGTCTTGTCCTAGACAACCCTGTGGCAGTTGTTTTGAAAAGCGCCAAACATTATATGCCAGCCATTTCCTGTTTTTAATTGGACCAACTAGTTCAAACTGATGTGCACATGAAAAGCAATGTGCACACGCATGTAAAAAAAAAAAAATGCTTTAGAGACGCATGAGATTAATGAGAAAATGTGTGAGGCTAGATACCATCTTTCCAGTTGCCAGTTCAAATAATTAATCTCCATTCAGGGCTTTCTCTGAAGATGTATACCACAAAGACTATTAATGGGACTAATGGTTCCTACAGTATTTGTGAATCAAATATTCCAAATAGATCTAATTCCTTAATAGAAAGGCTTACAAGTGATCAGGAGTCATAGATTTTGTACTGAGAGTGCAGTGCTATCTGAAATTTAGACTGGTCGCCAGGTCATTCGCGGCCCCTTTTTTCTCTCTCAAAAGAACAGGAAAAAACAGGATTGGCAAGACTAAATGCTTGCTTTGGACTGAACGCCAGGAGAATAGGCAGACCAGTCTTTCTACAAAAATCCTCACACCTTGAGTAGAAATCTCACTTTGTTTTTTTGTTTTTTTTTATTATGGACGATGTGGCCTGACCTCAAACAAACTGTCAATTCAAACATAGCTCTCGCTTGGACCCTCATCTGAAGAGAGCCGGATTTGGCACATAGGTGGATTATCCTTCACACAATCCTCGGCAATAAAACTCACTCATGGGTCAACTCTGGCTTAGGGTGCAATTGATGCCAAGTGCAACAGGCCCAGGGAGTAAAAACAATCAAGCAAAAATGAGTTATAAAATAAATAAGTCAGTCCACATAAATAAATGAATGGTGGATATTATTCTGTCCGTTCACCTGTGGAGTGCGTTTTCTGATTAAACCAAGACCTAAATCTAAATTACATAATTCAAAAGATGATTAGGCCTATACATACAGTGCCCTCCACTATTACTGGCACCCCTGGTAAAGATGAGTAAAAAGGGTTATAAAAAATTCACCGTTTGGTGAATTAGCTTAATGTCACACTGAAAAAATTAGAAAAATTCAACGTTTAATTGAAGTAAATTTATTATGAGAAAAAAAAATCCCTCATCAAGAAATAATTATTTTTAACAAAACCACGTGTCACAATTATTGGCACCCCTGCATTTATATATAGAATAAAGTAATCATTTTTAATATTTGGTTGCATATCCTTTGCATGCCATGACCTCCTGATGTCTGTGACCCAACAACATCAAAAGACTCTTGATATCTTATTTTCTGGTACTCTTACAAGCGATAATGTAACGTCTCTGCATTTGAATGGATCTCTATGGGAATTTGGGGGTGGGACTAGATTTAGCTGTAAATTATGCAGGAACAGTATGGAATACATGGTTGGTAAAATGGCTGTAAGTCATCAAGGGTCTGAAGTATCAAACGAGCCTCAAACCATCACTCTGCTGCCAGATATGCAGTAGATATGGATGGATCACTTTAAGGGTTGTTTCTCCTGCCAAATTTTCCTATTGAACTCTATGGAAAAATAAGTCAGGAGAAGAAACCCTTCAAGTTATGTAAATTACACGCATTCATTCTAATATCCATTTTTGAGAAAGATGCAGAATTGTTTATAATAATTAATTGACGGCGCTACACATAAAGTACCTTTCTTTCTGAACAAAGTTGCGCTGAAAAAAATGATTAAGTGAAAACTCTGAATACGCGTATCTTGCAGACACGCCTCATTTTCATCAAATCTCCACCCCGCGCGTAATGACGCATATGTACTGGAGAGACGCTTAAAACAGCGGATAAGTCAAGTGTCTGAATCACAAATAGCTTGAGCTACGTGGAATTTAGGGAGTAAGTCCCATTTGCGTGTGCTTATCTCAACTCTGAATCTGGCCCCAAGAGTCTTTTGATATCCGTTTATACCCAGTCATGATAGCATCACCTGTTTACCTGTGGAATGTTCCAAACAGGTGTTTTTTTAACATCCCAGTCTTTTTTTTTGCCCGTCCCAACTTTTATGGAACATGTTGCAGGCATCAAATTCGGAATTAGCGTATATTTACAAAAATCAATAAAGTTGATAAGGTAAAAAATGTAATATATTTTCTTTGTAATGTTTTCAATTAAATATACAGTTGAAGTCGGAAGTTTACATACACTTAGGTTGAAGCCATTAAAACTCATTTTTAACCACTCCACAGATTTCATGTTAGCAAACTATCGTGTTGGCAAGTCAGTTAGGACATCTACTTTGTGCATGACACAAGTACTTTTTCCAACAATTGTTTGCAGACAGATTATTTCACTTTTAATTCACTATATCACAATTCCAGTGGGTCAGAAGTTTACATACACAGCTTGGAAAATTCCAGAAAATTATGTCATGGCTTTATTATTTGAGTCAATTGGAGGTGTACCTGTGAATGTATTTTAAGGCCTACCTTCAAACTTAGTGCCTCTTTGCTTGACATCATGGGAAAATCAAAAGAAATCAGCCAAGACCTCAGAAAGAAAATTGTGGACCTCCACAAGTCTGGTTCATCCTTGGGAGCACTTTCCAAACGCCTGAAGGTGCCACGTTCGTCTATACAAACAATAGTAAGCAAGTATAAACACCATGGGACCACGTAGACGTCATACCACTCAGGAAGGAGACGCGTTCTGTCTCTTAGAGATGAAAGTGCTTTGGTGCGAAAAGTGCAAATCAATCCCAGAACAACGGCAAAAGACCTTGTGAAGATGTAGGAGGGAACACGTACAAAAGTATCTATATCCACAGTAAAACAAGCCCTATATCGACATAACCTGAAAGGCTGCTCAGCAAGGAAGAAGCCACTACTCCAAAACCACCATAAAAAAAGCCAGACTACAGTTTGCAATAAAGATCTTACTTTTTGGAGAAATGTCCTCTGGTCTGATGAAACTAAAATTGAACTCTTTGGCCATAATGACCATCATTATGTTTGGAGGAAAAAGGGTGAGGCTTGCAAGCCGAAGAACACCATCCCAACCGTGAAGCACGAGGGTGGCAGCATTATGTTGTGGGGGTGCTTTGCTGCAGGAGGGACTGGTGCACTTCATAAATTAGATGCCATCATGAGGAAGGAAAATTATGTGGGTATATTGAAGCAACATCTCAAGACATCAGCCAGGAAGTGAAAGCTTGGTCGCAAATGGCTCTTCCAAATGGACAATGACCCGAAGCATACTTCCAAAGTTGTGGCAAAATAGTCTAAGGACAACAAAGTCAAGGTATTGGAGTGGCCATCACAAAGTCCTGACTTCAATCCAATTGAAAATTTGTGGGCTGAAAAAGCGTGTGCAAGCAAGGAGGCCTACAAACCTGACTCTGTCACACCAGTTCTGTCAGGAGGAATGGGCCAAAATTCCAGCAACTTATTGTGCGAAGCTTGTGGAAGGCTACCTGAAGCGCTTGACCCAAGTTAAACAATTTAAAGGCATGCTACCAAATACTTACACAGTGTATGTAAACTTCTGACCCACTGGGAATGTGAGTAAAGAAATAAAAGCTTAAATAAATCATTCTCTCTACTATTATTCTGACATTTCACATTCTTAAAATAAATTTGTGATCCTAACTGACATACGACAGGGAATGTTTACTAGGATTAAATGTCAGGAATTGTCAAAAACTGAGTTTAAATGGATTTGGCTAAGGTGTATGTAAACTTTCGACTTCAACTGTAGGTAAAAGAAAATTTACAAATCACTGCTTTCTGCTTTCATGTGCATTTTACATACTGTCCCAACTTTTTTGGAATTGGGGTTTGTACTGTATATCATATTTTTAAGCCATTTCATTTGACTTCTGGGTGTAGAACATTAAGGCTTTGCATGTCTAACTGCAATGTTTTTTTTTTTTTTGTCAAATTCTTGTATGTTTTGTGAACACTTCAGATTGCAACCAAGTAATTTTCTTGTCAGTCAGTGCTATCCATCAGGATATAAAAGATAATAAAATAAAAACTAACATACAACCACATCTGAACTTGCCATACAAGGTTATCTCAGCATCTGCTTTTTCATCACACTGAACTAAAAATATCCCCACTTGCATGCAGCGACTGTAACTACCTTTGTCTACCACATAGAATCCAATATTAAAGAAATTCAATATAGAACACTGCCCCACTGCTATTTTTTTCACAAATGCCAAAACAAATGGATCTACACCAATCACTAATAAACATTAAACAGCAGTCTCATTTCCAAGCAACGCAGAATTCTGTTACCATGTATAATGTTTCAATTATTGACTGAATATTATTAAAAGGCTTTTTGCAAGAAAGACCTTGAAATTCCACTTTAATTCCTGGCTTCATAAATTTTCCTAATACGAAACAATTAGGCAAAATATTACCACCAAGATATCTCTGATGAGAATGGGCAATACATGTTGTGTGAAAGGAACATTTTATTTTATCTTATTTCCTTTCAGAGGTAAGTTTATCTTTAACCAAACCCAAAATGCATTTTTGAACTTTTAATCATCTGGCATAAGCTATCTTTCCATGGTTTAGTGAATCCTTCAGAATGAAAACATAGTTCACCTCCAGTATATGGGTAAACAAATGGAAAATCTCATTTTGGATCTTTAAAATATTCACTGACCTTTAATTACATGCAAGCCAAATATACTGATTGTGCAGTACTGAGAACTCACGGTATACCTGACAATAGTAGGATGGATGTTATAGCAAAAATATGTTTAACAATTATCTTACATCCACTGTAAGACTATTGAAACCAAGAGAAAAAAAGATTATAAAATGCATTATTGAGACATTTGATGCATCTGGGGAGACATGGCCATATTTTTGTCTTATGCGCTGTGGGACAGAAGAGGACAGTCAGAAATCCGCTGAGAAAACCACCTCAATCAAAATATTTTCAACACAAATTGTCTTCAACATGGTAAATGACACAATCTGATAGAACGCAAAGGGTATGGATGACTTGGTTGCGTGTGCTACGGCAGTAGAATGCAAGTCTTTACGACAAACTGCGTTCATCTCACCAACATGGCCAAAGCGCGACGGCTTCTTAACTCGGACACACACTGTTAAAAAAGGACGGGAGATCGTTGGCAGCGCCTGCGTCTCGAGGGACATGGGCGATTTTCTTAAATGTGATACCGTGCTGCAGGCGTGAATTTGGGTCGGGTTCCATTCGGAAAGGTCCAGTGTCGGAGCAGCGGGGGAGTCCTTATTCATTCCCGCGTGGCTTTGCATGTAGTCATTACTGCACCTGAAGACCTAAGGGCTGTTCCACCAAGGTAGATAATGCAGCCTAGTTAGCAGTCTGACTGCCGGGCTCATTCTTATTCACTATTTGTATTATTTAGCATGTAAAACCACCAAAACCTACATTATTAAAAATGTATCTTACTGAATGCATGTGGAAGCCTTGTCCTTGTAGTTCTTTACTAAAGAACAACGTGTTCTTGTGCAGCTGCCAGTCCTTGCTCATTTATTCTAGGATACATGTGCCAGCCGTTTGAGAATGTACCACCCTTCACCTTGAATGATATAAATATAGTCAAAGAACAATATTTTCAAAGAAGGAGGAGATCCTAAATTCAAGAAAATACAAAAGAATTCATATGAACCTCAAATGAAATGCCTGTTTTTGTCTCTCCGCGTCTTTTCGTCAGGTCTGCTCTGTTGTCATCCGATGCAGTAGCTGTGGTATCTCGGTAGGCATTCTGCATAGTGGGAACTTTTCCATAAATTCAGCATCCTTATCGCAAGGATACCATGGCACACAGTTAAGATCAGATATTGTTCATTTTGGGCAGAAAAAATGTGGGGAAAAGTGCTTAAAACGCACCGGTGGGTAATATGCGTTTTGTCTATCATTATAGGCTATACGTATATCCAAATGGTAAGTTCTCATTCCCTCTTAATTAAAATAAAACACAGCATCAACTCGGGAACAACTTTCTGGAAAGAGGTCCATGGCCTTTTTTGTGGACAAGAATAAAATATCCTTAATTGTTTTCATCCAATACTCAGTAGCTGTAAAACCTAATTTCTGGCTTGCACATGTTGCCCTTGTGGTTTCAGTCTCATCATTATATAATAGTTTACAATTACAACTTAATGCAAAAGCTCATAGACCACAGAGGGACATGCTAAGCTTTACTTAAACTACCTTTGACAACCATTTCTTAATTCTTTCCTTCAAAGTTCTCTCTTGCGGCACAGCGGTAAATAATATCGGCCTGCATGTGTGAACGAACTAGTCAAAATGGCGGCGTGAACCTCCAGCTACTGACGACAACCTGACCCGACTGCTACTGGTTAACTGAGAGCATCTCTTTGACCTTTGCTGTGCAAATCAGATTTTATACTTTCATTCTATTTTATTCAGTAGGTTGGCTATAGAATTGTGTCGGTGGCCCTTGGCCAGGAGCCACAGAACCATGGACCCGCGTTCAGCCTAATAGATACGGGTCGCTGCAGAACCCATCATATAGCCCACAGTATATCCGCCATTCACAGGATCCCAACTACAAAGCAGACGAAGACAGCGCTGTGCAGTATCTTTATGGCATTGGCTACATAATGTGAAAAACACTTCCACCCCTGCACCAGGCTATTGGAGGCTTAATCAGGAGCGATCAAACATGGCGGTCCTTTGAGCCTGGGGTAAAGGACGTGAGAGGACGAAGCTGAATGCATCCCGACATGCAGAAGGCACTAACCACAGTAGCAGCTCATAGTAAAATGTTTTACGCAGGACCGCCGCGGCGTCGCTGGGCAGCCATACATCACCCGGATGGAAGCCCCTCAAACGAGACGGCTAGGGTAAGACGGACAGCGCGGCGAGAGGAAGCGGCGGGGCAGGAACAACAAGCAAACAGATGCTTTCATTATGAGGGGAAAGGAAGCATCCCATCTGCCAGCTGTCCGAGTTTCAGCACCGGGACATAACTTCCATTACGGTTATGGGCCTCCGTCGTAAAACGGCCAATTTAGTAATAACCAAAATGTGCCATTTCAACTCAAGTCAAATTAATAATCCAGATTTGTAATACGAAGGCCATGAAAGATAACGAATGTAGAATAAGCATGATAGAAAGCATTACCGTTTCATTCTGACATAAGTTAGGAAACGTGAATGTCTGATCATTCATTTGCTTACAAACCTTTCTCAAAAATAAATACCAGAGGGTATGAATAATAATGTATTCAGGTATAGATATTTGTTGGTTTGTGAAGGGCACATTTAATCACAATGTCATCAGACTTTTGGTCTCAGAATTTTGATACAAGCTGAGCCACAGAATGCTGAAAGGATGCCAAAACATTTACACCTTCTAGGCTTATGAACGTAGTTGCCTATATGACCAGTGCATTCACTCAAAAGCAGGTCAATAATTTAATTACTGAATTTGTTCACTTAACCTCCAATCCAAAACGGTCTTGATTCACTCATCAAAAATTCAGCAGAAACACCAACTGGAGTTCAACATCCCACCAAATTGAACCAAGCCACATGAAGTAATCAATGTATTTTCCTGCCAGCTTTCCGGAAAACCCAAAATAATGTTTGAGGAAAGCTAGTCAGATAAGGGTGATCCATAAAGTTATCCAATTAAAGACTCTCGGAGAGAGGAATAACACATCCTTGCAATCATCAATGTGTTCTAATCAAACGCATCCAAACTCTGCTGTGCGCCATACAAAGCGAAAATCTGGAACCTAGAAAAAAGATGAAAGCATTTTTCTTCCAATTAAATGAACCGACACTCCTCGATTCCTCTCGGATATCTTTTCAGTTGAGGTTTTTTATTACATGGCTTTTCTTTCACGTAATTGCTCACATCCTAATGCTGTGGTTGTTTTACTTGGGAAGCTCCTGTTCGTCCCGTGCAGGCAGCAGACACAAAGATCATAGTCATGCCTGGCTGGATGCGAGCAAGAATAAAAAGAAGAAAGATGCAAGATGCCTATCTTCAAAGGCTTTTGCTCAGCCATCAAAGACCCCCCTCTCCCCTCCGCGAGACTCCTCTGCACAGCGGCTCCCTCCGCAGTCGCTGACTACCCCCACCGCCGCCTCGCACTGCGGCAGAATCCAGCCAGCATGCGCCGCATCCTTATTTTACTACAGATACATCTGGCAAAAACATACAAGTCATGCCCCAAGGACATACTTCCTTAAAGTCTGTGTACTGTGGACTGTGTACTATACATATATATATATATATATATATATATATATATATATATACATATAAATGTGTACTATATGTGTGTACTGTGTATGTAAACAAACACGCACACACGCACACATCAAGCCTTTGGTTCTATTTCCCCAGTGTTTGTAGTTGCCAGGCCAATAATGACTCCATGAAATCAAGATATTGACACCAGTAGGATTAAGCAATTATTTGGAGTTTTGTGTGTGTGTGTGTGTGTGTGTGTGTGTGTACTGTGAAAGAAAACATTCAGAGCAAACAGATACAAACTGCATTCTGGAGACCAATTACAGATGTGATCAATTACATATTCACAGAAGTCACATGAAATAGAGCGGGCTAATTGAGTAATAAGTCTCCAGCAGAGAAGTATCTTTGAAAGAACGTGTTTAGCTAACTGCCTAGTCTTACAATTTTATGTAGTTTTAAAGGAGTTTGTTGGGGTTTCTCAGTGGCGTAGCCTGTTGAGCACTACCCACATGTTCATCGTGAGCCGCGACATTGGCGGTTCAAATCCGACTGCACAGCCTATGTCACATGTCTGTCCGCCTCTCTCACTCCCCATTCTACCCGTCTCTCGACACTATGCTGTCCAGTAGAGCTGAAAAAGCACTAAAATAAAAATTTATATTTGTTTAATGGAATAATTAATACATATCGTTGTGTCTGTCAGATGCTTCTTCATATAATGTAAACATTTAACGTACATTGTGGAAAACGTTAATTCTGAATTAAAAAAGGCCATACAAAATTCACATCCGAACCGCCACATAAAACAAGCATATTGAAAGAAGAATATGAAGTCCCGCTGTGATTAATACTGTGGAAATTGAATAGGAAGGTTTTATTTTAGCTCAATCCTTATTCTTTTCACTACAAACAAAACTTAGAAGGAACCTGACATTGGAACTCCAAGTTTTCAAGTCACTTGGTTTACTCAGCTGATTTTCATATAACTGATTTCCATATGAGAAATATAATACATGCAAGTAGCTGTGAAACTGGCCTGACACATGCTGTTAACAATCAACATTTGTTACAACGTACAAAATAGGCATATACAGCAGGGGATTCAGGTATGCATGGAATATGCCAATGTATTATTATGTATATTTGACCTTTTCTTCTCAAGAACATTTAACGCTGCAAAACTAGCTCAGATAAAAAGAGACTGCAAGACTGTGTGAAGTTTGATGAATTATTGGGTGAGGTCAGAACAAAGACAAGGATAAAGACTTTGGCTGAGTTATTCTGTGTGGTTAACCATTTTAATTGGTTAGCTTAATATTTGATATTTGTGTTAGTGATTAAAAAAAGAAAAGAAAATAATGATGAAAAAAAAAGTGTTTTTTTAAGCCTGTCACCACATCAAAAAGAGCCATTTAATCAATGTAATTTCCTCAGAATGACACATTCATATGAAAGCCCAGTTAGACTGCCAAGTCTGCAGCTTCACCTACTATCTTGCCATATTAGAGTACTTTCTAATTATTTATTGTGTACCCTGAGGTCTATTAGATAGCTACTCCTTTTCAGAAACAACACAAATGTAAATGGTAAAGTCGATGATAATATCAGAATGGTGTAACATTATGGTTGTGGTGAAAGCAGGACAAATTTAAATGATAAAAATTTATATAAAAAATTTGGAATTAACTAGCAGCGGCTCGTATGCGGGCCAGAAGTGGGTTATAGTTATATTTGCATTCACTTACGGTGAAATCTTTTAATAATCTGCTCACACAACGTACCGTTTGAATGTGCTAAAACTCGTGATTCTAACTCTATAAACTATTTTATGATCCCAATGTTATAGCGACAACGGTTCCTTATTTTGTAACATGATACAACACCGGCTCAATGAAAACGACAACTCTGTACTTTCTATGTGTTCCACGGAAATCCACAGATGACATGAATAACGGTGAAGTCGGTATCCTTATCCCGTAAAAAAAAAAAAAAAACCTTTAGGCGAGAAAAAAAAACTTCCACTTCCACTGTGTTTGAGATTCTGTTACTTTGTTTCAGTAACACTTAAAGAGTAATTCTGACTCTTGGAAAACAAACTCCCAAGGGTTATCTTACAGAAGAGAACAGGATTATGCCTGTAGTCAAAGGGGTTCAAGAACAGTAACCATTATTACGGGCTTGTGTTCAAAAAAGGTGGTGCTAGAGAAGGGGTTAGGACTCTATGTAAGAGCACAGATTTGATGCTTTTTTAATTTGGTTAAAGTTAAATTTGTAGATTAAAGGCATAGATATATGGTTTAAATCAATGTTTTTTTAAACCAAAAAGCATATTTTACATGTACGTTTGTGTTTTTAATGCAAATAAATGAAAAGCTAAAGATCTCCTAGCTGCCAGGACCGAGATTAAAGAGGACCAGGGTGTGTCGAGTAAGAAGGCACTGACTCTGAAATGTTGGGCGAGTCCAAGGACCTTGATATTCAGGTTCATATCCAGATTGTACCACACAATGACCAAGTGCTCCAGCATCCAGCAATGGCATAGAATTATCCCGCTGCTGTGGGGATTGGATGTGGTAGCTGGCTGGGAGCGGACAGGATGTGTGTCTCTACGGGCCTGGCAGTGAAATCTCCACAGACTTTCTTCCCAAATCACAGAGTGCAGAGAGGCAATTGGCCTAGACACTGGTGTAATTGAGACTGCACAAACCTCATTGTCTTAAGTTGGTGCCAGAGTGGAGTGGCAGGGCTTGCCAAAAACAGCCCCCAGGATCAGTAAAGTTACAGCTACTGCTGCCTTCCTGATATCTGTTACAACCAGAGCCGTATCTGGCCGCTCTATCTTGCCCACTGTGTTTGAATTACATTTACTGCCTAACTCAGCATGTAGCAGGGAGTGAAGAATTAATCGAACCCATTATGAAGGTATAGCTGAATATAACAGATATGGGACTCCCTTATGGAAATGTAATATACTGCAGTATATTTTAAATATATTGTGACGCTAATTTTGATGTATTTACAATATACTGCAGTATATTCTTTTTCCATAAGGGCTAAGACAGACTGAGAAAATGTAGGATGCTATAGGATGTTCATGTTGACTCCAATTAATCAAATTTGGGAATGGAGTTTATTTCTAAAGGATGGCATGCTGTGTGCTGCTGCTCAAGTGAGCTACATCTCTGCAGTATAACCCTAGTTAGAACAGAACTTACAGGAGGGGTGAATGTGCAAAATGCACGTGAGAAAATCGATTTGAAAGATCATGTGCAAAGTCTGAATTCACAAAATGTGTTTATTGACGGTAAAAGTGTATGTTTTCAGCGTTATAAATAGAATACATTTAAACCAAACTGTGCCATTCTGCAGATGCATTTAAGATCGAGTTTCAAAATCTCACAGAATAACAATTAAGCTACTCAAAGTATAAATTTAGTTTCAGGTTTTTTATTTTATTCTATGAAAGGAGGTTTTGCGATGGCTTGGCAGTGAGCAGGTCTAAACGACTGTGTAACTGCAGGGCTCATTAGAATCCCCATCTCCCCTCCCTTGGTATTTTATCGCCACAGGTGGAGGGGCATGTGCTGATCAGATGCACGCTACCGGCGAGGTTAGCCTTAATTGAAAACAGCTCTTATACACCTGCAGGTTTATAAGGTCCCAGAAAGCAGGCGGCTTTTCTGAGGCCTTTAAAAAAGAAAATTCCCAGAGCAGCGGAACTCCACTGGAAACGAAGGACCACAGCGAGACAACAAAAGTGCCAAAGCGATTCCCAGAAAAACAGAGCCATACAGAATGGTTCCAGGTGTGAAGCTCGATCCAGGGACGCGTAGGCCTATAGCCCATGCCATAGTGTTTAAACACTGGGCTTTCTTCGCAAGCAGTTCTCAATGGAACAACGAAACACTACAGATTTATAGGCATTGATAATTTAAAGAATTTATATTAAGATTTCTTTGACCACTGTCTACTTTGTGTCCCTAAATTGTATGAAAAAACTTTTAACTTGCATTTAAATATAGACAGAATTGTTGAACACCCCATTACCTTCCATAACACAACGTCACAGGAGACAGTCAAAACAGATAGGACATCTTCATAGTGCTGACTTACAACTATTTACCTACTGTGAAGATTAATTTCTGTGAATCACATCTGTCCATTAAAAGCTTTGATATGCAATATGAATTTTAATTACAACTGCTCTACTGCCACATGTTCTTGTTTGTGCATATTCAAAACAATCTCTGAAAGCCAACTTCTCCATCATTATATTATGAAACTGTAGCTAAATGGTCCTTCTAGAGCCACGGTCAATCACTATTCATACATCCTGAATGATGACACTATAAAGCTGCAGTGCTTTCTGGGAAATCATAATTTCCAAAAGCCCTAACAGGATATAAAATCATTTTAGTTAACTGCCAAAGGTGTCTTAACCCAACAAGTTTACAAAAAATTTACATTAGGCAGGTTAAACAACACTCGTGAAATGAAGATGCCCATCGTTACAATATTTCTGGTTTAGTTTTAATTAAAAAAGGTTTGAAATTAACATGGTCTCAGAATCATTTTGAAGTATGTCAATATAGCACAACGTGTTAAGATGTTGAAAAAACAGTAAAATTGAGCATTTGTGCAGTCAATTAACAGCTATATGGAAAATCTATTGAAATCAAGAAAAGGCTACATCATCCAAGTACTCACACAGATTCAGTAAACTGAATATAAGATATGATACAGTTAACAGTAAAGCATAGAGAAAAATATGCATGATAGTTATAAGCACATAATTCTCTGAGGTAGAATTAGAACGTGGGATTAACAGAAACGTAAAAGCAGAACAGCAACATTTCATATTTGGGGCCAGATTCAGAGATGGCCAACTTAAGTCATGCGCTTAAGTGCCTCTCCTACACGGGATGAGATACGCCGTATTCTAACCTGCGCTACGCGGGTGCGTTTCTCAAAATGTGGGTGGAACAGGGCAGGATATTCTAATGACCTGTGCCTAATAAAGTCATGTAACCACCGTAGGGCGGTTGAACACAATAGCCTATATGCGACGTCTTCAACTTAATCATTTTGGAGAAGCTGAGCTGACACAAATCGTCTCTCTGTCAAAGCAAATATGATCCAGACACTGTCTATCAATTAATCCATCTAATATTGGTCTGATATGACATACCAGATGGTCAATCATAGCCTACTTTTACATATTTTTCTTTTTATGACAGCTCTTTGATAATTGTAAGTAGGCTAGGCAAAGGAAAATAAGACCAATATTATTTTCAATGAACATACACTCATTCTAATATACATTTTTGCGAAAAATACTGTATTTTTCCTAATCATCTTTTAGCGGCGCTAAACTACCTTTTTTTCCTGCACAAATTTGCGCGGAAAAAAATTATTAATTTAAACTGCGAATAAGCGTATCTTGCAAACACGCCTCCTTTTCATCATAATGCCGCGTATGTACTGGAGAGACGCTTAAAACACCGGATAAGTCAAATGTCTGAATCACAAATAGCTTAAGCTATGCAGAATTTTGGGAGTAAGTCCCATTTGTGCGTGCTTATCTCAACTCTGAATCTGGCCCTAAATCATAAAGTATTTTTCGTTACTTAACTTTAAGACCTTGTAAAAGGCTCAAACTAAATTAACAATCCACACCTTGATTTCTTGTTTGTTGACTTTACAGGCAAGTGCTTTATGCATGAACATTTTCACATTATACTTACTTTGTGTAAATTCAGAAAACACACTTGGTTTCTGAGTGGATCAACAGATGCACAAAAACAGGTACAAACTGATACCTTTCCCAGCAGTGTCTGAGGCCCTTTTATTAATGGCAGTTTTCCATTCAAAATACTACAGTACTGCGACAGATGAAAAGGGAGAGTGGCCTCTAATTGACATTGTTGAACCTGTGTTTGACCCAACTCCAAAATTGTATTTTTCTGTTTTGAAATAACAGACATTCCCCACCCAAAGGGAAATACACATTTTGCAAACTGAAAACTATTGGAACGGCTGTCTCAGTGACACGTTACACTGCATGTGAAACATGCCAAGGATACCGTTATTTGCCAGGATTATTTACGGTAGTGGTTGTCATTGCTTTTATTATAAGCGTGCAGTAGCATTGACTGTGCATTGCCCTTATAAAATCTGAACGGTCAATATCCCTATACGCCTTGAGCCTCTAGAAGCTTACAAGACCCCTCCATTGCCATTTACAGACTCATATGCACTGATTATGCATTAGCCTTTAGTGTTCAAATCGTATGAGAAAAGCTCTCACAGGCTTTTAGCTATCTTTTCCCCTCTTGTTCGGACAATTTTTGTTTTTTTGTATTTTGTTTCAAGCAGACTGAAATTCCGCTTATTAACACTAAGAGATGCCTTAATTTTTATGAAAGAAGAGAATGCCAGCCAGTCATCAACAGCTTGTTGTAAAATATGCATGTCATTAGGCAGTGTTGTGATGTTGTGATTTGATGAATAGTGCAGTATAAAGACTCACTGGTATAAAAACTCTTCCACACTAGAACCATGCTCGTCAGCTCTCACGTTATAGTTGAACAGTCATACAAATGTACTCCTCCGCATTTCCATAGGTGTAAGTATATAGAGCATATTTCTGTATTGTCTATGGCTCCTTGTACTTTACAATGTAGACAAGCATATGAATTGCCTGCTGTTATACACTATGTATAAAGATATAAATATAAAGAGAGTGTCATGGTTTTCAACCCTGTTTCCCCATGCGGTTGTTTTCCTCTGTGGCCACGCGGGGGCGCTGTCCTTTTGATGGATGCTTGCTCCGCCCTGCTGAGTTGGCGTAGCATTTGTTAAGCATTTTCACCTGTGTGTTCGTGGTCACAGAGCTATATAAGCCTATCGTTCCCTTCATTCGGGGCTTCGACATTAATTGTTTATTGTTTGTATTGTGGTGTATTGTTGGCTGTGAGTTCTCGTACCGTTTTTGGCTACTCGCCTATTGTTAACGTCTCTTAGTTGAGGCAGGGCTTATTTCTTGCTGGCTTGGTGGTTGGTTATCTCGTAGGAGTTTGGGACCGTTTATCTCTGCTCTATTTTTGCCTTTATTTGTGCGTTTCCTCCGTGTATGGAGTTTTGGGCGATTGTGTTCAGAACAGTAGTTCTGCTCGCCTTTCGGCACATGTCTTCCCATTGGGAGATCAGGCGTTTCGCTTCTACTTAGTTATTTGCTCGTAGAAGTATAGAGTAGCAGCTCTTTGTTCCATTTTCGCCTGTTTGGTTTTCTTAGAGACCTGGCGTTTTGCTTCTACTCAATTCCGTTTTACTGTGAGCCAGTAAGTAGCCGTGGTACGTTTATTCCCTGTTGTCCTTCTCGTGGACTACGTTCCCCTTTGTTGTGACTCAGGGTTTTTATTTATATTGAGGCTGTCGTGCTATTTTGCGTAGGTCTTTTGTTGCAGCCGTCCTGTACGTCCTTTTTACCTGCGGGACGATTTTGTTTGGAACTGTTGTTCTGTTTCGTTCCCCGGGTGTGTCTCTTTATATGGAGCTTGGGCGTTGTTGTGGACGTGTTTGTGTGTGACTGCGCGTGTCTTTATATAGCATTGGAACGTTAGCTCTCTGTTCCATTTCGCCTCGTTTCATTTATTCGTTTATTGAGAGGCTAGGGCGGTTGTTCCATTTTAGCTTGCGTTAGTCTGTGCATAGTAAAGTTATGGGACGACGGTGCTCCGTTCGGCTCACCTGTAAAATGTTTCTCTCTCCTGGGAGATCGGGTGTTTACCCTCTTGGTTTTATGCATTGGACTGCGAGCCTTTTATATCGCCATGGAACGTTAAATCTCTGTTCCATTTCGCCTCGTTTTCATTCATTCTTTTACTGAGAGGCTAGGGCGGTTGTTCCAATCTAAGTTTGCGTGAGTCTTTTGGATAGTAGTTATGGGACGACGGTGCTCCGTTCGGCTCACCTGTAAAATGTTTCTCCTTCCTGGGAGATCGGGTGTTTACCGCTTTGCTTTCTGCATTTGACTGCTACTTATTAAACTAGCCATGGAACGTTAAATCTCGGTTCCATTTCGCCTCGTTTAATTTATTCGTTTGAGAGGCTAGGGCGGTTGTTCCATTTTAGCTTGCGTTAGTCTGTGCATAGTAAAGTTATGGGACGACGGTGCTCCGTTGGCTCACCTGTAAAATGTTTCTCTCTCCTGGGAGATCGGGTGTTTACCCTCTTGGTTTTATGCATTGGACTGCGAGCCTTTTTATATCGCCATGAAACGTTAAATCTCTGTTCCATTTCGCCTCGTTTTCATTCATTCCTTTACCGAGAGGATAGGGCGGTTGTTCCAAATTAAGCTTGCGTTAGTCTGTGGATAATAAAGTTATGGGACGACAGTGCTTCGTCGGCTCACCTGTAAAATGTTTCTCTCTCCTGGGAGATCGGGTGTTTACCCTCTTGGTTTAATTCATTTGACTGCGAGCCTATTTATCTCGCCATGGGAACGTTAAATCTCTGTTCCTGTTCGCCTCCTCTCTTACCATCGTATTATTTTGCGGTGTTTGTTTATTGTTTAATGTTTGCCTTTACGCTACTCGCCCGTTCTGATTTGTCTCGTTGCCGAGACAAGGCGCGTATTATGTCTGGCTGTTCAGATTCCTGTCCTTGCGCTCTACTTAGCGTTTGACAGTTAGCCGGTTAGTAGCGTCTGTGGTGTGTTTGTGTTCCTTGTCTTGTCTCCTCCCTTATCTGCGGGTATCCCGCCTTAGTGGCCTAAGGGCTTAATGATTCCCCTTGCTGCGTTTGGCTCCTCCCATCTCACACGTCACACCCTTTTACAGAGAGTTTGTCTGCACTCAATGGTTTCAATGCATCTTTTTTATTTGGCAGAATATGAAGGTATATATATATATTTTAAAAAAACTAAATAAAAACAATCAAAGCGCTACAGATGTTACCGCATATAGCCCTCCAGGACCTGACATTTAGCTTTGGGGACTAAGCAAATTACTCAACTAGCTACTGACTGTAGAGTTCATCAAAAGGCTCACATAAAAAAACAATGACAAATGCTTAAAACCATCATGCAAGTTGCCCCCCCCCCCCCATATTAACTAAAATAAAACCCTAAACACCTCATATTAGTAGCAATAGCTATTACAGTTACAGTTGCCATTAAAATAATACTTATTAATACTAATGATATTTTGGGGGGGAAATCTAAGGACCTGTAAATGTGTACAGTGTGACTAAACAATTTGACCGATATTAAAAGGCGTGCGCTTACAAATAGCCTATTTAAAAAAGGGGGAGCTTCTTGCAAGACTAAAGAAAGCGACTGTTTCATAACTGTGTTTGAAGAGCAAGCTGTTGTGTTTGCATACCTGTGACTGGCGCACCATTTATAGCGATGAATGTGAATAATGACACCATTGCAGGCTGTAAAGGATTAGACTTTATGAAATCACACATATGGCACATCATCCATGAATTATTTCCCATACCATCATTACACATATCCATTGTGCATTTTTCATGGAGCTAATGATGGAATCTGACACCAGAAAGAGAGTACACATGCAAGATACTAAACCACTCATAAACAGGACTGAGAAGATATTGAGCTGTATAGGTTATCCAATGCAACCTAAAAATCTCTCTTTACACTTGTATCTTTTGAAAAGGTACCCACAGTTTGAGTAAACAGTTTGTACCTTGTCTGGCTTGTCATGATAATGGTTTGTAATGCACTTATATTCATTTGGTTGACAGTCACCAGTCTCTACCTCCACCGTTCTTCCACTAATGATGAAATAGAATAATGTAATAATTAAATCAATTAGCTAGCTAAGTTGGCTAGTTAACATTTTTCAATAAAAATATAAAAGCACACTGGAGTCAACACAAACATGAATTTATGGATATCATGAACAATTAAACATGTGTGGATAAAGAATCTGCTATCATAGTCAGCACGCTAGATAGCAAGTTATGACTTTTAAATTTGATAGCAATGATAGCTAGCTATCTAGCTAGCAAGCTCTCTATAGATAGTTACCGTTATATAACATTATATAGGCCCATGCATTGGATGTAGTACTGCTCAGACTCACTATAACAGAGGACAGTTATCCTTGAATAATTATTGCGACTGAAGCATTTAAATTTGGAAAGTGGTGTCGGACGTAGTCATTTGTTTGGATAATTGGAAGCATGTTCTGCTTACATGTATACATTTATAGGTATTACAGTCTGAGCATCTTATCAATTTTCATGGCTGCTATCATTCGTTATATACGTATAGTATGTACTTATGTCATCTGGCAGTGATTACCTCTTTTAGTTACATTTATAGAGCAATAATTACTAGCAAGTAACAAGACACATAACAGGTCCATTTTAAATACACATAGCAACCAAATACTTACATAAACAGTCCAGAGATCAAGATAATGTTCAAGGTACTTGTGTGATTTTCCTGTTATATCTTTTTTTTGGGGGGGGAGTTGGGGGGGATGGGGGGGTTGCCCGCCATTATCGCTCCCTTAAAAAGTTGTTAATTGGGCCAAATGTCCCACCATAATCTTTTACTTATAACATACTTTTATATAAACATAGTTTTATTTATATATAAGTTGGTAACTGTTGCATTTCTTAATCTTCTGTATTACTTTTGGGAAGGGCTTATGTGTAGGCAAGTAGAAGTCTATATCGCCCTGTGATCAAACAGCGCATACCCGCATATCTTTCTTTTGCCTCTTTTCTGAATTCACAATAATTTATCAGGGGCGTTATGTTCATTATCTTTATCAGATATTTGCTTTCGTGGTGTTGCAAGGTTATATTTCATGGTATCCAGGGAAGCAAACTGACTACTTGTCGTCAGTCTTTCATGGGCGGTAAATCCAAAATGTGTATTAGCCCAGCCCTCAGCAAAGACACAGGCCCTTCTATAGCTGCAATGGGACTCTCAGTGGAAAGTCTACAACAGAGCTCAGCGGGTCTAACTACAGTAGCATGTTTGATACTCAGGTTTGTAAAATGATCTACTGCTAGTCCAGGACATGGCTCACACTAGCTTATTGCTTTTCCAGCTACGCGACGTAAATATATATTTCATTAAGACGGAGGAACTGCATGTGGTCTGTTGCATGTTCTGAATGATATAGGACTAACCTGTTTTCCTATCGCTGTCGATGCCCTATTTCATATTTCAACTCTGATTCAAATTAATTTTTTCCTCAGACCGTACCAGGGGAAGTGGAGGACAAACAAACTTGCGTCGCACACGTACACACGCGCAGCGCGAACACGCATGCCGCGTGCGCGAATGCCCCCCCCCCCCCTCCCTGCATTGGCGAAAGGCTGCGAGCGAGTCCCCGCGGACTTACTTCTGCTGGGATTTGGAGTGCCTGCGGGCCTCTGCAGCTGCTTTTCGTTTCTCAAATTCCTTCCTTTTGAGGACCTCACCGCCGCCTATGGACCCCAGCTCCAGCAGCTGGCGGGCCATCTCCTCATCCTAAAGGAGCAATGAAAACGATCCGCTGAGCCTGGGCGTGGGGTGCTGGAACCTGGAGGTGGAGTGTGTTAAAAAAACGAACCCCGTCCCCTCACAACCACCCCCCCACCCCCGTCCCCTCGCTACCCCCGCCCCCTCCCCACATGAAGGACGCCATGCAATGAGGGCAATGCTGGATCATTTTAACTAATTAAACAGAGGGTGAGCGTATGTTATTTTCATCTGCAATGAAATGGCAGTGCATTAGACAGACATACGCATGTGTTCTGTGTGTGTGTGTGTGTGTGTGTGTGTGTGTGTGTGTGTGTGTGTGTGTGTGTGTGTGTGTGTGTGTGTGTGTGTGTGTGTGTGTGTAAGACTTGGGACAAAACAACAGCCCATTTGGTTATGAATATGGGGAACCGTGGGCATGGCAGAGTATTCTAAATACAGCTATGCAGGAAGCCCGATGGCCTGACCAAGGTTTCTATCACATGTCATCACAGCCTGGTACGGATGAAGCCATCGTTATCCGGATATGCGAGGGAAAGTCCTACATCGCTTAAAAAGAGCAGCTTTTATGTGGCCTTGGAGAGATGACTATGGGCTAAGATATTTTCTTAAGAATAGCTTTACCGCCAATGGCCATGATTTCTCATAGTCATTTGTGACTAAGCTCAGAAGTCTATTTAATCTGTCGACTATTAAAACCGACTTAAGCCAAAAACTGGACAGCTGCTCAATCTCACTGGCTGAGGTTTTGTAGAATGAATTGCCTTGCAAGTTGCAACAAATAATTATCAACCTAAAGTGTCTGTTGGTGCGCAACTGTGATCTAGGCTATATGACAAGTCATAAACTCACTCCTTTGTGCTTAACTATCCAAACAGTCAGAAATAAAATAATTGGTTAGTTACTGGCAACAAATCATATTGCCAAACATGGGCAATGCAATCAGGTCATGAGGTAAATATTGAATACACACAACATAAAAGATATGATATAGCCTAGCCTACCTTGCTGACCTGATTTGACTTTTTGTGCTCACAATACACAGGCTTTTGTAAGCAGGTGTTTTAAACAGATTTAGGCTACGTCTTTAAGATCAGCGTGCTCATAAGTAAAACCTTGAGCAACATTTCCATCTAGTGGTAGCGCTAGGAAAGCAGCCAGCCTTCTTAACCTCCTGTGGATCATGAATTGACTCCTATGCAGCCGAATGACTGCGGCTATCGACAGTGCGGCGTAAACTCCTTGAGCTGACCGAAATTGCACATTCATTTCCTTTTTACCAGCCTATACACTATAGGCCGGAAATAAAAAAAATAAAAAAACATGCACGGCTAGAAAAAAAAAAAATGCATAAGCATTCCATAATCACTCCGGAAGAAAACCTTATGGACGGGACATGTTAATTCCTGTAATCCAATATGAGCATTCTCTGCAGGCCCCTGCAATGAAAGCTGACCCGTAAAATGTGCCTGTAGATCTCCCTTGGGCATACACACACCGTTAACAAAACACACACTGAGCGCATTATTTTGGATAACTCCACTGACCTGCAGATTGCACTGTTTAAATAGACTTCATCGCATTAACAAATCTCGTCTAAACAAGCGGTGAGAGGGAAAAATGTTATTGGGTGTTCCTACCGGGGTCCATAGGGGGCAACGACCAGACAGCATTGTCAGAAATATAGCACATTAAACAAGATATGGAACATAGGCATTCCTTAGCATCAGATAATCGATGTGTCAGATAATTGAGATAATGCTAATCAAGCACTAATCAATGCCTACAGTTAACATCACGTCTTTATAAACAATAAAAAAAAATCTTGTGGAATCTAGATTTAGTGAAAAGCAAAAGGCTTTAATAGCCTCAAGTGAAACATGTCTTCATATGCATCTGAAGAGAGATTTCCACAGACAACAATGTTCTATTTGGGTACTAATAAGTACCTTTTACATGCAAAACAGGTACAAATGAATTATGCATTGCAACATTTTCATGTGGTCTACCTATAGGGTACCACCCCAGTGAGAAGCGTTTGTACCTTTTTAGGCACTTTTTTTTTTTAACCTTTTTTCTGAGCCTGTAATAATATTGGATGACAAAAACATGTTGCATGTTGCATTACATCACATTATGTTACATTCATTTGGCAGACGCTTTTATCCAAAGCGACGTACAATAATAAGTGCATAAAGAAAGTCACAGAAACAACTACAAACAGGGCAGTTAATGTACAATTCTATCACAACGTAGCAACGATCCATAGACATGAACATTGAGTCTAGTTCACATAGTAAGCTATGGATAGGTCTTAAGGACTTCATTTATTTCTTCTGTACTTAATATCCTTAAACCTTGCCCTGGTTCGTACAGCTGTAATTATACATCCTGCCATTTTGGCCCTGTCAGTCACTTTGGAAGTATAATAATAATATATACTTTTTGACCATATCTTCAATGGCCATTGAAAGTGGTATGTTTATTTTGGGCTTATATGGCTTATCAAGACGATTAAAATCCCTGATGCACGGGCTCCTATCTAAACAACTTCGTGTTATCTTTTTATATGATCAATTCTGGACATTTTTACTAACTGCTACATTCTAATGTTAAATTAAGTTCTCTAACAATTAGCAAGGAACGAAGTCAATATTGATCTAACTATGTCACATGCACATGTCTGGCACGTATGAAATAAGCCTAGAGAGGTTGTCTTGTTTGATGCAATATAATAACGACTTGCAGGGAAATTCCAGGACAACAATTCACAACACACGTAACGTTGTCATAAAATTTCTTCTTACCGTGAAAAAGGACGACATCTGACAGATGTTTAGGTAAATCTATCACCACGGCGGCACTTTCGTCACAAGTCAGCAATTATACCGGAGAAATGCCCTCTTTGAAAACAAAAAAACGAATGAATATAAAAAGGTGAGTCTGTTACTGCATACCCGTTTTTGCTAAAGCTGCATCATAGCTATGATAACGCGGAGCTGTCAAAACTATAACAGCGCGGAAACCCTTAAAAAATAAAAAATAAAAACCGTAGCTAGGCTACACGTAGCCTATGGCTATGACATATTATGGACTAAACAAGCCACATTTTAGTTAATAAAACTCAAGTAAGCTAATTTAGATATCCAGTGAGCACAAGTGGCATACAGAACTAGTTTAATATTTTTTTTGCAGCATTTTTATGTAAGTATAAACCGAACTATTTTTTTTTTTTATACAATTTGTTTGATTTGTTTATTTAAGTATGTGCCGAAGTATCACTTCCTGGCGTGTCTCCCCGTGGCGCAGTCTGTAGCTCGCCGTAACTAGTTTCCCCGTGCTCTTTGTGATATCGGTTCGAATCCGAGCTGCTCCCATTCGTCTTGTTTCTACAAGGTGCTGTCCAATAAGCTGAAAGGCTATAGGCTATTACACGTATTTTAAGAAAATATAGTCCATTTCAGTACTTATAAACCTTTGTAGGGTCCACCTTGTTAAACTTTTCAGCTCTTCAGCCGTTTAAGTGGTAGGCTACAATTTGACATCATGACACCCCAGCACCACTGGGTCGTAAATTCCAGGGGAGAATAATAAGTGCCTAGGCACTCGAATCACTAGACTAAATACCAAATGAAACATTATGGGTAGTCAACATATTTATTGAAACAGAACCAAACCAAAAATTTCACATTTGTGGGTTTAAAAAAACAACAAAAAACAGCTGCGGTGGGTGAAGTCAGTCCTTTGTGCAGGCAAAACATATATAGTCCCCCTCCACCTGCGGCCTCCCCACGCAGTCCAAATGATACCATCGGCCACAATCATGTTTGGTGCACTCAATCTGAAAAAACACATTCATGAAAATTTACAATGTGGCACATTGGTAGTGTGGGTGCAGGTGAAAATGGCAGACGCATCTCTACATTTGTAGAAAAATAATACAAACCCATTCGTCCAATTGAACATTTCTTGCAGGTTTGCTGGTGACCTCACCACACGCCACACACAGGTCTGTCATATCATCTAAGAGAGATTGAATGGTTGTGTGAAATAGAAATTTTTTTTATATTTCACACAACCATTCAATCTCTCTTAGATGATATGACAGACCTGTGTGTGGCGTGTGGTGAGGTCACCAGCAAACCTGCAAGAAATGTTCAATTGGACGAATGGGTTTGTATTATTTTTCTACAAATGTAGAGATGCGTCTGCCATTTTCACCTGCACCCACACTACCAATGTGCCACATTGTAAATTTTCATGAATGTGTTTTTTCAGATTGAGTGCACCAAACATGATTGTGGCCGATGGTATCATTTGGACTGCGTGGGGAGGCCGCAGGTGGAGGGGGACTATATATGTTTTGCCTGCACAAAGGACTGACTTCACCCACCGCAGCTGTTTTTTGTTGTTTTTTTAAACCCACAAATGTGAAATTTTTGGTTTGGTTCTGTTTCAATAAATATGTTGACTACCCATAATGTTTCATTTGGTATTTAGTCTAGTGATTCGAGTGCCTAGGCACTTATTATTCTCCCCTGGAATTTACGACCCAGTGGTGCTGGGGTGTCATGATGTCAAATTGTAGCCTACCACTTAAACGGCTGAAGAGCTGAAAAGTTTAACAAGGTGGACCCTACAAAGGTTTATAAGTACTGAAATGGACTATATTTTCTTAAAATACGTGTAATAGCCTATAGCCTTTCAGCTTATTGGACAGCACCTTGTAGAAACAAGACGAATGGGAGCAGCTCGGATTCGAACCGATATCACAAAGAGCACGGGGAAACTAGTTACGGCGAGCTACAGACTGCGCCACGGGGAGACACGCCAGGAAGTGATACTTCGGCACATACTTAAATAAACAAATCAAACAAATTGTATTAAAAAAAAAATAGTTCGGTTTATACTTACATAAAAATGCTGCAAAAAAATATTAAACTAGTTCTGTATGCCACTTGTGCTCACTGGATATCTAAATTAGCTTACTTGAGTTTTATTAACTAAAATGTGGCTTGTTTAGTCCATAATATGTCATAGCCATAGGCTACGTGTAGCCTAGCTACGGTTTTTATTTTTTTATTTTTTAAGGGTTTCCGCGCTGTTATAGTTTTGACAGCTCCGCGTTATCATAGCTATGATGCAGCTTTAGCAAAAACGGGTATGCAGTAACAGACTCACCTTTTTATATTCATTCGTTTTTTGTTTTCAAAGAGGGCATTTCTCCGGTATAATTGCTGACTTGTGACGAAAGTGCCGCCGTGGTGATAGATTTACCTAAACATCTGTCAGATGTCGTCCTTTTTCACGGTAAGAAGAAATTTTATGACAACGTTAGCTAACTAACGTTAACGTTAAAGTAGAACCTCATACACAGCACAGCAAGCTAGTTAGCTAGCTAAGTTAGCTCAACTTTACTCTCTTGCTTGCTTTGTAACGTTAGCTAACTATTAATTCTTCATGGAAAACACAGCTACGTAACAAGTGACATTATTTGAAACTTTACCTCCAGATAATGTAAATCCAAGGCGGTGAGCTTGGAACTAAGGTAATCCTCATAACTCTGAAATTTGGACACGCTGCTATCTAGAGCAGCGGCTGTTTTGTCTTCCTCCATGTTGTTGTGTGTGAGCCTTCTAAACCGGTTTCTATAGCAACCAAACTTTTGAGAAGGAGAGACCTTCTTTAAACCTGAGATGTAAAAAAATGCTTGATCTAACGTAATTTACAAATTGGTCCAATATTACGTAGCTAATTACAGAAAATGTTTGTCCCGTGTCTTCAAATGTCAGTTTTGCACAGTTGCAAAGAATATTGGTCAATTGGTGCCATAATTTTCCAAATGAGTAGGCTATCCCTTGAGGGGGGTTGCCCCCTAGTGGTTATGTCAAACAATAGCAAGCTTCATTGTTTTGAGTTTCTTCCAACAATTTAAATTGCCCTAAGGCTAAAACCACCCGCGCTGCATGTGTAGTTTACTCCATGATACGGTGACTGGTAACCTGGCCTTTTCCCTTGGAGTACAAATCATAGTATTGAACAATCACAATACAACAGGAAGTACAGTCTCATGATGATACTCTTTTGCCAATATAATTAGCAGGGCCATCCAGTTTTTTATCTTGGGTGTATTGGCAAACAAGTGATGGATGACAAACGTTTTCTCACACCATGATGGTTGGAGCTACAGTAATATGTAGGCCGCCTACTGTCAGTAAAATACTTTTTTTTTTTTTATCCCATAAAGGGAAACCATTGTAATTTGTTCAGATCATAGGATAATTGACAGGTCCACCCATTTTGAAGTTAATGAATCCTTTATTTCAAATCTCAGGGAAATAAATCAAGGGAAAATGGCCGATTTCCAAACTATTGAAATTGTAGGCTGAGATAACACGCTCTTTTAGTGGAACTATAGTCTTAACTACGGATAAGCATAACTTTATATATGTACGTACAGCCATCGTCTTCATTGCTACTGATTATACTGTGTATGATTGTGGAGTAGGCATAAAAATGATTGCATAAAATGTTTACGCAAAATATAGAACAACTGATTCATTTTTTCAGATTGACTGTTCATAAGGAATAGCAACGTGTTTCAGCCTTATACCGTATTGTTGCTACAATCCATCTAGGCTCTCTTAAAACTGCACATTGTACTGCATCAGGTTTGGCTGGGTTTTTTTTCTGTTTTGGAGATTGCATTCAGGTACTGACATATGCTGGTGAACAGAAGTATTATGCTTTCAGACAGAAGTTGCTGAGCAAATTCAGCAGCAGGCTCTGAAAGTTGTACTCTTCCAGGGATTGGAACTATTCCTCTGTTTCCTGGTGTGTTCTTTCATCCTATACAACATAAAGGCAATTTCCCTTTTATTTATTTATGCATTGGTTAAGTCAGATTTTGAACCTTTCTCCTAATTGGTAATGCTCAATCATATTTACAGGCTGTAATGTCCTCTGTCAATCCAGAGAGTTCAGAGAAGTAGGCCTATGCTGTCTCCTCTGAAGCATGTGCTCCCAGCCACTGCTCAATTTCCCTCTGCATTACACCAGCTGAGCTCGCTGCATCCTAGGCATAGAGTTCAGGCCGCAGGCAGAAGCAGGCAGACTGCAGGAGACAGGGTCGACTAGAGCGCTCACTGCTTCTCAATGATGTGAAGGCAATCTGGCCAGTCAGCCTCCTTCCCTTGGCAACGCTACAGCTAACTGTGTGCCACCTGTGTGGGACTGCTAGGCAAAGTCTGGTTAGCGTACCAGACCATAGGATACATCCATACATTGGAACCCGGGATGAGCCCTCTAGCAGCTACTATTATTGGTTCTGACTGTATGTTCACTGAGAGTCCAAAATTCTATAATGCAGATTTTAAATAAATAATTATACAAACATACAGTATGTAAACATATGAAACTTGGCACATGTTAAAAAATGGCATTGTGGGTTGTTTTAGTTTAGTTTATGAGTTTGAAGAAACTTAGAAATTTTTAAATGTTCTGGGATATTGAATTCATAAGTCGGACAAAAATGTAAATCTATTAATCATACGGCTCGTGTAAAGTATTTTTGAAGTGTCCTATCAGCAAATTAAACGAAGCGAAAACACATTTCATCTGTACTTTGGCTCAACAGCTGAAACAATAGCAAAGATTATAAAAACACCATTGCAGAACTAAATATGTTTGCTTTCCCAAATATCAATCTATTTCACTCCACAAATCGGTTTGTTTTCAAAAGGGCACCAGCAGTCAGCCAAAGCACATAGCTGCAGGTTACTGACCAAGCCACTGAAATGACCCTTTTCATTTCTGAAATCCAGCCAAAAAGAAACTATCCAGCAGAGCCTGGTAAATGTGTTGCCCTTATAAGAGAAGGATGGAAGTAATCGGGAGGTTTTGCAAACAGTTTGTTCAGAGTAACATGTGGGATTTCTCATTGCTTCAGAACTGCAACAGCAACTTCAGAAATGGAAGTGTCCCCCTCACTCAAAGCCATTCATCAAGGTAGAATCTCCCATAAAGTGACAGTAGCTCTTTTTTGTTTTTACAGTAATTAAGAAGTCAGGCAGTAGTGACAGCCCTTAACTATGTTTGTTCAGCTCTCACTCTCCTGCAATCTTGCTTTATGACCCCACTCCCTTCTTTTCACAGCCATTCCAAGAAAAAGAAGCTATTGGCAGTGAACCATCAATGAAATAAAATATATATTCATAAACTGATGCAATTGAGCATTTCCCCAATCATTGCAGATTATAAATAGGCTACATTGCATATCCATAAAATGTGATGAATATTCACTCCATTTTAAGGTTATGTATTAAAATGTGTTTTTATAGAAAATAAAAATGTATATAATACATTACAGTAGTAGCCTACAATAAAGTCACTTTGAAAAATGCAAATGTAATACGTATCCAAAGTGACCTGTTAATCTCATTTCCTTTTTGTTTTAGCACTATATACAAACAATGTAAAACATTCCAAGTGTTTGAGCTTCATCGTTCATTCTCACAGTTTATGTACGGAAAGCACTGGCAGCTGTGTTCTGTGTTTGCAATGCATTATCTAGGCACGTGGGAACTAAGACATTCTCTTCCATTCTGATCCGCAGGAGAGGAAGACAACTGGCTCAGTCACGCAAACACAGCCTGTTCTTGAGCTCACTGTGTATTTTCTTATCAAGACATTAAAACACGCTTTATTATTCACTACAGGTATGCATTATTCATCAAACCCCCCTTGTCCTTGTACAGTGTTCGGGATTGAGCTCATTCTTTCCCAATGAGAGACTGCAGGACAAGCTTTGAAATTAACCACTTGAATGATTTCATAAAGGTAATGCACTTACCCAGACTTTCACTTTCTATATTTAATACCATTATTGACATTTCAAATGATTTATTTTTTAACACAAGGGGCACTTGTTGAGTTAAAAGGCATGCTGACTAAACAAATTCACCCTGCGTACTGTGTTATCTGCTTTTTAAGTGACGTCAAATGTAAATCAATAGCATGCATCATGTTAATTTGTCACATGATGTTCATTTTCATAAGTACCTTCAAGCCATTTCGCTGGCTGAGTTTGATACAAAATTTGATACAAAATCAAACATGAAATATGTAAAAATAATGGAGTCTGGGCAAGAACTTTTATTTTGTTTGTACATTCACCAAATAGTGTGAAAGCTCAGAAGGGTAGTATCTGGGTTTACGCAAAGGCTGGACTCGAGCTCTCTCATTTGAAAGGGGAGATGACTCAAGTCATTTGCAACTCCTTGGGATTTAGGTGTTTACATATGTCCCCATGAGTCACCATACTTTAAAAAACAAAATAAGACCATTAATGTCTCAAAAATAGTAAAATTGGCTGTAAAATTATAACCAGGACTTGTGTTAACTTTTCAGTCAAAAACTATTCTATGTTTTGAAAAATCTATCAATATACATGTGTTTTCATAGAGAAGTGCAGTATATTTTCTGCATTGCCATTACCCTAGTCATAAAACATGAACTCTCCCATTGGACTTTTTTAGAGGATGCCTTTGCCCCTGTTCAAATCAAATCAATTCATGAGCATTTTCAAAAAATGTAAATGTCTAACCAATGCAAGCGGAGTCCCCAGAGATACTTTATAATAAATATCTTCTTGCAGCACTAGTACATGTTCAATTTCCATTTGCCCTGGAAAAGCTTTATTGAGTGTATTTTCTCCAGAAAAAGACTATTAATGTTCAATGCTGTATTACGAACATTCTGCATTTGTAAAGATGATGGGGAGAAAGCCCAATCAACCCAATAGGACACCCTAAAACATGTGTTAGTTGTAAGGAGGACTAATTAGAAATGCAATCATATATACAGTATGTTTACTACATGCAGTATAGTTCAGTTGTTCTATTAGGGATGACTGTACTATATGGGCTCTCACATTATTTAGGCACATGCCACACTTCCTCTATTATACACCACAGTCTTCAAATGTGATTAATGGTTCACTTTTAGTCTCTGGCTCTCTGCCCTGGGAGTTATGTCTTTAATATTTCCCCAGAACTTCTTAAAAACCTAGTGCAGGCTCATTACAATGTGATAAAGAAGCAATCGCATGGTGCCGGTGGGCCTGCTGGATTAGTTTGATTGGGTTGTGGGGGCAGGGACAATTGTTTTGTTCAATGAATCACTTGCCAGTATGCTTTTCTGAATCTTCATTAACAGTAATTGTCCGTGTCTGGTAAAGTGCAGAACACCCTTTGGAATTCCAAATCCATGTGTTTTCTTAGCATTAAAGGCACAATCAAACTTTAAGATTAATTTCTTAATTGGGAGAAATTTGACATAAATCTCCCTGCGTAGCCACCGTATTGTTCTTGCAAACGGTGGCACGTTAAACATAATTGGAAATGTTTTCTGAATGGAAGAGCATTTTGTAAAATATCCATAATTCTTATAGAAGACGAATATGTGATTCATTGATTGGTTTAGTAAAAAGGGGAGAACCACTCGTAGAACAGATTATTAGGTGAAGCATCTTTTTGAGCCTACATTTCAAGTAGAAATAACTTCATAAGGATGGGTATCATGGAATAAAATAGTGTTCATTGAGTCCAAATGCTTCTACACACATTCAATTTGGTTATTGGAAAATCTAAAGGTGAGTGGCAAATAAATTGTTCCTATTACTTTTAATGACATTCATAAACAAAAAAGAAAAACTGTGGCACCATGATAACATTTAAGGCAGTAGGCTATAAATATTCAGCAGTCCAAGCATTTTCCTTACCTTTAACAGAGGGATTCCCTTTATTAGACTGCTCAGGAGCTTCACGTGTATTCAGCGTGGAAAGGACTTCTCAAACTAACCGAAGAGGCGTTGCATAAAAATTTTCTGCAATTGACCTTTCTCATGGATTTTAAGTCTTCAGCCCTCCTATTATGCTGAAATTGTATTACACATTTTATGTTTGGGGTCAAATTGACCCCAACAGTTTAAACTGACACAAAATGATTATAATGGAGAAATTATGACACTTTGTGTGTTGCCTTCTTAATGTATCCCAATAGACTAGCCTTTTATTCCTAAATATTAAAAATCTTTGCTGAATTTCTCATTAGACCCGGAGGTAAGTGGACGTTTATGAAGTCTAAAACCTGTATGGGAAAGTATGAATCACCCACAAAAGAAGAAATACGATAAAAATGTCTTATATTTGATGCAACACTTTTGTATACAAAGTTGGTACAGGCCTTTTGAAAACAACATTATGTTATTGAATATTTTTATATTTAATTCCACCAAATTATGAAAAGTCATACAAGATGAAAAAAATAAGGTGGCAACTGGTTTTTAAAAGGTAACAAATCACTAAAACCACTTATTTTAGATGTTAACTGATACATTCGTTTTTTTCTAAGTGTTACTGATCCTGGTCCAAATCTTGATATTTTACTGCAGTCAGCACAAAACAGCATAAAATCAAAGGATCTGGCTCAAAAGTGACTTTAGTGGTAAAACGTTAGGTACGGTGGCCCAGAGGTGCAATCCACATTTCTTCTTTGTTTCTAAATATAAATCCTCATTTATAAAAAGAAATCCTTGTTTCTAAGCTGAGATCCATATTTCTAAATATAAATCCTCGTTTCTAAAAGAAGTCCTTGTTTCTAAATATAAATCCTCATTTCTAAAACAAAATCCTCATTGCTAAAAATAAATCCTAGTTTCAAAAATAAAATCCATAATTCTAAATAGAAATCCTAATTTCTAAATAGAAATCCTCCTTTCTAAAACTAAATCCTTATTTCCAAAAATAAATCCTAGTTTCAAAAATAAAATCCATAATTCTAAATAGAAATCCTAATTTCTAAAACAAATCCTTATTTCTAAATGAAATCCTTGTTTCTAAAAATAAATCCTTATTTCTAAATAGAAATCCTTCTTTCTAAATGTAAATCCTTGTTTCTAAAACAAAATCCTTATTTCTAAATTAAATCCTTGTTTCTAAATGGAAATCCTTTTTTCTAAATTGAAATCCTCATTTCTAAAATGAAATCCTTATTTCTAAATTGAGATCCTTGTTTCTAAATGGAAATCCTTTTTTCTAAATTGAAATCCTCATTTCTAAAATGAAATCCTTATTTCTAAATTGAGATCCTCATTTGTGTAAAGAAATCCTTGTTTCTATAAAGCCTGAAAGCTAAATGCTACAGTTAGCCTATGCGCAAAGCATACTGGGACCACAGGACGTATGCACGAGTGTGTCTGAGTGAGTGCTATTTGTATAGCAAGTCTAACGAGAAGCTAGTCCATTGACTGTCATAATAACTAGCACAAAATTGCCGAACAAACTAAAGTTAAGTTTTCTAGCAGACATAGGCTATCAGGTTAAAGCCTGTTAACAAGTAAGTTCAATAATTTGAGGAATATAATGGAAACTCATTCGTAGGGAACTGCTGCTGTACAGCACATTTAGCACATGGTTCGCTATTATCATCACCTCCAATAAAAAACATAAGCTTTTAATTTCCCGTTCATTGTTGCACTGTACGTACAGTAGCCTACATAATAAGTTACTTGTTCTTGTGCAACGAAATTGACTCTCGTCAAATCGCAACGAACTCAATGTATGTGGTCCAGAGATTCCAGACAATGTGCAGGTTAACTGTGGTCAATTTAGATGCTTTGAAGTCAACATTTTTTGATGGATATGATAAATAAATGTGATAAATAATGATTTGTTCTGAATTATAAGATCATGAGTTATTACTCTCGGATAGCTGTACAAAAACAGGCGACTGAGTGCAAATCCGTGGAAATGCTGCAGTAGCTATTATTCGCCCAGTAGATGGCGGGCTGGTAGCACCACATTACGCTACGAGAATAGAGCTAGGTACAATAAGCCATATCAAACACGAAAGAGCTAGGGTATAATCTTGTGCGAAATGTGTCGCGCATTTATTGCACTTGGACATATGTAAATTGATTTTAACATGATAAATAAAATAAGCTGTTGATCATATTAACAAGAAATGTATTTTTAAAAACTGGAAAAGAAATCCAACCTTTCCAACAAAATCACTTCAATTTATTACATCCCACATGGGAAAGATCAATGTCACTCAGGCAACAACCCTTAGAACGCGACAATATGGAAGTTCTGGAACCTATTCTGCTGACCTAGCTACTTAAACATAGACTAGCAACATTTAGGGCGCACTGTGATGTTCTCTGATTCTTTCCACATATCTAACACGCAGCAAACAGTGGACGTCCCAGGGACACACCACGTTAGTCCTCTCAAAGCTATGATGTGACGTTCCCTAGGGATGTCCTAAAAACATTACTAGGACGTTGTTAAAGTCCTAGGAAGGTCACTGTTTGATTACAATATGACATTTAATTAGAATTTTTCGGGGACGTTCAAGCAACGTCCCTATCCGGCTATGATATGATATACAACTGATCGTACGTAACGGAGTAGGCTAGTAGGCTATTTAAGGCACTGTGTGATGCTTTCACTCCCGTCCTCTTGTGTCCCGTGTTTTACCTGTTCCCTCTCGTATCATGTTTGTCTTTTCCTTGTTGGTTTCCCTCGTGCTGCAGGTTGGGCGTGTTTTTTCCCTTTCGTGTCACTCTGTTCCACTACTTGTCATCCGCCTATCCCTTTCCTCCCTTCCGCATGCATTCCACACACTCTCTGCTCCGTTAATCACTCACGCATACATTTGCACGCGGCACCTAATTGATACTTGTTAATGTTTGTATTTAGTCACCCGGTGTTCTTTATCCTGGGCCAGTTCGTTAACTCTCCTTGTGAAAACCTCTGGTCTTGTCTCGTGGATACATTGTATCTAGTCCTGTCTTGCACTTTGGAAGCCTTGTCTTGCATTCAGGTGTTAACTCGCCTTTCTACTCTGTCCGGTTTGATCAAGCTCTCGCCAGGAACGGCGCTCCTCGCTGTTCAGTCTGTCCTGCCTCGCTGTACTAACTTTTGTCTGCTCTGAGTCTACCAACCTGCAGTTGTTCGTATTCCCTGCTTGTGCTGCTGTTCCTGCCAAACCAACTGCTGTTTGTGCATGCAGCCGGAGCTCCAGCTCTACTATCCTGCGTCGGTGCCTGCTTCCTGCTTGTGCTGCTGCCGCTGCCATCCTGCTGCTGTGTACACGTCCAGCCGGGACCCCGCTCAGCTAACCTGCAACTGTTCCTGCCACTCCGCTCTGCCCTGGTTCCTGCTCCCCGCTCCTCCTCTGCTCAGCTTGCCCGGTTTCCTGTCACCATCACCAGCCCCTGGCCTCTCCCGCTCCCGCTGTTCCCCTGCTGTACCCACCATCTGGACTGTTCGTCTTATATGTTCTCCCTATGCTTCAGGAGGGATTCTGGTCGAAGCATAATTTATTGGAGCCTAGCGCTCCCTGTATGTCTGTCGTGCATTGAGCCCAGTTCCTGCTAGGAACTGTAACTGACTTTTCTTGTTCTCCCTATGCTTCAGGAGGAATTCTGGTCGAAGCAATAAAATATTTGAGTATTGGAACTTCCTGTGTTTGAGTCGTGCGTTTGAGTCCAGTTCATACTCGGAACCGTAACACACTGTAGTTATGTGATAACCCTTCTCCTTTGTCTTACCATCAATTCCTATCATGCCAATCCTGCCTTTGAACGTGCAGGACATTGAGCAAAAGCGACATAATCGTAACTTCACTGGCCTCCATGTTGGCGTCTGTCTGTCACCATGTCAACCTTACCTGCGTTACTGTGTGTGCATGCGTGTCATACTGTAGGCTATGGCCACATACAGATTGCGGAATGTAGACTAAACACTATAGACAAGATTGTAATCGGAAATTTAATAAAAGAATAAGTATTAACACAGTAAATATTTAAGAATGCATTTGGGATTTGAGGCTGTATTACACATAGCTAATGTAGGCTACACGTAGGTTACTACAACTGACACAATATTGTTACTCTTTCGTAATGATATTGGCTTATTGTAGCTACCTCTCTTCCCATTGCTGTGCAGTTAGCACCAGGTGAATATTACAGTATTTTCATGGATTTACAGTAGGCTATTTTTGTAGCCTATATCTATCTGACAGTTACACCTTACAACCTTATCATTCAACCCAATTCATTACCATGTCCATCAAAAATGGTTAACTTTGAGTTAATTTAATGAGTCAATTTCGTTTCACATCAACAAGTAACTTAGCTGGTTAAAATGTAGACTACTGTAGGCTATGTACAGTGCAACAATCAACGGGAAACGAAAAGCTTGTTTTTTATTGGATGTTGATAACAGCGAACCAGATGATTGCATGGGCTGCTGTGAAGCTGCAGTTCCATACGAACGAGTTTCCGTTATATTCCTCAAATTATTGAACTTACTTGTTAACATGCTTTAACCTAATAGCCTATGTCTGCTAGAAAACCTAACCTTAGTTTGTTCAGCAATTTTGTACTAGTTATTATGCCAGTCAATGGACTAGCTTCTTGTTAGACTTGCTATAAAAATAGCACTCTCTCAGACACACTCGTGCATACGTCATGTGGTCCCAGTATGCTTTGCGCATAGGCTAACTGTAGCATTTAGCTTTCAGGCTTTATAGAAACGAGGATTTCTTTACAGAAATGAGGATCTCAATTTAGAAATAAGGATTTCATTTTAGAAATGAGGATTTCAATTTAGAAACGTAGATAATTTTTTTGAAAAACGGATTTCCATTTAGAAACAAGGATTTCTTTTTAGAAACAATGATTTAATTTAGAAATAAGGGTTTCTTTTTAGAAACAAGGATTTAATTTAGAAATAAGGATTTTGTTTTAGAAATGAGGATTTCTATTCAGAATTATGGAGAGAGAGAGTGGAACAAAGCAGCCGCTGTGAGTGCTGTCCAGAGTAGAAATGAGCTTTTGGCTACTAGTGAAAAAAATAGCTGCGGCGTGGTTTGATACCTGTAGCTCAGCCCCGTAAATGACCCAAACATTATAGGAGGGTTAAACAGTTTCATCCTTTTTTGCCTTTAAAAATAAAAAGTCAAGGTGAGCTGAATGGGCCGTTCTAACCATCATATATTCTTATGTATTTATTACTGCTGACCAAACCAAGATAGGGGCTCCAGCACCAGCAGGGAAAAGCAAAATCCCTGCTGAGACATCCGTTTATCCGTGTCAAAGATTCCTCCTCTGCACTATGGATGGGCCGCTTCCTTCCACCATATGAAACTCTGGGGGCTGAGGACTTGATGAGGGGCTTTGAAAAGGATGCAAAATCCATTCTCTTTGGACAGCGAAGTTCCCTGTCACTGGTGAGTAGTGGATGAGAATTCCAAACGCAGAGTCCCGTTTTACCGCTATGAACAGTCTCTCATGACCTCACTCTTGGAGCGGGCTCCTCTGCACCACCTGTTTTAAGTTAATCAATTACGATGATTTGGGGTGACGTTTCCCACTTTTCTCCCTAGGCTGGAGATCAGATGGAGATTTTGGAAAGCACAAAAATCAAGTCAGTGGCCATAATCAACATCATGGTCATAAGTTACTGATCTGGTTTGTGAAATTCTCTTTAATGTTACCATTGGGTTTCTAATGTGATTTGATTTGAATTGTGTTTGATTTCAGTTATTATTATTATTATTATTACTGAGATCATTATTATTGTTGTTGTTATTCTGAACATAGCACACACATTTTGTATTTAGCTGGACATAACATCATACTGATGCTGACAGGGCTCCATTTAGGATGGCAAATTAGGTCCAAATTAAATGTTTATGAAAAACCACAACCATTTTTATTAAGGTCATTGTCTTCCCCGTTAAGAACTTCCTGATACATATTTATTTATCTGTACATGTAAATCGTAAAATGTACTCATTTTGCAATGAATCATTTGTTGTAAAATTCAGTCACATTCCATTGTTTTACAGTATTACAAAAGAGAATAACAATAAAAAAAAATCTTTGGGAGGTTTAAAGGGTTAAGTCAAACTATCGTTGAATCCTTTACTTTGTGCTGACCTATATTCTCTTTGGAAGTACGGCGGCGGAGCGATACTTTACGTTACCTACGAATGTAGTGCCGGCACTGGTCGTCTACAACAACAAAGAAGACCAACAAGTTGCAATAGCCACGTTCGCTCCGCCACCGTACTTCCACAGAGAATATAGGTCAGCACAAAGTAAAGGATTCAACGATAGTTTGGCTTCAAAAATCATAGGTAAGTCGTAATTGAGACATTATGTCCAAAATTCCGAACTATCCCTTTAAACCATGAGCTGATGACACATGTCCCCTACACAGTATTAACAAAGCAAAGTCATGAATTGTCTGCCTTGGAGAAAAAACATTTAGTACCTAGAGCTTTGTTTACTGCCATAGTTGCATGCATATTTCTCATCCATTACAATAATAATAATTCCGATAGGATCACTCCATCTGTAACTTGGATAAAGCTGCCCTTTAAAAGACATAAGACCTTGTTTGAAAGAACACCATGTTTCTAGGTCTTTTATTTACACCTGTAATAGCCACAGGCATCTTTCACATGCCCCTCCCACCCAGCTTCCAGGGGGTGGGGCTTGTGCCTCCTAAATAACAACAGCGTTTGATAACAGACCACAGCCCGGCTGTTGGGCCATCTGATACACCTATGGCTTCTGCTACCACCCCCCTCCTCCCCTCAAAAAATGGAGTAGGGTAGCAAGGCATCTTTATCCCCATGGAACGTCCCCAGGGGGCATACCTCAGGGTTGAGGCAGGGATTTTTGTGACAGCCGGCTGCTAAAATGATAGTTTTGACAGGCAAGTTTCTCACTGTTCCCCCAGCTGTTCGGGGACAACAAACCTGCGCCTGCAGGTTAAATGCCCTAATTCACATTTTGCTGCATTCCAGCACTATGCCACTGGTCTTTATACAGGCGGCTGTTAGGGGTGGGTATGGTTGGAGAAAAGGGGTTTTAAGAAACAAACACTTGGGTATCTTTACAATTCCTGTGGTTCAAGGTATTTGCCTGGATTTAATCAACGTGCTGAATTTTGAAAAAACAAAAAACTCAATTCAAATGCACCATAGATTTGATGATCACTGGACTCACCCCCAAATGTGTGTGGGTGTTGTGACCAACCAATAACGCGGAATCAATTTACTATTTACTGGATATGACAGACAAACAGTGCTTAAAGTAAAGCATAAAAAAGCATAGAGCAAGAAAATTGATTTTCTGTCAGAAACAAACATAACCATGATATAAAAAATAAGAACCACTGATGAGCTAATGGAGGTCGCTCATATCTGTTAAAACAGCATTGCAAAGACAACAGGTATTTTGCTTGGGTAAATTTGGTTTTAAATTAAAAAGAAAAGTGCATCAGTTTTTGTTTTAGAGGTAAGGTGAAACTTTGTCAGGACTGTTCTTGAATCTTGGACTGTTTTATGGTGCAAATCAGTAGTTTGCCTCAGAATCACAATCAAACTAACTGGAACCTGAAATGCAGTCAAATCCTGGGAAAGTCAATAAATATCTAAAATTTAACCTCCAGGTTAAGTATTTAGTCAATTGTCGCAAGCACACAAAAAAGCCAATAGCCTATTACAGAGTAAATTTAAAAAATGTTTGGTGCGGTCACTGAAAACTTTCCCTTGGTTTGGTTTTCCACTAAAAGCATTTTCAGCATGTTTTGTTTGCAGCCCTTTTGTTAGCACATTTAACTGCTGATTGGAATGCTTAGATATTGAAAGAAAAAGTTGTACTTCGAGCTAGAAGTGAAGGGCAACAACAGGTCCTGTGAGTCCTCTCTCTCCTCATTCTGCAGGTCCTTTTCAGAACACAGTCTCTGGACCCAGTGTCCCTTCTATCCGAACCTAAACTTGGGCCAGTATTTGATGGTTTTGGTGCTCTTCTGTCTGACGTCGATGTTGATCTTGGGCGGCGGCGGTGGAGAGTCCTTCTTCCTCTCTGTGATGGTGAAGCCCCTCTCGGTCCTGTCCTGGGAGCTGAACCTGGGCAGGAAGTGCGTGGAGACGTGCTGTGACTTCACACGTGGGCTGGAGCCCATCTTGGCCTTGCCCCTCTTGTTGATGGCCACAAACCACTCCCGGCCCGTCCGATGGTTCCGGTGCTTCACCGAGGCGTACGTGTTGTAGCTGTTCTCCTGAAACCTCTCCCTGAACCTGCAGTCATCTGTGAATTTCTCCTAAAAAACAAACAGGGGAATAACAGCACAGAGCCCTAATTTTTGGATGGTGACTCACATAATGGGTTGGGCCACATAATGGGCTAGGCCATTCACAGGCTGTGGGCACTGAAACAATAATAAAACTAGGGCAGGATCTGAGTACCCATACAGTAGTTGGCCCTGACAAGTTTGACATACAGCAGATTGAAGCCAAAGAAAGCTTGGGTATGACGCCGACAGTTGCGTACAGTTTAAAGCCCCTGACTGCATTTGATACCATAATAAGTGACATAAGGTGAACAGCACTGGGCTTTTACAATAACACCGGCCCAGCGTTCAGCTGGCTCCCAGCTGGGAATCTGTTTGCTTACTACCACGTTGCCTCAGCTATTTTTCTCCCATAGGTCTCTAATTAGATAAGTGCCTTTATGCCCGAGGAATAACAATCATCTGTATCCCTTTTCAGGAAGTTTCTCATCAAACACGCATCACGAGATGACGCATTCCCCCAGATATCCTGCCGCGGTGACATCAATTTGCTGGCGAATGAAAACAAATAACTCAGACAATGTCGGGGAAAAAAGATAAATGTTAAAAACAATCACAGGAGACATTTCAGCTTTGCGCATCTGCTGGTCGCATGGCACGGACCAATAAAGCGGTCCGTGCAGGAATGAGATCGTTCCCTAGCGAGCGGTTAAAGAACTTCTAGGTTTTTTTAGACCACAGGTTTATGTAATCCGTGATTACGACCGAGACGCGGAGAGTATTTCAACATGTGAGACAATCGGCGAGACTTGTATCCGTCCCTCTGAGTTCATTACGAAACTCACTAAGTGACATGAATTCAAGATGACAGGAAATAACACCGCCCGGAGGATCCATACACAAAGCTTTATCTTGCAATCCAATACCCTGTGCCTGTGCTCATATGTTTGGGCAAGGGCCTTCTTTCAGAGATTAGTGGGTCGTCTATGCGCCATCAATCACAATGTGAACATTCTTGGAACTACATAACTTCCCCCGGCCCTCCTTTTGCTGCTCATCGCGAAGCAGACCCCCCTTTAACCCTTTAAGGTGTAAGATCACAAACTGAATTTATCGATAATAGGGAACACATTTTGCAGGTATAATTTAATTTATTGACTGCTTATTAAATCCAAAATAAACATTTGTTTCCACACGTCCCCCTTTGCCACCACGATCTGGCGGTATGTGATTACCATGAATGCACTACTTTTCACTTGCGTTACACAGAGAAAAAAAAAATAGAATGAGTTAAAGTTATAATACAAAGCCTAAACAATGTACCCCATGCAATCCATAATTACTAGATGCTTACACTGTATGACATTATATTAGCAGCTGGTGGAAACGGGCCACTTTGTGGTTTGATTGGGTTGCCGTATATGTGGGCTTAATGAAAAGCAATGCACAGATAATAGTCATGAGCCCACGGAGCGGACTGTTGAGGGGTTATAAAATAATTGGCAGACTTACTTTTATCTGTGGCAAAGCTCAAAGTCATCAAAATGACTTTCCTATCAAAGAGCTGTCGTGACTGACGGGAGCAGGGCATCCTTTGTACTGCCTGAAACTCATTAGTCCATGAAATAACTTTATCCGAGCAGGGCGCAGGAAAAAAAGGCAGATGCTTTTTTTTGGCAGGAATTTCCCCCATTTATACCGCAAGGGCACTGAGAATGTCTTGGATTGTGTTTCACCTATGCTTGAGTTCTTGATTTACTGCATGATCTAGGAGCAAGAAACGTCTAGTTCATTATATTGTTCTGAAGTAATTTATGCATGCACACACAAACGCACACACACACTAAGTGGAATGTTTTGATGAACGTATTCATTATTTACATGTCTGCCATAAAAGGTACACAGGCTGACAGAGACAGAGACTCCTGTATGAAGCACATAATGATTACTTTAATTGTTTCATTTGTTTTATTTTCCAAGAGCAACTGGATTAATCATCAAATTTTTCACCTGGTTATAGTAACACAGTGAGCACCATAATTCATTGGACAGTGAGACATTATTTGCTATTTGAGTTTGAAAGGATACTGGACCAAAATATTGGACAGTTTAACATAATGTAGAATAAGGTAATCATGTTTAATATTTGGTCGCATATCCTTTGCATGCCATGACTTCCTGATGTCTGTGACCCAACAATATCAAAAGACTCTTGATATCTTATTTTCTGGTACTGTTACAAGTGATACTATAACCTTTCTGAATTTGAATGGATCTCTATGGGAATTGGGGGGTGGGAATAGATTTAGCTGTAAATTCTGCTGGAACAGTAAGGAATACATGGTTGGTGAAATGGCTATAAGTCATCAAAGGTCTGCGGTATCAAAAGAGCCTCAAACCATCACTCTGCTGCCAGATTTGCAGTAGATATGGATAGATAACTTGAAGGGAGAAACAACCCTTAAAGTGATCCACCCATATCTACTGCATATCTGGCAGCAGAGTGATGTTTAGAAGCTTGTTTGATACCTCAGACCCTTGCTAACTTTTTGAGCCATTTAGCCGACTATGTGTTCCATATTGTTCCAATGTAATTTACAGCTAAATCTAGCCCCACCGCCCAATTTCCATAGAGATCCATTCAAATGCAGAGAGAGGTTATAGTATTGCTTGTAGGAGTACCAGAAAATAAGATATCAAGAGTCTTTTGATAGTGTTGGGTCACAGACATCAGGAAGTCATGAATCATATAAAAAATGATTACTTTATTCTACATGCCCGGAAATGGGGGGGGGGGGGGGGGGGGGGGGGGGGCAATGTACAAAATGTTCTATAATTTCTATATAATATAATATAATCGGTTCATCCGATATGGATGAAAATACCCTCAAATTAAAGCTGACAGTCTGCTCTTCAACAAGTCTGCACTTCAACCATGTCATTGTATCCTTACAAACTCAAAGTGCTAGAGTACAGAACTAAAATAACAAAAAAATGTGTCACTGTCCAATGAATTATGGTGCTCACTGTAGTTCTATATTTTGTGACAAATCTTGTTTAAAAGGAGTCGCTGTAGCTAAATGTTTTGCAGTACAGTAAATTGCCTGTACTGAATATCAGTACTGTATAATTGCAGTATATTAAGCTATTGTTCTGTTGGAAATAATAAAAATGAAGATGTTTGACATATTCAAAGGATCTCTTCTAAACTGCTAAAAATAATTTTGGTGGGAAACCATAAAATGCATCCAGGGTTGCCTGTTTGCTCAATATTTTGCCTTATATAACCCCTAAATTGCATTTTGTAATAATACAACAGTTCTGCTTTGTTAAACAGAGCAGCATAGCAGAAAATGATGCCATTATAATATTTTCTAAACATGCCAGTCACTATGCAAGCTGCAATAACCTCGGAACCCTATATATACAAACTTAAGTGTTTGTCTAATTCATGTTACATTTGCATTGCCCTCTGGATATTATTTTAACATTGTATTCTTAAAATACCATGGATTAGCTGAGTAAATTTGCAGGTCTACCCATACATCATAATGATCAAAACTATGACACACTTTTAGATGTGCTCTGTACATATTATAAATAATAAAATAGCATGATAGCAGCTATTCATTTATTATGCATCTGAAACATGGTTATAATATTATTTTCAACTGCATCTAATTTTATGTACATTGGATCTGGGTGTGGTTTAGCAGATCAAAGGCTGCTATGTCCTGTCAATGATGTTTATACAAGATGGTTTCTTGTCAAAATCATAATACTTGCACAGCTGTTTCACCTGCTTCAGTCCTGACAAGAGATAGGTCTTTCTTTTAAACAGTTGTTACCCATAATCCTCCAGATGACAGTGTCTTCCCCCTCTTGACCCAACCCAGAATGCTTATTGGAATACAACTCTGTTATGGAATTTCAGTTTACAATATTTTTTCTTAAAGGTATTTTATATAAATATACATACATAAGTCATATAATAATCATTAGAAATAAATCTTTTTTTTGTATTTGCACCATAAAGTCCATTCTATAACATAATCAATTGTTACGATTTAATGGTTGTTTCTGTTATAACAGAAATTCATTCCACTTGTTAAAAACAGATAATCTCCTATTACTGTTAATTTTCTGTCATCGCTGATGGTTTTTGGAGGAAACAAGGTTCAATTGTGACTCCTCAGCCGTGATAAGACTACAGCAGGTATACTGCCTTGTGACTGATTGGATTTACCAATATGTGGATAAAAATAAGGCCAGGCATGTAGTTTTGTACTATCTGAAATGCCGATTCAAAGATCCTACATTTAAAAGATCTTGTTTGTCCAAATTAAGCACACTATTTTATTCAAGGAAGCACAAAACCACGTTTCATCTGTGCTTACCTTGCATTAAGAAAATTTGTATTTACTTAATAAAAACCAACTAACCTAAACAGAGTGATCCAGCTAAGGCCTTATTTTGGAAGGTCAATGAGAATTGATTTGATTACATTGTACGGGTGCCGATTCTGCTTCTTCTTCCTCTGCAGATTGTTTGTTCGATAAATCCAGGTGACCCTTTGACCTTTTAACAGATTGTGTTTGTAATGACTTGCTGGGTAGGTCACATAGCATAATGCTCATCTGTCTCCTTGCCCATTATTCTCGCAATAAATTGTCACTATGAAAACATCTAAATATTAAGTATGACAGACGGCGCAACAACACAAGACAAGTGTGTCATTCGATAGTTCTAGTAAGACCGGAGCCTGTCTGTGAAGTGCAAGGTCCCGGGTTTGAGCCCCACGCTGACAGGACCATTAAATAAAGCCCATGCAACTGTAGCTGTGTTGAGGAAAATCAAACCTAATTCAACACTGACAGATCCGACGCAGCTGCCCTAATTATTGCTTATATCCACACAGTCTCAACGGCTCATCCTCTGATTTAGCCTTTGTTTCTCTCTCTCTCTCTCTCTCTCTCTCTCTCTCTCTCTCTCTCTCTCAACACTTTCCTCATCTTTACACTATGTTTCTTCATTGGTTTTATAGCAAAGATTTTGCTTTAGGGTTAAGAGGTACAAGGTTAAGTTTGAAATAAATCTGGTAGGGAGAAGGGAGCAAATCTCTTTTAAGGAGACATTTGTAAAGGGTGCTTACATTAATGACATAGACTAGCCTCAAATCATTCCATTTTGCCTTTTTTTTGCAAAATGTGGAGTCAGAGGGCTTGAGCGAAGTGCACCACAGTGATCCTGCCTCTGATATTGACTGTGAGGATTCTGAGTCTGCAGTGGCCTGTGCTTTGTTAACTCAACATATTGATTTTTCTCTGTATATTATCAGCTAACCCAGGCTCCTTTTAATGTGTGCTTCCCATTAGCACATGCTAATAGACTGCTGTTTCTCTCAAACAAACACTTCCCATGAGCTGGTCTTCTTGTATGGATTGGTGGCGCAGCAACGAAGGCTTCCAAAGAGGGAAAATATTTATCGATGTTGCAGGATGCATCATTTCTATTAATTAAAAGCACTGAGCACAATTTCCAGTCAGAGATTCTCTGTGTTTCAGTTATTTCTGATTAAAATATATTTAAAGAGTTTTATTGTTGTATTTTCTATTGTTTTTTTTGAGGCAATAGTGGTTTATTGTGTTTATACTCACAATGGCATGTAGCCTCCCTCTTTTGTTCATGGCAAGAAATCTGTTGCTAAAAACGCCTCGGATTCCCACAATCCCTTGGGAAACTGCAAAGAGTTCCAGAACACCTGCGAAAACACAATATATTAATGCTTTAGCAATATATGTCACGTCAGTAATGTCACCTGCAATTAGGTAAGTTCAAGATACGTATTTCTATGAAAAATGATTTGCAAGTTACCTGAATTTGCAGCTTGTCAATGTACATATGATTTCACAGATACCGAATGCAAAATAAATTATAATAAATTATCAAATGAATTCATAATAAAATAAAATAATAATACATTTTGGCAAAACCCAAATCTGTGGAACATTCACATTGCAAACATTTAGCTAAATGTTTTCCAAAGCATTTTTCAGGTAGACATAACACTAAAAAGTAGAAGGCCCTAAGGAGGAGCCTTGATGCATTCTTCCATTTGATTGCAAACAAACAAACAAGCATATAGCTGACAATGGCAATGAAACTAAAAAACACCAATCTGTCATCTTAAAGGGCATCAGTAGATGTTCTTTGAAAGCTAATAGTTGTTTTATTATTTAAAGTATTTAAAGGGTGGAAGACTGAAGTGTTTGTGGTGTGCAGGTGATGTGATTGCTCTCCCAATGAACCGCCACCATTGTGCACCCAAAGAGCACAATAAACTGGGTCTATGATCTCTTACACAGCTGAAAGCCTGATCTCATAAGTTTAGGTCCTGGAGTCCTATACAAGGGTATTGGGCTTCTGCGTATAGAATCAAAAGCAACCTCTTATGAATATGCTTCTTATAGGTACTGGTAGATTACTTAGGCCTTATCCTGACTACAACATTAATTGTTCAAAGGTTATCTTCTGACATGCAACTGCTACACACGATGCATGCTGAAGGAACTGATGTGGTGTATTCAGACCACTGCAGTGTTTCAGCACCAAACATGGTGGTCACCAATCTTTTATTTAATATTTCATATAACTCAGAAAACAATAGATTATTTCACCATATAATTAGGAGTGGTAGAGTGAAACTTAAAAAATAGGTTTTTAACCAATCTCATGCAACACTGTCATAGAAACTATAATTTGCTTTTCTGCTATCTACATATAAAAATAAATATAAAGATACATGTCATATTAGTGGTAATGGACAAGAATATTTTATAATATAAGACTTCAACAATTTTACATCATATCAACCAATTAGCCATTTGGCTAACAGCACAAAATATTAATACTGGAATCTCCCTAATTGAACTGCCAACCATTTGCAATATGCAACTACACTGGTCTGGAGACATCCCATACTGATTCCCAAACCAAAATACTGAGATCCTAACAGTTGCACCTGTTACGTGCATACCTGCTACAACCAAAACAAGAACAACCACCAAGATGTAACATGAATTCACACACTATGGTGGATTAAAATAATAACAATCCACATTTCAGCCATATGCGCGAGAAGCTTCATTTAACACTCTGATACCATTTCAAATAGCAGCCTACAGCGCTGGAGCATATCCCTGTCTTAAATGTAATTGTAAAACGTGAACGGAATGCCCCACCTTTTCTTGATCATTGTGTTAAACAATGACATTCGTTTAATAGAACTGGCAACTGTGCTTCACTACAAAAAATAAAAAATGGGGAGGGGGGCATGGGAATTATGACCTGTGACACAGAGTAGCCTGGCCATCATTAACGGATAAAGGATATCGGAGTGTTTATATGCACACAGGCTGCAGAGCGCTATTAATTTATAGGCTTTTCATATTTTTTAATAAAACAACATCTCAACTAAACGCAACTATTGTGCGCAAACGACCCCTTTCTCCTCGAACTATTTATTCAACCGCAGCCTGCAAATTATAGTCTAGATCATTAATTAATAACTTACTCAACTGATCGGGTTCGTGACTGCCGTTCACTCTGCCATCCGGGTGAATCTGAAGATGAAAACCAATGCCAACCCTACAGTAAAGTCTGCCGGTCCTGCGTCCTGAATTGCTTGCTTCTTCAAGAAGTTGGTCTTCAAATGGAACGCGTTCGGATTTGGTCAAGTCGACTAAGCGAATCAAGTGAACGAAGAAAAAAAGGCAGAGAGGAACGCTCATTCTTCCAAAACGGGACGCTCTGACTGCGCTAGGGTAGTTCTAGCATTTTGTTGCTGATCCAGTGTTCCACGCACGAGCAACTCTGCGCACACACATGCAGTTACGGCAGGCATAACCCTGGCTGCAGTCGCCGGAGTAGTTCTGCTGGCACTGGAGATATTTATAACACAAATGATCTCACTGCTTGATGCATGCCTGGGTTCTGAAGGACGCTCTCATTCAGACTTTCCCCTAAAAAAGAGCAGTCCTGCTCAATATCGATCGGTTAGATATGCTATGACAAAAAGGTGAAAACGGCCAGAGCGCCAGTTCGCGACAGAACGCAGTATGCGCGGTATTTTACGCACAAGAAAGCATATTTTAATAGACTCTCAAATAAATTTTAACGGAGAGAAACGGGATCCCTGTGCAACGAATAATGCAGTGAAGTTTGATTGTCTTTAGAAACCAAAATTATCCACAAAGATCTTGAGGAACTCCAGAGGAGTTACAATAGAATTATAGCTATAGGAACTCAGGTGACATATTTCAGTTTCTGCAAACTCGCATGCATTGAATGCACGATCATGCATTCAGGTCATGCATTGAATGCACGATTTTTTTTAGCTGTCTCACATATCACTGCCAGTTGACCTTCAAGGGAAAAAGCACTTTTCAACAGGATATATGTTTTTACAAACTAGAAATGCAACTCCAACGTTGATTACATTAACTATATATTTCGAAAGCAGGATTGGTAATTGATTACGTGATCATATTTGTATCGTAGGCCTATAAGGTGCTATAGCCTAGTCTATTTAGCTGTAGCCTAAATGTAGACTAGTGGGTTCATGCATAATGTTTTTTTATTTCAATGAAAGCTGTTTATACTACAAGAACAGTGTAACACTGATAAGCCATATATTTGTCTTAGTTTTAAGCATAGGAGTCGTTACTGACATGTTTCTAAATTAATTTCCGCTTTTACGTAACTTGCACATATACTAGGCTACAGAACAGATTTCCATTTTGTCTAAAAAAAGTCTAAAACTGTCAGAGCAGAAGACTTCATATTTCAAATGAATTTGTCGTCTTTGGCCAATGAACACCTCAATTATAACACTTGACTTGAACTTGAATACCTTTGACATGGTGCTGCTGTCTCACAAAAAAAAAAAAAAAAAAATTAAGCACATTTATTCCATTTTATTTATTAGAAAAGTACGTATTTTCACATTTCGGTGGTAGTCAATATGTCTTTATGATAAATATGTTAAAAGAAATGCGCAGTGTTCCATTTTAGTTCTAGTTAGCATGTGTTGTGTTTACTCCAGTAGGTTCAAATTAAACATTTATCTCTGATGGTATAGTATCAACACTTATTTTTTAAGCATTAATACACTTCATGTTGGTCAATATTTTGAGATCCGATTACTGTGCTAGTGATTTTGGTTAATTGTATGACTTACAACATAAATTAGATGCGGTAGATATGTAAGCACCGCGGCATTATTTACTTCCACAATTGCGAAGGTTATTTATCGTTACGCATTTCAATAACAATGGTCAAGTAATCCATGGTATAAACAAAGAAGACCGTGATTGATTCTGCCTTCAAGACAGATTCATCCCAGCTTTTGTAAGCTTTTGACAAGGACCAAACAAAGGTCACACACATTTTTATTTAATTTTTTTGTAGTTTTAAAAATAAATGGTAACAGCAGTCACTTCCTCAAAATGTTTTTACAGTTAGTTGGTTGGCACTCACATAAGATTTCTGCTGGTGCGCTGTGTCAGTGCAGCTCTTCAGAGGACACAGAAGGTCCCTCAATAATTCAGTGGTTTAGTGATGTGTATATTCCTACAGCTACGAATTTGTCCTGACTCAGTACAGACTATGTCCTTAACGAGGCTGAGGAAGTCATCTCAGTTCCTTCCATTTTCAAAACCAATTCTAGGTATACTTCCAACCATATGGCCTAATTATTATATCGAAGAGCCAAAAGAAGGTCTCAAGCCAGATAAATTATGACGTTATGTCTATAGGCTATGCGTATAGCTAAGATATAAACGGACTTATTGTAATATTATTTCATATTATATTGTAGCATTGTTAGTATATTACAATATATTATATAATATTGTTATTGTAATAATATTACATGCAAAAGTATGAACATTCCCAAACCACACAATTGGTTTAAGAATATTTAGAAATATATGCATTTATACATGTATAAGTAGAAGTTCCACGAGTTCATTGATTATAATTGTCATTGGACAACTATCACTGTGAATCAATAACTGCCATACTTATGTGTCAACAAGTCGAAGACGATGGAAGTGTGCTTTTTCACTTAACATGAAATGTCACTTACTATGCACAGATTAGAACGTAATCGAGAACGTTGAATGGATTTTACAATTGAAACAATAGACAATCTAATTATTTGGTAGGTCGCCCAACTACTAAAACAACTTCCCTCTCTCCCGATCCCAAATATGCGCGCCGTGCCTCTTTCATTCCGCCTCGGCACATTGTGGCAGGTTTTTCTCTTTCTTTTCTTTTTTTAAATTCCGATCGGCTGAGGCCTTTCAGTCACAGTTCCTCCCCAAAACATTTTCCTCAATTCAACTTCAGGGTCAAAGATTGCGGCCTAAATTTGAGAACTGTGAGAAGACACCCGGGACGGAAAGGCTTGACAAGTAACGTTTCAAAACAGGGCTCTCATCAGCGAGGCATTTAATCACCGGCCAGATCTAAACATTTGCTTAAGAGGGGGTGCTCGCCGTTAATTTGGGGGGGGGGGGGGGGGGGGGGGGGGGGGGGGTGGTGCACTGTTTTTGCACAGTCCTCTCAGTCAATTTGATGATGAACAAAGAAACACCTGTTGCCTGTTTATAGACAGAGCCACCTGTCAATGGAAGCCACTGACTTCTGACAGGTCACTGTCAATGGGTGCCCTTGACTGACTCCCCCTTCTGTCAGTGTGGAATGAACAGACACCTGCCTCCCGATGCTGAGGACCGACTGACAGTTCTCTGACTCCTTTCGCAAGATGCCAATAGGTGTCTTACCCAATGGTGAACGGTTTATTGCCAAAACTTCTACTAACAGATGAGTGAGGTGTAAGGTGTAAGAGAAGTGCATGGCTTTCCAGATTAGTAGAATCTATGTAACGAATCGGTGGAATGGTGTAGGCATTGTAATCTCTGTGTGTTTAAATACAGAATCTCAAACATAATGACTCTCCATCGGTAAATAGTTTGTATATACTAAAGAAAAACATTTAAAGGTTAACGGTAAACAGGCCTATAATGCTAGTTAAAATGATTTTAGAAAGAATATACCCCTATGTTTTTGCTAAGCTTTACAATAGTCTTGTAAAATAAATCCCATATGAAGTCATGGTTCACTGAATAATATTCAACGTATAACCACATTTCAATGATAAGTTGATTTCAGTGATGGGTTGATGTCTTGTTTAGGTGGGTTCTGTATTATTGGAGCAAAGATTTGGGATTTCCATTAGCGCTTGAGAGCGGAAAGAGATGTCTCTATTCTATCTCAGGATGAACAACAGCACTAGCCTATTTTAAATCCGTTATCTTCTTCCACATCTGCCTTTCCCTTGGGAGCATACATCTCCATTTGAATACAGGACGGAGTGGCCTGGGTCACTATCTCCAGGGCAGAGTTGAGAAGCGGAAGTTACTGCCTCTATAACGTATTACCTTATCTGAAGACTGATGGCCTTTCCTCGGCGCTGTTTTCCGTGTCCCCGGCTTCCTGGCTAAAGAAACAAACAGCCTTCATTTTTCCCCGCTTGACACGGATTTTTAAGTGTACTTCCCATCCCATAAATTCTGAAGCCATCGCTACCTGCCCGCACTTGCTCCGGGGAGGGAGGATAAACAGCGCGCGTTGCTTGCAGCCCTCCCATCAGTGAAAGATTAGTTCCGTATAGTTTTACACTGGATTTCCTTCACGCTTATATTTTTACCTCGGGGAAAGCTTAAAGTGGAGGCCTACCCTGGTAGTAAATAAAACGATGCCCTTTTGCTGCGTGACGAATGACCCAGGTGATGGACTGCCGTATAACTCAATATCAGCCGTGCCAACGTTTTGCGCCCTAAGAGGTAACAGTTGACTGCAGTCTTGTCGTTTCTGCAGTGACCCGGTCTTGTTTTCCCTTGATGACACGGGGCATACCTTTCTCGAATGCGGTCAGCGCCTGTGCCAAAAATCCTGTGCCGTGAGGCCAGGGGAAGCGGTCAAATAACTGCGCGCGGCCGCGCGCGTCGCATAGTGTACGCATGTAATTTGGGAAGTTGCACGTGAAGACATTTGACGTAAAATGGCCTGTAAAAACACAACATATAGGCCATTTAAATGTGCTATTGTTTCTGTTATAGGCCAACAGAAAATAGTTTGGTGTTAAACCACCTCTGACTCGTTCCTGCTGGGGGTGACTAGCGCTCTAATGCGGACGACGTACGTTATCAGAGACGTCTGCAACATCGAATATAACAGAAAGACATTGTTTTTGCCTTCGTACGACGTCTTCTGCACAGGCTACTGAGGGGAACCTTCTCAGGCGAAGTTCGTTGTCCACTGACTTGCCCCTGTTTGCAATTGGTCTAAATATCACAGTTCTAACCGGTTTTCAAGTAAATCGTTCGAGATTCGCTTTTGTCCACGTCTTTCGTCTGATGAAGTATGCCGTCCGCTTAAGAATGTATTCAGCTCTTGAACGGGTAAGCTTGCACTGTGGATCCCGAATACCTCCGATTAGTACATTTTAGAAACATGGACCAAAGGTCTCCTCAGTGGCATAAAATGGACACAGAGGGTCCATTGTATGTGTAATCCACTGCAGAGGCAAGAATGACTGAATGCCTCTTGTGCTCTGCCGACAGTTGTCGTGGAGTCATTTTTATATGCTCACATTAGCCTACCTAGTAGTCACCATGCCCAATAGGCATGGCATGTCACTCACCCCAAATACCTGCCAGCTTGTGCAACTCTTTTTTTGCCCCTATAAATCAAATGTGCAAAAATGTGAGTCTTTTTTTATTCAATCAGCACATTTGCTGAGTAAAATTAGCTCAGTACTTCAAACTCATCAATAAATCTGCCAAGCAAACACTATATGGTAAACTACAATGAGCTATACTTGTAAATTAAAAAACACTGTGACAGTAAAGTAACAAATTCAACATGTTACCAGGTGGGAAACTTCAAGCTGCTGTGCCGAATAAAATCATTCTCTGTACACTTTTAGTCATTCAACAGCAGATATAGAGGACTGATGTGAAAAACATACCCTGTGGTACACTAAAGCTATGGTATGAAGAGAAGGAACAGGTGTAACTTATGTAGGTCCCACAGGCATAGTCTCATTGCAGCCCTCAGAATTGGAAAAATATTTTGGGAGGTAAGTAAGTAAGGCACAACAAACAGAGGGTTTCAGTGAAACCACTCATTTCAAAACCATGCAAATAAAGAAAGGCAGTCTTTTAAGTGGGCAGTAAGTGTAAATTTGTCCCTGCAGGTCCCTGTATCAGCAGGTTGAGAGATTAAATATGTGGTGCATTAATATGGTGAGTGTGTGTGTGTTGGGGGGGGGGGGGGCTCTCATTATAAATATAGCTTTTTGAGTCACTAAATAATGTGACACAGATAACATGATCAAAAGCAGGAAGGAGACCTCACACAGATAATTTGTGTTAAATCAATTTCAACAGTTTATATGAATCCAACAGGACATGTGCACTTTTTTAAAAACACTTGTAAAAAAAAAAATAAACACGTCTGTGTTCATTTTTCTCTGTCGTTCTGCACTTGTGAGTGCATGTGAAATGACTACACACAATTTCAATTTGACTTATATGTTCAGGGAATATTAAACACAACTGTTAGCAGCCACCCCTTATTTCCGTAAAGCACAACTTCACATAATAATCCAAATAAAGCACAGCAGAACTGAAAGACTATTTAAAATGATTAGGCTATGTGTCTTTGTGACCATTTTCTTTTGACTGTGTGCCTTCATATTGGCGTATACCTGGGTTTAATGAACTATTTGCTAATGAATGCACCTGCACCTAAATGTGTTCGATCACAAGGACAGTGGATCCTTCGTCCAATGTGTTACAGGAACATTCACAGAGTCATTTGAGTGGGGTCAAGTGAGAGAAATTTAGAAATAAAGGCAGTGAGAGAAATCAATCCCACTGCGCCCATCTAAACTGTATTACGGGCCAAAGGCCTGGTCAAGTGTGACCTCTCCAGTGTCATGTGTGATGGCATTACCTCATACAAATGTAGTGACAGATGAGATAGGGTCCCTGGACAGAAAGGATGACACCAGTGGTAAAGTATGAAGTCAGGAATGGCACTCGTATGGTGAAACGGATATAGCCACAAATTGGCCTTAGATGTCTGCCTTATCAAAACGATCGTAGCTTCATATGAACACACAGACATGGTTACTGCCATACTGGGTCAGGTCGATATCACTTTTCATCAACTACAATTAAAATAGTGTAACACATTTTGATAAATTGTATTATTTCTCATGTCCTCGTTGTTGGTGTTTAATGGGGCCATTTAACCCACAATTTGTCCTTTGCGGGACTGGGAGTATTTGAGGGGGGGGAAAAAAACTGTGTGCATGCTTGCGTTACGTCATTCTCCTTATTCTATTTTTAAGAATGAAATGCTTGTATGGTGCTCGACCACGAAGCACCACGTGGGGGTAGTGTTGCGCTCTGGCTGTACTTCAAAATTGATTGAATTACACATTTTGAGAGCTTGGTGTCACTGTGTAGCTATTTTCGACGAGGGGTACGTGCCTGTTTGGTTTATGGTCAAATATGAGTGTAAATGTGATGATCAAGAGATAAGGAAATAGATTGTTGTAGGAACAAATACCCAAACAGCATGAGATTTTAATTTATATATATATATATATATATATATATATAAAATTATGTGCGTATATATATATATAATTTTTTTAATCTCCCATGCTGCTTTGGTATTTGTTCCTACTAATACAACGTAAATATTAAATAGCCCCTTTTAAATGATCTAGATTAAACGTAACATTTTGATTTGATTTAATTAAAAAATTTTAACAGATTAAATATTGTGGATTGCTTTTGTTAAAACAATTAGTAGAGAATTCGTTTCTTAAAATACATTTTATCTGTCATCTACTGTATACATAATGCATTGTGATGGTGCCATTTATTAAAATACAGTGGCTAAATACAGTAATGCTTGAAGACCATGAACTTGATCTTGTAAGCACTGGAAACACTGGGTCTAAAGCTTTATTATTGGCTACAGTTACTTAAATAGGTTAACATTCAAAATAAAGACGAGATATGCATCTTAAAGTTGCCTGTTCAGTATATAATGTTCTTTCTCTCCCGAAAAAAAAGGAATAATCGGGTATTACACTACCACATGCATTTAAATCTTAAAAAGTCGAATCGCTGCATTCAACTATTGGTCGTTTTACTGCTTAGAAACATTTGCAAATGTAGATGTTACATTTCTGTGGATGTGACGACATATTTAATGAATGGTGTATTCTTCGGTTACGTGTTCTTTGATCAAAATTTAATTTCTGGTTAATTGAAATTACAGCGTTGTTTTCTGCATGGGTGACTAACCGCTTATATCGCTCAGGATGTACAATGCTTTTCTCGTTAAGGAATCTCGTTGAGAATTCGTCTTCATGGTAAGCCTGAATTTTAACTATTATGGAGAGTGGCGTAGAAAGTGTAAATTATACAATATTCTTCTGTTATCACGGAAGCATTTCAGAGAGCTTTTAAAGAACAAAATCTAAGATAGCTCAAATCTCTGAGGATTTAATCAGTCGGGTTTTATGCACTGCACTAGAAATCATAGCATACTTGTTTCGTCCCCTTTAAAATATTAATAATGGTGAGATTGTAGACGTGAAAATGTTACATGATCCTTTAACTTTAATTGCAGTTTGGTTGGCTATATATTTTCTGTTCTGGCGAATATTTTAGTCATTATTATTATTATTTGGCTATTATTATTATTATTATTATTACTATTATTATTATTATTAGTAGTAGTAGTAGTAGACGTATAATGACACTTGGATATACGTAATTATTAAAGTGGAGCCTGTTTTGAATCAATACAATTAATATTATTTATGATCGTGTCATAAATAAAAGCGACACTAATGTTGATTCTTTGAAAACGTTTCCGAAAAAGCATATCAAACGGTTTAGGCTATTTGTGCATGTTAATATGAAATATGGTACAGATACAGATTATAGAATACACTGAAGACATTTAAATATTTTTCCCCATATCAGTCTTTTTTTTAAACAAGGTTTTCCTTGCACGTTTTTAAAGGAAATGTTTTCTCTTCGCCTCAATTCCCAAGTCAATTTTTATTGTTAATATTATTCTATATATATAGTCCTGTTACAAACAAATGTATGAGATAAGGCTTTCCTAACAGATAACAGGGACTACCTATAATGTAGTACTTACAGGGTGAAATAAGAAGTATCAATGATGGATATGAGTTTACAGAACATTTTAATTTATCATTTCAATATTCTAAAGAAATTATTATTGTAGATAATCTCTTTCACTCTTTCACTTTATGTCACTCAAAGATATGCCTTTTACATGTCCAATTACATGTAAAAACTGTGAAAGTTTGATGACCCCTAATAACAAAGATCACACAAATATAATGTTCCACACATTTGGATGAAAATAAAGCTATTTTATTGTCAAAGCATTCAACATGATTAGATAAACTATCAAGTAGTAAATTTCAGCAAAAGGAAGAAACACTGAAACTATTCCTCACTGACACAAAATATTACACCTTTGTATTCAAACAAAACAAGTATTTACACTGCATCTTATAGACTGCATTTTAAATCAATATCTATTTAATATTACATGCACTCTCAAATATAGTCTGACATAATCCCATTTGATTTCAATATGTGACCTTTTAGTAAGAACATGGAAAATCATTGAATAAACCATGGAATGTACCTACATTTTTTATTCTTTTTCATATTTATTTATATATTTATATATGTATATATATATAAAATACAACTTACGTTTACACATATTATTGTTTCCCTTATTTCCAAAATCATAAGTGCTTCGTATGATAAATAGATTTTGTTAAGTCAGAATGAATTGGCATACAATGAAAACATGACACTTGAAGAAAAAGAAAAAAAGCAATGTCCTTTTCGAAGTGAAAAACAAGTGCATTCGGGGTGTACTGTACATCCAGTCAGACAATAATCCCGGTCGGAAAAACTCTTGAAATAAGCAAATTCCCATCAAAAAAACATCAACAACAACAAAAAACAAAATTGGTTGTGTGAGTGGAGTCAGTTGTGGGAGGTCATGTGACGGGAGAGGTGATGTCGCTCCCTGAAGGACTCGTTGCAGATGGGGCACTTGAGCTTCTCCTCCCTGCGCCTCTTCACCAGCGGCTCCATGGCGTACTCCTTTTTGTGGTGGGACCTCATGTGGTACACCAGGTCGGAGGTCATGCGGAAGGAGGCGTTGCACTTGGCGCACCAGTTCTGTGCGGGCAGGCAGAGGGAGGTGAAGGACGGGGGCAGGAGTGTGAGAGCGGAGGGCATCTGCAGCTGGATGGGTGCGGACGTCTTTGGCCAAAAACGTGGTAGCGTAAAGGAAGGGGCTTTGTTTGGGGAGGCCGCCTGGGACCGGGCAGCTGCTGCCCAACTCGGAGCCCTGGAGCTTGGCGGCTAGTTGGTCGGCCTGGTAGAGTCTGCTGGAGGAGAGCGTGTCCCCGATGGCGGGGTGGCAGTCCACCGTGGGGAGGAGCTTGGGGGTCATCACCAGGGGCGACAGGTGGGAGAAAGTGCGGGTCGGCTGGCTGAAGGCGCTCTTCCTCTCCGAGCCTCCGATCTGCTGGGGCACAGAGGTGAAGGCGCTGCCCACAGAAGAGCCCTCCATGCGGGACTGCGGCTGCGTCTCGGACAGGACCTGCCGGATGTTCAGGTGCTTCTCGGCGGGGCCGCCGCTGGGCTTCCCGCCATCCTTGTTCTCCACGTTGGAGCTCAGGTTTTTGGTGCTGTGCTTGAGGTTCGGCGGGCTCTTCTTCACCTCGGTGAAGGCGCTCCGCTTGCCTTCCGCCGGGCCGGGGCTGGAAGGGGAGAAGGTCCGCCGGTTCTCCTCCAGGCCGTACGCCCCACGGTAATGCTGCGCAGATGTCGCCAAGTCTTCCTTGGACTTGACGGATGCGGCAACCCCCCGCTCCGGCTCTCCTCCACCTCTGAGAACTTCCTCTTGTTGGTGCTCTCGCTGCGGATCTCAGCCTCCTTGTCGCTCGGTGGGCTCGTCCTGTTGTTCTCTAGATCCCTGGCCAAGTTGTGAAAGTCTGTGGATGGCTTGCCCTCCTGTGAGTTTGAGTACCCCTCCGACCTGCCAAGCTTTGGACTGGACCTCGCAGGGGTCAGGTCCACGTGTTCACCATTGTCCTTAGAATCCTCGTCCGCGCCGGCCATGCTCTGCAATCTTTTGGTGCAGCGGAATCTCAAGTGAGCCAGAAATGGGAACTCAAACTGGAAGCGTTGGTTGCAGTCTGGACACAAATATGGAGGGGATCCTAAAATCGAGAAACAATGCAGATTACTCACAAAGATGAATTACTCTTTTCTAAGAATAAAAAAAGAAACTGTTAACTATAGTATACAATATACATTTTCCCTGTTTATGGAGGTAGTTAGCAAATATAACAGCTTAATTATGATATGGTCATATCATGTATTATTGTCAAAATACCACACACTTTTTCATTGATTTACTATACAACTAAAATGTGGCTGGACCTTTCCTGTAACCTTTTTGTCATTATGGTGGAATGTCTCATATTTTATTAATTCATAGTTTTAGCAATGCAAACTAGGCAAGAAACCATGTACAGCATGTCAGCTATTTATATTTTAAATTATACCGTTATTTTCATATTTTGGACTAGAATTAAATCATGCTGATTACTTTACATTAACAATGTATCTCTAAATTGCAAACATAATTTAATTCCCGCAATGATCAAACAGAACCGTTTCACCGAGAACAAAATCAAATTAGCATTTCCATGGCATTGGTCCCTAAAAAAAAAAAAACTACAAAAAAACGTGACCATTTTTTTTCTCAGATGTAGCCTACCTTTGTTTTTTCCTTGTCCTCTACCGGTACTGAGAAGTAGCAGCTCGATCAGGTCTTTCCCGTACCACACCAGCAGTTCCTCGTCCTTCTCGATTCTCCTCAGGGATCGGTAGAACAGCTGTCCGTTCTTAACGTAGGCCTCCAGGTTCTGTTCGTCCTTGTCCCTGGCAGACTGGACCAGGCGAAGCCACATCAGGCCCTCCGAGGAGCTATTGGCCGCTGAAGTGTCCACCTGCGGACCAGCAGACGGCGACCAGGCATTAGTGAAATGGTATCAATGCCCATCACGACTGCTCTAAACCTCTTTAGGCATAAACCTCCTCCAAATCTCTAAGTAGCCTATATATTCGCCTTTTCGGGCGATGCAGCAAACAGTTTCATAATTTTATGATATGTTGTATATAGGTTAATATATCAAGTTTTAAATGAACAGTAATAGGCTACACGACCTAGTAGCTACTATATTCTTCAAATACACAATAAAATCTTCTGAGAATCCAACTGATTATTTTATGCAATCTACAGGTCGGTTGTATTTGGCATAGTCCACAGTGGAGTGAACATTCAAACAACCAAAGGAAATGCTAAAAGAATATAGATTATGATATTAAAAAGGTATAACAATTTGAATAGTCTCAAATGCGCGTAATTGAGCCGAAGCCCATCGTCAACTAGTTTTGAATGCAACATTAATAAATATCTCACCCTGAAGATGTAAGGCGCAGTTCGCTTATCCGTAGATTTGAGAGCAACGAAAGCAATGCTGTCGTATAAGGAAGTGTGGCTCAAAACGCAAGGTCCGAAAATGGCATTTTCTGGAATATCACAAGTGGTGTAGACGCTGGTAAAAATATCCGTTAAACACTGCTGGACTGCCTTGGCGTCTCCGTCCCAAACCAGTTTTTGGGAACTGGATTCCTCCATCGTCGGCTGTGGGGAAACACACCAATGAGTGAGTAACCGTTCTTGGCAAGTAAAAAATTGATCTCAGCGCCACGCTGAGCAGTAAATACACTTAACCGGTTCTCAAGGGCGTCCCAGGTAAATTACAGAGCCTCTTAATTCAATTAAATTCACTCTGAAGGTAGCCTACATGAAGATATCATTTGCAAATGACATGGTACTATCACCACTGACTGTAAAAAGAAATCCATATGTTTTTGTTGCCTGTGTGTGTTAAATCCTTTATGCTCTGTTTTTTTATGTTCTTTTTCTTAATCTAATTGCCATATAAAATGTTAAAAGAAAAAAAACTATTATTATTGCCAATTGATAATGATAGTAATATTAATTATAATGGTAATGCAAACGTTATCATAATAATAATAATAATAATATTTGTAATAATAATAGTAATAATAATAATAATAATGTGCTGTTTCCTAGCTACTATAGGTATAAAAAAATATTTAAAAAAATAGTTTTATAAGGTAGCAACCGGTTTTTTTTCCTTTTTTTCTTTTCCATTTGAAACGGCTCTCTGTGAAGTCTTGAGAAAAGACACAGCAATAGGACACTGTGGAGTCCGCTGGAAAATGGAAAAGCATATCGAATGGATTTCAAGTGGCCTGTCAAAGTCACTGATTTCATGTCAGCTAACCTTTAGCTCCCTTCTACAAGAGGGAACGTATGTTTGCTCATTACCATAATCCACCACGTTCCCTCTGAGACTTTAATTAAGGCAGCACGCGGAGTTAATTATTTTTTTTTTTTACCTCTGCACGCGTATTTACGGATGAAGACGAATCCAACTCTTCTTGTTATGCATGAGATAGGATTTACTTAGGCAAGTGGTTAAACAGTATTCAAAAGAGGCAAGGCACCAAATATTCTAGTTCATTGAAACCCGCACCTTCCATAAACATTGTTGTAATAGCCGATAGGCTATGTCTTGTGAGCAAAATCTGTTTGTTTTTGCAATAGTTACAATAGTTACAATTTTTTTCGGAGGTTGTGTCATCTACTCTTGGTTATTTAAAGTACTAGGATCAAATGATCTCACTGTCAATTTCAAAAGCATGTATTTATAACTGCAATATCACGTTCGCATTATACATTTACTTGGTTAGGCCTGCATTGTGCTTTACACTTGAATGGTTATGATAAGCATTTGTAAATATAAAAAAACCCGTGTTTGTTAGTCGAATTATTTGTGAAATGTTTGATAAAAAAGAAATATAGGCTATCCAAGTGACCCAGACTGATTCATGTCTGTGTGTTTGTTATATTTATCCATAGCGAAGGAATATTGAATTTTGGCCCGAAGTTTTAACCAGCACATCATAAAATATCTATAAAGATTAAATCAGCTTCGATACTTTATAACGTATTGCGTATAGGCTATTTATTTGCCAACTAAAAGGCTATTTGCCACACATTTTAAGCCTTAACCCACCGATAAGGTTAGCCTACACGAATTTACGATGGTTTAGTATCGCTGCAAACAACTAAAATAAACTCCCTTGTCATCTAAAGAGATCTTGTGACAGTGTGGTGCATGCCAATGAAGAGGGTTATTAACATTCACGAAACGTTACAGGAACAAAAAAGTTATCCTTTTCTTGGACCACGGTTAAAAAAGAACTATGCTGAAGCCACTCTTGGTTATATGCTGCGGGTTTACGTTGCCGCCTTTGACAAAATTCAAATGTTAGAGTAATCTCTCTCAGAAAAGTAGTCTTTTTTCTCCCCCATAGCCCTTCCATTGTATGAAGGTCGCACTCTCACTTGGGAAAACCGCACAAAAGGTTCAATGAATATGCGTTTCAGCCAAATGAGAAAATAGAACTCTGAATACACGCATATTCATAAAGGGCGAAACGAACCCTTTCGCCTCATATTTCAACGTGAATTTTATTTATAAGCATGTTCGAGAAAATCACTTTAGCTGGTAATTATATTCGGCAATGAAATGCTTTCCTTGGAAATAGCCACTTAGTTCGTTTCGTGCTCCTTCGCCAGAGCATCATGTGCATTTATGCTATCCTGGCTTCCGTTGCCCCGAGGATGCTAGTTTTCTGGTGCAGATCATTCTGTGCTCTTAATTCGCCCCGCTGAATAAAACAAAAGAATAAAAACAGCGTGCTTACCTTTCTGTTATAAGCAATATAATCCACAACGTTCAAACGATGGTGAATATAATTTGGGCGCAAACCGTGGTTTATCGCTTTCTCTTTAGCCCGTTTAGTCAGTACATTTCCCTGTCTGTTGAAAGTGACAGTGCCGCCGATCGCCCTGTGTTTCGTGAGCGGAGAGAATCGTACAGATGGGCCCGATGCACTGGCTGACTGGCACACAGACACACACTTTTTGTTTGCCGCACATAATCTGTCCAATGAGGCGTGACACTTTCCGTCTCCTCCCTTTAACTCTTCACTGGCCGACATCCATTTGATGAAACTAACCCACACCTTGCGCAATGTCATTTTATTACTACATCAGAATTTACAATAGTGGAAGCAGGACGCGAGCCCATTTTCAGGATTTCAGAAAAATGCATAAGGTTTTTACAACTGAACCGACGATCTACATCCAAGCAGGTTTGTTTTTTCCCCCCTAATTTCTCAAATTTACAACCATCAATAGGTTCCTGTTTTTGAAGATGGACAACTGTTACAACATAATTAATTTTCAGAAAGACTAACGTATTTGACAAATGGTTTGTTTCGTATAGCAGAAGATGAAAATAATAATAATAATAATAATAATAATAATAATAATAATTATTATTATTATCAAATGTTTGTAATGGACTTTCTGGACTATGAATAAGCTAATTACTAATGAATATGAGGGCCACCTGTATTCTTTTGGAACTTGTATTCCATATTTTCTGTCTTTGATATTCATATTCATATAATTTCAGTGACACAGTATTAAGTGCTTTACATTGTGAATAAGATAAGCCCTCATGTCTAACATTATTAGAGCATCACAGCCAGTCACTGCTAAAGAGTCTAAATTGATATTTTGCCCAAATGACAGTTGTGGATAATGTGTACACGTACACTTCAAAGTTTGTAAATTTAATTTTGTAGATTGTCTCTTAACCAAGTTTGGAAAAGGAAGATATTACATAGTAATTGTGATGTACTTACCGTCTTTTGAAGTGTATTTTCACAGAGACCCACCCCCCTCTCCCAATCGTTTAAAGTGTGCACAAGTAAGACCAGCGCAGCAGGCAGGAGCAATGTGGACATTTTGGCTCTGAGTCGGATCCTGAGGAGAAGGCATCATTTTGATATCAAGAGCAGCTTGGTCGCTGTCTGGGGTGATACCATGATCTCTTTGTCAAACAAAACCTGTATTGTGACTTTTCCTTGTTCCCTAAACAATCATATTTCATGCAATTTCATACAACAGGCAATTTTACTATTGTTACCGGGGAAGACGTGTTCTGTCACGGTGACCTCTTGCACTCTACAATCACATTTCATTTCCAAGCAGCTCCGGTCTGTATCCATCTCTGTACACGCAAGGACTATACAGTTTTGTGTTGTTTGTGAAGAGAATGGATGAGGGTGTATGTTTACAATAATGGGGGTGTATGTTTGGGATGAGGTGTCTCGTGTTGCAGTGCTGCGATGGGATGCGGGGCAGACAGATCAGAGAGAGGCAGGTGTCACAGGAAGCCTGGCCCTAGACAGCACGAGGCAGCTTGCCCCTCAACACAGCGCTCCGATTAATAATTATGTTGTCATGAATCCTATTGATCAGCGGTTTTACTTTTCCGCCGAGTGGTGGAAAGGTTTGTGGGACCTCTCATTTCAGCTGTTTCAAGCTTCGGTTTTGAATAATTTAACGCACAGGGAGAAAACCAAACAAATGGGATGCGATGGTTTCATCTTGAAAGGTGGGTGCTGATATATAAACACATTTCCTGTGGTTACATTGATCTGGTAAATATATGCTTTATAATCCTTTTTTTAAAGTTTATCAGCAATTGTTAACACAGGGTTGTGTGCATGTTTGTGTGTGTGTGTGTGTGTGTGTGTGTGTGTGTGTGTGTGTGTGTGTGTGTGTGTGTGTGTGTGTGTGTGTGTGTGTGTGTGTTTGTGAGAGGGAGAATGTGAGTAATTTGTATTTAAATATATGCGGCCTACATGTATTCACTGTAACTTTCTTGGTATGCTTTCATTGATATCTTTCTTTGCAATATCTTGACATATTACAAGCGATTTAATCATCAGACTACTCTAAACAACTTGCACAAAGTATTAACTATTATAACTAACCATAGAGTGCAAGTTGTGACTTGTTGTGGATTACTTTATGACCTCTTTATGAAATGATTACAAGTTCTCCCCTTACCCTGCATTTTCCTTTTTTAGATTAAACATGTACTAAAAATAAATGTGTATGTTTTGGAAAAAGTGGGTTTCATTTTTTTTTTAATCATTAAATTGCATTAAAATGAAATCAAATTCACAAGAAAAGTTCTTATTGCAACATTAAGCAACCTTGTAATAGACAAGATAATAATAAGAAAAGGTAATGCAGTGTGTAGGGGGTATCTTTATAGAATTAACAGTCAAGATTAGAACAGATGCATGATACACAGTTAATGACTAGTATTAATTAAACTCTAACAGAATTTATTTGGGTCCACTATGGATTAAATACACTATCAGTTTGAAATGTACTCTATCAGAGTCGATTTAACACTGAATGTTTTGCTGCGTAGTTTCTGTGTGGAAATATGGTATATTATCGTTCCGCCACAGTTGTTCTGCTTCCAACTTTGTTATGTATCATTACAGTGCAGTTACAAATACACATCTGCCAAGCCAAATAAATATTAGTGAGCACAAACTATTTGTAATTTCTACAGAATTATTAAAAATCATTAATAAAACATACAATTATGTCTTGTTTTGTATTGCCATCCAAATTCGTTTGACTCATGGTCAGGGTTGTAATTCAAAAACTGAATTATTAATATGGAATGCACAAAATGGTGCAGTAATAATGTTATCACTGTGGTTATGTTTACTGTCAGCCTGCTTTAATACGATCTGACAACAATCAACTTATGTTATTCACAAAATAACTTTAACTCAAGAACTAATTGGCTACTTCTTTTCTGTGGCAGGAGAGTTACCACAACTTATATTCAGAACCACACTTTGGTAGTTTGGTTATTATTCGCCGAACCCAAAGAAAAATATATTGCCCTTAAGTAAGACTTGTGTAAGTACTTCACATGATGTAAAAAAAAAAAAAATTGAACATCACAATTATTTGCTCTAAAGCACGCATACACACATGCAGGTTGAGGCTGCACGTACAGTATTTGACATCAGAACAGTTTTATTCTTAACAAAATATAACATGTAATTGACAAACATGTTTGCGATATGTATGCAATATATAAATGACTTTGAACATGAATTTGCAACGCACAAGCATGATTTACCCTCAATTTCTTCTTCTCCGAAAGTACACGGCTCTCGGCTTGTTTTACCATTGTCAGCCTGAGATTTGATTTAACTTAAGCACCAACTGAGATTTATTCCTCTGATAAGTTATTCATTTCTTTAATCACCACACATCCTTTTTCTTGACTGAGTGACATCTGCAGGCATCTAGGTGCTGTTACTGTACTTTTCTGTAATGGCAAACCGTATTTAATGTGCATGGCTTAGATTGCTTCTCCTAAGAACTCCAATGCTTGAGTACAGATGTTGGATTTATGTAACAATCTATTTATTCAGGTTGCTGAACTATTAATTATTTGCTGTTAACCGTGATTGTTGTTGTTTTCGCTCTCTTGTGATTATGTGCCCTGAACAAGGGGATCTGGCTTTCATCATAGTACATGCTATTAATTTCCCTTTCTAATTTATGTCATCTCTACAGTGAATTATAAAATAATGAGTTCAAGTGTCAATTTGGCATTTCAGCGGAATTAAAAAAGGCAAATATGCTAAATCATGTCGCTTGAAGCAAAATACAGTGATATTGTTCACAGAAGTGTGTTGTTTTTGTTTAATAATTTTTGTTGAAATTTGCATAGTAAAAAAAAAGCATGTATAAACAAGAATATACATATATTTCTGTGATTATTGAAAGAGCACATTTATTCAAATAGCCTCTGTGTGACGGCGCGGGAAAACACAAAGACATTTAACTAGCTTTTGCGCAACTGAGCAATGTGATTTGTGATAGGAATTGCAGATGACAAGGGCTTTTTTTTTGTTGCATAAAGTTGATTTTCTCTCTTTGCAAGCCCAAACGTAAAAAGATTTAGGAGGCTCTTAGCTGTAAATCTCCTCCTGTTCCTCTCTTGCCCATCCAAGCATGATAAGGACCTTCTCCATACAGTACCCAGAATTAAAACCGCAAAGCTCGCCCAATCAGCAGCCATCTGCTTCGCCCCTAACTGCGGCTCTGGGTAACAGTCAGAGGCTGTACGGACAGAATGGTTGCCCCTCTCATTGTTTTACAACAAATGGCCATGTTAATACCAGTGTTTTTAAAATGCCTGCTGCTCTCCTGCTACTCTCAACTGTTTTGTTAAAAACAGCATGGCACGGCCGGAGAACAAGCATATTTTCTTGTGGCCCGAGCTAATAGGCTAATTGTCCTCTCTGAGGTTAATATTTACAGTATATACTGGCAATTACATTGCAGTAAAGAGAGACAGTAAAATACAAGGAATAAATGCCACATATTTATTACGTTTACATGTTTAAATAATGCAGAGATGTCTGTAATATTTGCCTTTTGTTGTCGCAGTACCAATGTAAAGAAGTCAGTTTTGGCTGTTGTAAAATAGCAAATTGCCATTGCATAATCCCCGGGAAAGTAATGAAAAAAAGATTTTTGTATTTTATTTTAAGCTGTTTGTGGATTAAAGCCTTGTCTATTGTGTGGATACTTGGGTGCTCTGTGTTTACTCACAACAGACAGATAAAGGGTTTTCTGTTATCTATCTCAGACACGAGCATCTCTGTTCCTAAGTACAGTGTCAAGTAGGGGGGACAATCAGGAACTGCCCGTTCCAACTGGGACAGATCTATTAAAATGTGGTACCAGAATTACAGTGATTTCTATCTCAGAGATTAAGAAGGAAATCATATACTGCTCTTCATAATTACAATGGGTATTAGGGTGAGGATAAAGGACACATGGTAAACCTATAATGGTCTTGACTGGTGCTAAACACACCACACATCCAAAGGACAAAGTTGCTCCAGTTAAAGGAAACATCTTTAAAATGTCGGTTATGCATTTTGAAGTCAACTTTTGTCAGTGGAAATACGGAGCGTTATAATTTCACCAGATTTCCTGAAAAACCAGCCTCGTGCCTTATCATCACAATGCAATTCTGATTCCCCTGAATGTATACATCTCACAGAGGGGGTTTGTCAATAGATTTCCAATGACAAGCTTTCATCCTCCTGCAAACGCATTAACACCAGAGCATTTGCTGCACTCCAAACAAAGCAAACTGTTTCCTTTCCCCGCAAAAATTATAAACAACATTTACAAACTCGGATAAAGGAACAATGCGCCCATCATATCCAACTAGCAGAACTCGACTGAATCTTAAATACTGTATTGCAGTCTCCTCTTTTTACACATGTATTTATTAATTCCAGTGTCGATATATTCATCATTTTTGGGAGTAATATTAGTTGTGCTGCAGACGACGTTGTAATGCCACACTTTAAGGAAGACAGGGCACAGCAGCTTTTTTTACCCTCAAAGAAACATAATAAAAAGTCACAACCAGCTTGTGCCACTGTTCAATTAAAATGCAATTGTAATTGCTTTCGGTTTAGACTTTTGAAACACCCCCAGTCAAGTCAAGTGCCCGTGTCTCTGTGTGTGGGCAGTTGTTTTGGTGGCGGTATTTTTTTTTTGATGGCGGGATTTGCTTGCCGTGACAGAGGACACAGAGAGGCTCTGCTCTGGAGGCCAGGCCCAGGACGTGTGCAGCGGGCTGGGAGGTGTGTGTGAGTGAGAGAGTAGAGCAGCTCTGAGGTGCTGCAGACTTTGCTGAGTCTTTCCAATGGAGGGCAGAAGAGATAAAGAAAGAGAGAGCCTCCCACAGGCTGCAGGGAGTGGAGGGGAAGCAGAAGTGAGCGTGTGTGTGTGTGTGTGTGTGTGCTTGTGTGTGTGTGTGTGTGTGTGTGTGTGTGTGTGTGTGTGTGTTTGAGCGTGTGTGAGTGTGTGTGTGTGTGTGTGTGTGTGTGCGTGTGTGAGAGCATGTTTGTGCATCTGTGTGTGAATGCGTGTGTGAGAGCGTGTTTGTGTGTGTGTGAGCATGTGCGTGTGTGTGTTTATGTGTGTGAGCATGTATTTTGGTATGTGTTTGCATGTATGTGTGTATGCGTGAGCGTGTGTGTGTGAGCATGTACTGTATTTGGGTATGTGTTTGCATGTACAGTACGTGGGTATGGTATGTGTGTATTTGTATGCATGAGTGAATGTGTTTGTGTGTGTATGTGTGTGTGTGTGTGTGTGTTTGTATGTGTGTTTGCGTGTGTAATGTGTGTGCATGTGTGTGTGTGACCGTGTATTTGGGTATGTGTTTACATGTACGTGTGTATGGTATGTGTGTGTTTGTATGTATGCGTGAGTGAATGAGTTTTTGTGTGTATGTGTGTGTGTGTGTGTTTGTATGTGTGTTTGTTTGCGTGTGTAATGTGTGTGCATGTGTGTGTGTGACCGTGTATTTGGGTATGTGTTTACATGTACGTGTGTATGGTATGTGTGTATTTGTATGCATGAGTGAATGAGTTTGAATGTGTGTGTGTGTGTGTGTGTGTGTGTGTTTGCTTGCGTGTTTAATGTGTGTGCATGTGTGTGTGAATGTGTATTTGGGTATGTGTTTGCATGTACGTGTGTATGGTATGTGTGTATTTGTATGCGTGAGTGAACGTGTTTGTATGTGTGTGTGTTTGCGTGTGTTATGTGTGTGCATGTGTGTGTGTGTGTGTGTGTGTGTGTGCGTGAGTGCGTGTGTGAACGTGTATTTGGGTATGTGTGTATTTGTATGCGTGAGTGAACGTGTGTCTGAAAGGATCCAGCCTCCCCTCCTCTCTACCCCTTCACGGACAGCCCTGCTACCTGCGCGCGCTCCACCTCGTTTGCATAACTTCACCCTCTCCGCGTAGGAACGCCGTCGCCGGGTCGCTCTCCGCTAATTCGCCCGCCGTACCTCAAATTAACTGGCCGCGCCGCGTCTGCCTCAAACGCTTCTTCTGGAGGGAGAAAAGGAAAGGAATAAATTAATAATGAGGCACTTTTTACACCGCATCCAGCGATTATACAAATGGAGGCAACGGCCAAAAAATATTCTGTATGGCATATGGCACTTCAGCTGGCATATGTGCCAGTTTTCACAAAAACTGGCAGCGAGACGCATGATGGTCAGTTGCAACTGCCAAAAACACAGCGAGGGCTGAGGAAGAACGCTTCAGTGCCTCTGACGACTACACTGATGTCCCTCCACACTTCCCGGCGTACGATCGAGAGGAGGCGCAGAATGCAAAAAGTGAAGATTTTGGTGAGATGAAAGGGATTTGGAGCCCGCGCTCGGCAGCGCGGGCCGCCTCCCTCTGTAACTCCGCGCCATTTTTGTTTGTTTCCCCGCCCGGGCCAGCGCCGGCGGCCTGCTTTTGTTTTTTTCCCCCCTCCACATTGAAGTGGAAATGAAACTTGGTGCAAACTCGCCGAGGCGAAATTAGATTGGCTACCGAGCCCGGTCGCCGCGACGATTCCAAATCAGGCTGCCCCATCGCGCTTTGTAGAGCGCTTTTGTGTTGAAATGAAAAGCTGGTCGGCAGACATAAACACAGCTTTGACCTTGCTTTATTGTGAAATTCTGTCCAATGCAAATATGGCGCTTTTGTGTTTGTGTCTTAATTGGCAGAGAGCACCTGATGTTTGTTAAAAATTAATATTTTCGCAAGACGTATGGGGGCTTCGCAGCGTCGTTTCAGAGGGGCAATTAACTCGGACAACTCATTTAATGCGCCGCCATTAAAATCCAAACAAACACATTCAAACGTGCTTTTATTTGTTTGGGTTAGGAGGTAGAATTTGACAGACTTCCGTAATATCAACTGCATTGCCCATAAGAGCAATAGAGACACTGTGATTGGCCCACACTGGGGGGACCAGGGCGGCCCACGACACAGGGTGCCTGGCCTGGAAAGAGCCGCATTTCAGTAGACCAGGATCCACAGACTCCAGTCCCCCCACCGGTACCCCCAGCCCCCACGAGCCGCCAGACCCGTTCAGAGTCCGCTGGCACACTGAGCCACCATGGAATGCCTAATGTTCCAGGATTCTCTGCCCTGCGGGCATCTGCTCACTCCGTCACTGAGGAAGAAGGCTCACTTCTGGCGTGGCAGTGCCTTGGCGATGCTGGCGCCCCTCTAGCGGCCTGCACTGTCTCCAGCTGACAGGAGGAGCTTCCGCCAGAGTGGGCAAGTTTTACACACCCTGCGCACTGCCCCCTCAGAGTGGGCGTGTTTTACACACCCTGCCCCCGCCTCCACAGAGTGGGCATGTTTTACACACCCTGCCCCCGCCCCCTCAGAGTGGGCATGTTTTACACCCCCTGCCCCCACCTCCACAGAGTGGGCATGTTTTACACACCCTGCCCCCGCCTCCACAGAGTGGGCATGTTTTACACACCCTGCACACTGCCCCCACAGAGTGGGCGTGTTTTACACCCCCTGCCCCCACCCCCCACAGAGCGGGCATGATTTACAAACTCTGCACACCGCCCCCACAGAAGTGGGCATGATTTACACACCCTGCACACCGCCCCCACATAGCGGTCATGTTTTACACACCCTGCCCCCGCCTCCACAGAGTGGGCATGTTTTACACACCCTGCACACTGCCCCCACAGAGTGGGCGTGTTTTACACCCCCTGCCCCCACCCCCCACAGAGCGGGCATGATTTACAAACTCTGCACACCGCCCCCACAGAAGTGGGCATGATTTACACACCCTGCACACCGCCCCCACATAGCGGTCATGTTTTACACACCCTGCCAACGCCCCCCCAGAGTGGGCGTGTTTTACACACCCTGCATACCGCCCCCACAGAGTGGGCATGTTTTACACACCCTGCCAACACCCCCACAGAGTGGGCGTGTTTTACATACACACCCTGCCAACGCCCTGTCGGGGAAGTGAGGATTAAGTAAAAATGCTTATAATTCTGAATCCAGCAGTTCCAGCACTCAATGCCCTCGTTAAATTGTCCAGCACTCTGAATACTGAGCACAAGCGGTATCGCGTGCTGAAACCCCTCACTCAACCGTACATTTAATTATATTTAATGGATTTAATCTAATAATTATTATTAAAAATGACAATCATCAATTAAATCGCCAAATTCTTTGATAGGTAAGTCGAACAGTAACCTGGTGGATCAACCAACAAGTCAAAACAAAGTCTAAATCAGGTCTTAAGATTGAATAGTTTTATTACAGGAAATAATGAGTTGTAATCATACATTCATTGATGAACGTAGGCTCATTGGTTATAATTTACAAAAATAAAGAAAACATTTAAACATTAAATTGAGATTACCAGAAAAGAGAGAGAGATCGATAAGCCAGAAATTGCCATTATTACCCTCTTCCAGCGCAAAAGGGACAAAGTTGTCAGAATTCCAAGGACCAAGAAAAAAAACTTGTCTCTGTCTGTTGACTCCACTCCCAGAACTTTCATGGCTCCAAATATTCCACAGCCCCAACTGATCTCCTAACAAACTAATTTAACTGCAACCCCAAAACTGACAGAACAAACTAACTGAACTCTTTCCTTCGGCCTCTACCTAAGTACCCTACCCACCAGGGGCGGAATAAAGTGTGAAAGGGGGGGGGGCAAGGCATATTTTAGAGAGAGAGAGAGCAACAGACATTTAAGACAACATCCTGACAGCCCCCACAGAGAGGGCATGTTTTACACACCCTTCACATGGCCCCCACAGAGTGGACGTATTTTACACACCCTGCCCCCGCCCCCATAATAATAATAATTATTATTATTATTATTATTATGGGGGCGGGGGCAGGGTGTGTAAAATACTAATAATAATTATTATTATTGGTTAGACTTTTGCTCACATATCATGGAAGCATGTCAACATGAAAAAGTTAAATGTAATGCCATTTTATAATCAGGCCCATACATCAATTCTAATTGCATCACCAATACGGGTTAATCTTGAGATAGCCCTGGTCTTCTAAGCTTCTATCATTCTGGTCAGAACAGAACAAGAGCAATCAGCAATGATGCAACCTTAATTGCAATTCTTAATATTCTCACTAAAATATTATCTAATTGATACACTACTCTGCCTGTTCAAAAAAATAGTTGCACACTATTTTGTTGGACCGCCTTTAGCTTTGATTACGGCGCACATTCGTCATGGCATTGTTTCGACAACCTTATGCAACGTCCAAAAATGTATTTCCATCCAGAGATTTCCGTCCAAAATGCATTTCCGTCCAGAGTTGCATTAATTTTTGGTCAAGATCTTGTATTGAAGACGGGACAGTCAAACCACTCCGTAAAGTCCTCTCCAGCACATCCCAAAGACTTTCAATGGGGTTAAGGTCAGGACTCTGGTGGCCAATTCATGTGTGAAAATTCCTCATGCTCCCTGAACCACTCTTTCACAATTTGAGCCCGATGAATCGTGGCATTGTCGTCCTGGAATATGCCCATTGATGGAATAACCTGGTCATTCAGTACATTCAGGTACTCAGCTGACTTCATTTTATTGCTGCATAACGTTGCTGAGTCTAGACCTGAGCAATTGAAGCAACCCCAGGTCATAACACTGCCTCCAGAGGCTTGTACAGTGGGCATTATGCATGACGGGTGCAACGGCGACTTTTGGCCAGGCAGTGTATAATGTTGATACTTTCTGACCTATAGGGTCAAATGGATTTTTACCCTGCAAATTGTCAGAAATGTCTGTTTTAACATTTCACCTAAACTTCTATTTCACAATACAATATGTATTACTGCTAAGCTCTGTTGAAGAGTAAATGTACATGTATTACTAATGTCTGCAATCGCCATGGTATTTTGAAGAATGATATCTTGGTTGTATGGTTATTGTTTTTGTTGTTTTTTAAGTTATATATTTTTACAATCACATAAAATGATTTGTTCACGTAGAGATCTGTTCATATCATTCATTTGTGTAAAGTGATGGTGTATTCAGTTTCAATGCAAAGAAGTGTCATGCATTGTTTTTTCCCATGAGACACTGACGGTTCAGGCCGAAACATATCTGCTCTGTTCACAATTAAAGTCTAACTAACGGAAAACTTTAAGTTGCCAATAAGTTTTTATTTCTGTTTTTGAGTGCGCGTTCCCCGTTTTCTCCTTCATTACTAATTTTGGGAGGTTGCAGCACCGTCAATCATATTAAAATTATATTTTTTGAGCGTGGACTAATAACCATTGTTCCGGCAAAAAAAAATAAAGCAGCCGTCATGAGAGAAGCCATTTCTGCATTTTCAAACAAATGCTTCTTTTGTGTATGTGTGCTTTTTTGTTTTTTTTAGGGGGGGGGGGGGGGGTGGTGTGTTTTGATGTTGGAGAGGAGGAGTTGACAGGAGAAGTGGAATGCCTTGAGGAGGTGCTGTCAGCACTGCCTCGTCACCTCGGTCACCTCAGCGGTCCAGGACAGCTACCGAAATGCAAATCAAAGTGACTGCAGACACGGCTGCCCTGGACTCCTGGGTCCCCCGAACACACAGTTGTTTGTGAGGAATGTCGGCGCACAGCTGCCGGTTTGCAGTGGAGAGCTCCGACCACACGCATCCTTTCCACCTCAGGGGGGCACTCTGCTCTGAAAGTTCATCAAAGTTTCATTTCAGGAAAAAAAGGGAAAGAGAAGAAGAAAAAAAACCAAAGGGATGTCCAGGTTGAGGAAGAGGACACAGCCTGAATGCCAATTTGTTCGTGTTTAGTTTTCAATTTTTACTTTCAATACTTTTTTTTACTTTTTTTACATAAAGCCCAGTGAAATCTTTGGTCTTGAGGACTCGATTTGTATTTAATGAACATTAAATTTGATGTCAAAATAAAGGTTATTTTTCATAATTATTCAATAACACATTTTCGCCAGTTAATTTTGGAGATTGCTGAACTCACAAAACTGTTTGTGTGAAGAAAAAACTAACACTTCCATTTATTTGTAAGCCAAAGTTAAGGACAAAAGTTTTTTTTAAATCCAGGACTTCTGTCTGTGAGGAGTAAAGTATAGTACATGACCCAGACATGATCTGAAGAATAAACTATATTTGGGGGACCTGATCTTGGATTAAACATTCTCCATATCTATTTCACATCATACATACCAGATAATTATTGATATTACCACAGTAATTACTATGTTATAAAGAAAATTTGTAGAAAACAATCAGAACATCTGTGTGTTATGTACACATCTGTGTTCAGTTAATTTGAGCTCTTTCAAAAGTACATTCAAGACATAATCCAAATTGTTTGGTAGGTCTTTTGAAGGCCTTCATAGCTGAACATGAATGTTCAAAGAAAATGGCAATTGGCCGAGCCAAAGCAACAGTGATTCTACATGCACTGAAATTCAAAATAAACTTTAATTTGAATCTAGGTCTCACCCTTCTTGGGTATCTAGCACACAAAATCCATGGTGAAGCAGAAGAAGCAGCACTTTTTATTTTCACCTCAAAGTGTTATAGCTGCAGACACAGCATGCGGGCTACTGTACCTTCTACGATTTTTCCATATTGGAAGTGCCACCATGCCTGTAGCAGAGTGGAATCATGGGATTTAATGCACTTCAGAGCCAAATCCTACAAGTACTACCTAATGTGATTATTCTAGAACAATTCAAAAACGTTGAATCGTCGTTTCAGAATGTTCAGAGAGGTGACAAAATGAAGGAAGGTCTGCGTCCATTTTGATAACACGCCTCGTGGACCCTGAGTACTTTCAATCTCAAAGATATCATCCGCACCATGGATTGAGCTCATTATTACCATGTTATGGGCAATAATATGGTCTCTCACCATGTATTAAAGCAGCAATTTCAGATTCAACATGCAGCATATTATTTCACCCCCTACGTACTCTTCCATACCAAGCTTGACCAGTCCTGATTCACGCCGTTGTTTCTCCTGGCTTCGTTTAAAAAATATTTTAAACCAGACATAACCACAGAGCTGTCCAGTTCACTTGTCTATTGAAGTCTGAACACTGCCTTGATAATGCGAAGAAAAAGAGACCAGGAAGCTTCCCAGGACTGTCACCGGTCCACAGCCTCCGCTCTAATTGGTCCCACACATTTGGCCTCAAGGAGGGCTTAATTCCACGTAACTTGGAAAAGGTTGGATGAGCCGATGAGACGCTCTCTCGGGCAAGCGGCAAAAGTCCCCGACGCCGATCCCGTGTATGGGACTTGAGTATGAGCTCTTGGCATTGGTCCGTCTCTCTGTGCAATCAGACCTCTCCTGGAATGCTCTGTCCGGTCCCTTCGTCCCGAGCGTGTGGCTCTTCACGTTAGTTTAATGGGGGCTGAAGTTCAGGCTCCGCAGCTCAATGTCCAGGGAAATATTGCCAAGATTGGCCCAGAGTTTACTGGTATCGTACGTGTGTCCATTTAATCCCTCAGCCTTCAAAAACATGCTCATTACTGTCAGAGCTCTTTAATATTGCATTAGTGAATCCTTGCAAATTATGAGATTGCCCCACAGGGCAGTGCAATTGCTGTGAGGAATCTGGCAGAACCTTGCCCATCATCCATCCCAACCTCTTATGTTCGCCTTGGAAAACCGCACGTATGATCTGGGCCCATTATAAGTTCACACAAAGAACAAGAAGGGAAAGTATGTCACTTTGGGCCCTTACATAGTAATACCCAAGAAGGATTGAAGCCTGGGCTGCAAAAGAGGAGAATGTTCTACAGTGAATTCTACAGTGAATTCTGCAAAACAATGAATAAAGTAGAAGCTTTTCTTTTCGATATATTACGATAGTTCAAAACAGACTGTCATATTTTTGCTAAGAAGAGTCGGGAATCCTTTAACATGCTACACTGTTATTGCCTGCATCGGAAAAGTTGTAACAGTTTACAGCATCAATTCAAATAGGGAAACTCATCCATTGTGGAACAACCTAGTAAAATTGTTATAAACCTAACTGCATATGTGCTTATTTCCCATGACTCAGCATGTGCTATCCCACAACCCAGTTCACGATGATCTAATCTTGTTTGATCTGGGTTTGATCAAAGACACTGCTTTGCTGCTGCGGACGTTCATTTTAACGAGGATGAAATGCAGTTTAGAATGCCGATACACGCTTTATCATAGAACCATATGAAAAAACAGGCACAAATTCAAAATCTGTCTGCAAAGCACTTTGTCCATAACCTTAAACGAGATGTTTAAGCGAGTGTTAAATTTCCTTTTGTTCACACTTTTTTTTGTTCACTAAATTTTTTTGGCAAGTGCTAATGTATATGTTTTATGAGCAAATAAAAAGTAACACAGTGTTTCTCATTTGAAAGGAGAGAAAAGGTACACTGCATGTGGTGAGACTGAACTCAGGACTCAGGCCTGGATACACACAACATTTGTCCTTAATTTTGACTCAACATTAATTGTAAGTGTTAATTTTTTCATGAGTTTGGTGAGTTCAGCGACCCCAAAATGAACAGAAATAACATGAGCATGGATTGACAAATGTAACACTTGCATTTATCTGTGACTCCAGGTTATGGACAAATGTTGATTGAATTCCAGGTACTGCTCCCATTTTCTCTGATAGGGTTTTTAAACATACACTACACTATTTCAGTCTACTTTAAACGTGCACGAGCCAACAATAGTTAGGAATTGTTCCAAACTGAATTCATAAACTGCTGCACTAATTAATAATCTTGTCACAATTAGGATAAGCTAGCAGGTTAGTGCACACAAGCAATATATATATACAGTAAGGGTTGTTTCTCCTGACTTTTTTCCCCATAGAGTTCTATAGGAAAACGAGTCCGGAGAAATAACCCTTGCAGTAATCCATCCACATCTACTCCATATCTGGCAACAGAGTGATGGTTTGGGGCCTGTTTGATAGCTCAGACCCTTGATAACTTACAGCCATTTAGCCAGCCATGTGTTCCATACTGTACCAGTGTAAATTACAGCTGAATCTAGTCTCACCCCCCAATTTCCATAGAGATCCATTCAAATGCAGAGAGGTTATAGTATCGCTTGTAACAGTACCTGAAAATAAGATATCGACAGGTTTTTGATGTTGATGGTCACAGACTTCAGGAAGTAACAGCATGTAAAGGATATGCGACCAAATATGAAATATGATACTTTAAAAATACGTTAAAGCAAAAGGTATGAATACTTATGTAAATGAGAAATTTTATTTTTTTATTTTTAATAAATTTGCAAAAATCTCAAAAAAAACTTTTTCACATTGTCATTATGGGGTGTTGTGTGTAGAATTTTGAGGGAAAAAATGAATTTAATCAATTTTGGAATAAGGCTGTAACAGAACAAAATGTGGAAAAAGTGAAGCGCTGTGAATACTTTCCGGATGCACTGTATATATATATATATATATAGATGAAAATACCCTCAAATTAAAGCTGACAGTCTGCACTTCATTGTCATTCTATCCTATCAAACTCAGTGCTAGTGTATAGAACTAAAATAACAAAAATGTGTCACTGTCAAATGAATTATGGTGCTCACTCACACCTTAAGGGACAGGATTATATTCAGCTAACCGTGATTTGTATAACATACATGGGTAAAATATTGCATGATAGCCAGCTTTTGTTTATTAAATTACACTACAAAGATGAGAAGAAAATCAGTCATAACAGAAAGCAGCTGAGGCCAACACATTTCAGAGAATTGATACAGCATTTAATTTTTAACATCTTCAACCCCACTCATTCAATCCACATAAGTAGGAAGGGAAAACTTGTATAGTTGCCTTCCAGCACAGTGGATATGAGAGCTCAGATTCAAGAACAATTTCAACTTGCGGTCTGTGGGCACAATACACTATACTGAAAATGGCAGCTGTCAAGGGAGTTGATGGAGGGAGGCGCACGAGTCTCTCTGTCGGTCGAGTTTGTCACATGCTGCTGATGCTTCACGACTAAATGCACAAAGGCAAGGTTGTCAAGTTGAGTGAGGAGGCATTCCACGTTTGATGTCATGTGTGGGCTACTTAGGTAAATCTATTAAAATAAATCTCCCAATTGATTCAGCATGCAGTCCTCTCCCTGTCAGGTGAAGCCGCAGGTATTTCACTGTACACTGAGTGCAGTTATATACAGCCTTTGTGGAACATACTCCACTCAACTTTGATAGAGTCACTCTACCTTACTATAACTCAGTTAGAGTTGATCTGAGTATTCTGCTGTGTACCCATTAAGCATTTTTTAAGTAGGGAAAGAAACATTCTCAATATGTGTTTATATATTTGATGTATATGCACGCCTTTCATGACACATTCATTTACATTAAACATTCTCATAAACTGAATGTTTGATTGTGTTGGCTCTGCTTAAATTTCCACTTCAAACATATTGGCTGTTGTACATCCTAGAGAATAGTTATATTGTAGTTCGTATAGGGGAATTGGTGTAAGCTACGCACATATATGTTTTTGCAGGTCGGCAGTAAATCACGATAGATCTTTCAGTGCTATGGCTCTGGGGAGGGAAGTCAGGGTGCGCATAAACACATCCAAAGTCAAGCTGTGCTGATTAGTCCATACCTGATTGCACAGCAAGTTCTGGGTTAGTGCTGCATGCTGCTGGGTCTTAGCTCACATCTTCACTGTGTGTTGTGTTTGCTGCGAACAAACACGCCAGGCAAATGTGCGAATAAACGACACTGAACACTGAACCAACAAACCGCCCGGAATGTTCTGCTCAGATGCATTTGAGGCGAGCTTGCACATCGTTGCAAGTTATTGCTTGGGAAAAAAAAATGTGCAGACGTCTCCCTTGATGGATCCTAGTAGCATTTCGAAGATGAGCGCTACACATAGCGGTCATCCACAGCTCCGGTAAGCGCTTTGGGCAATATTGGCGGTGGCGAGGCAGGGGGAAGTGGCGGGCGGGGGCGGCTGGTAGTTACAGGATTATTTGTTGCGCATTAAGTAACGGTCCGTCTCGTGTACTTCCTTCTTTGGAAGTGCCTGCTTGCCCCCAGGGGACTGTGTATAACAATCTCCAAGCTGTAAAGCGGGCCATGCCTCCACCCAATCACGACATGTCAACGTTTAGCGCCGGACTGTGGGAAATGGGAAGCAACAGCAATTTAAAATATCTTACAGTCTGATTTAACTTCAGCTTGCCCTGGGATAATGACTGGAGTCTGCCCTGTTTGTGTGTGTGTGTGTGTGTGTGTGTGTGTGTGTGTGTGTGTGTGTGTGTGTGTGTGTGTGTGTGTGTGTGTGTGTGTGTGTGTGTGTGTGTGTGTGTGTGTGTGTGTGTGTGTGTGTGTGCGTGTGCCTGTGCGTGTGCTTGCGTTAATGAGTGTGTGTGTATATGTGTGCGTCTGTTCATGTGCGTGTGTGTGTGTGTGTGAACATGAGTGCACTTGGACTGACTTATTGGGCTTCTGAGACATTTCATTGAAGAGAAAAACAAAGATGGTGGGAGCACAACACTGACAGTTATCTATACAGCTCCGGACAGGAAGTTGAGCAAACAATCAGGGGGAGCAGGTGCCATTTGATGGACAGAGCTGCCAGGGCGGGGCTGCTTGTCAGGCGAGTAAATAGAGAGAAGAAACAGGAGCCAGGGAAACAAACACCCACATGCACAAAGATTCACATCCTCAGCACATGACATATTCAAATTGATGCTGGAAGGAAATATTTTAGAAAGACAGAGCATTATGCCTCTCGGATAAGTTTCACAGTAGGCTACACACTGGTCTGTGCAATTATTAATCTGCGCCTCTGTTAGAACCACCGGCATTTCCCAGCAAACATCCACTCTAATGCTCAGCATTGTTAATTTGTTGTGCACAAACTTTCTTTTAAGCTGCATTTAAATAGCATTCCGTGTTGCGGCTTCTCAAAGTAGGCCTATAATTTCGTTATTTAATAATTAAATACAGACCTGAAGTCATCAGTCAAGGTACATCTCTTTCTTTGCTTTTTAATATTGCTTGTGATTTAACAATTTATTGCTGAAGTGAATTTTTACACATCTGAAAAGTTGCACTGCATTTCTAATTTTTAAGGTAATAAGAGGTACACAAAATTATATTACCTTTGCACCAATTAAAAGCCTGCAACATATTTCAGTGTTTGTGCGTTGAAAGCAAGTTATATATTGTATCCCCCTCACTCCTTTACAGCTATTTTTTTTACCGCACTCACTGTTGTATATAAATAGATAGCACCAACTCTGCTTAAATATAGCACATTTTTATTCTTGGCACTGTTTGAATGAGTGGGCATGTGAAGCGCTCCGTTGAAAGCTCAAGCGGAGCATGGAGCCTCAGCCTTCTTTCTTTTGCCATGTGGGCGGTAGGCTGCGGCTGCCACTCAACAGTCAGCGTAGAGCTGTATTAACTGCTCTGATTGAGTCTTCTTTGCAGGTCAATCTTCACCAACCTAGCCCTGTCCGCTTTGATTTCCACAAGGCCCTTCCCGGTACGTTCGCAGGAGCGGAGGAGGGGGGGGCGAGGAGTCGCTCCGCGGACTACTCTCATTAAATTGACAGGCTCGGCAACAGCAACAATTAACTCCATTCAGCCTAGATTATTACTGCTACCGCCGCACGGCGAGGAGGATGATGAGAGTCGACGTGGGGGTTTGAGTTAACTTCGAGGTGCCCATTCAGGAGGACGCTCGCGCGCCCTTATTCAACGTGTCACTGAACGGGCTCTGGCTAACCGCGCGAGCTTTTGCGCTGATTGTCTATTTCTGCGCAGCAATTTAGCCGCGATTGCCGCGTGGCAGGTGGATAGATTAGGTGAATACAACAGTGCGTCCTTGGTGTTTTCAAGCTCAATCGGCCGTCTTTGTCTTACCGGCTTCTTTACATTTTGAAACGCGCAATCTAATGTTTTCAAAGACAGTCTAACGGCTTTCCACGCCGGCAAATGGTTAACAAAGCTCACGTTGCCACACTTTGAGCTGTCACCATTACTTTTGTGCTATCAGTTGGATTTTGGATACTTGCATATTCCTTCACATTAATCGGTTTTGCTACTGTCCAACATTTCAGCGTATTGAGCTGTTACTGTTTTTGGCATTTACATCCTTCATAATTCAACAGTCTCGAATTCAAAGTGGCTTCATCACCTGTTTAGGGCCTGCATTTGAAAATCTATTAATACAGACTTATTTGTAATCCAATTAAACATTGCCTCTGACATCATGTCAATGTGAAACATGTCTCTATGCCAACACTGAATAAAACTATTAGGACAGATTAATCAAACTATTCTTAATTCCTTAATTATAAAGCGTGCGCTGTCACTGAGAACGCATAGACACACTTATACTGGAAGGCAGTTCCCAAATTTTATATGAAAGGAAAAGTTTTTCTTAATGAAATCAAGATTAAATTAATGGGGGCTGTCACTATCTAACTAGCTTTCAAAAGTGTTAGATTGTGTTCTGTTTCCTATGCATTTGATTCAATAAACACTGCCCCTTTATTTTGACTCACAAATAAATGAAAGTGAGTTTCCACAGTTTACCAAGTTGTGGAATAACAAAAATTCATGGAAATAAATATTTTTGCATTTTTGCATATACTGACTATTGTATTATTAACTTTTCAAAATTACTTCTCATTGTCATGTTAGAATAGAAATATCACTGGAAAATGTGAGCACGGCGAACTCACCAAACCCTTAAATAACAGACAGGATGTCTTCTGTTTTTCATCCTATTGTACAGATGTATGGTTTTGAAATACAAACCCCAATTCCATAAAAGTTGGGACAGTATGTAAAATGCACATAAAAGCAGAAAGAAGTGATTTGTAAATTCTCTTTTACATATATTTAATTGAAAATATAAACAGCTGTAAATTACACGGGAATAGTATGGAACCCATAGTTGGCTAAATGGCTGTACGTCATCAAGGGTCTGCGGTATCAAACGAGCCTCAAATATATATACAGTAGATATGGATGGATCACTTAAAGGGTTGTTTCTCCTGACTTATTTTTCCATAGATTTCAATAGGAAAACGAGTCAGGAGAAACAACCCTTAAAGTGATCCATCCATACCTACTGCATATCTGGCAGCAGAGTGATGGTTTGAGGCTCGTTTGATACTTCAGACCTTTGTTGACGTACAGCCATTTAGCCAACCATGGGTTCCATACTATTCCAGTGTAATTTACAGCTTAATCTAGTCCCACCCCCCAATACCCATAGAAATCCATTCAAATGTATGTATTGCTTGTAAGAGCACCTGAAAATAAGATATCAAGAGTCTTTTGATATCCTTTTATACCCAATAATGATAGCATCACCTGTTTACCTGTGTTCCAAACAGGGTTTTTTTTTTTTTACTTCCCAGTCCTTTATTTGCCCTTTATTTTTTAGAATGTGTTGCAGGAATCAAATTTGGAATTAGCGTATATTTACAAAAATCAATATTAATTTGATAAGGTAAAACATTAAATATCTTTTCTTTGCACTGTTTTGAAATAAATGTATGTAAAAGAGAATTTACAAATCACTGCTTTTATGTGCATTTTATATTCTGTCTCAACATTTTTGGAATTGGGGTTTGTATACGACATAGGGATGATCAACTACATTTGAAAGATGCAGATAGTGAAATGACACATTTGTTTACTTGTATGCGTGATTATCTTCACAGACCTCCCTTGACATCACCTAAAAAAAACAATGTTTTCTTCTCTTTGTCGGAAGCCATTGTGTCTTTGAAATTTTCAGCACATCAGACTCACTCACCCACACTGATGAAGTCATGTTGTAGATCATGTTGTGCTCTTTTCCCATTGGCCACTTGAGCGTAGTTGATAGTTGTAGAAATCCATTAGATTTCAGTGTGTTAAAAGGATGCTGGGATACACTGGCCTATGAGGAAATCTGTAATTACAGGGATCATGTGTGAAGGAATTCATATGGTTTTGCTCTCAGGAACAACTCTCCAGCTTGAGAAAAACCTCCGGAAGTCCTGAGAAATAGAATTCCGTATTATTATTTGTATTTTACATTTATATGTACTGTTTATTATAGGAATAGATAGCGTATTCAAAAACCAGCAAAGACAACTCAGTATGCCGATACCATTGATTAGAATATGCATGGATTGAATTGCACAACAAATTACTTTAACTCCTATTGGCAATAAACTTCCGTAAAAATTGTACAAAAGGTGAAATAGGGGGTCCATTTTTCTAGGAATTGGAATCTACTGTGTTCTCCATTTACCGATATCAGCGATCACAGGTAAGATGCGTTGGCATGGCTAGGGCGTTTGTCCTGTCTGGGAATTCCACTTAACAATGAGCACTGTATGCAGCTTGGCTTGAACATGTTGTCGTGGAGCATGATGATGCACACGCTGGTCTATGCTGTCCGTAGCGGTCTGCTGGGTTCAGGTGAAGTCGATAGGATTGGTCACTACATCACAAATGATGGTTTTTGCCAGTAAAGCTAGACTGATATGCACAAAACATCCATTGCCGCGCACACATGTGAAGGTGTTGTGAAGTTTGGGCTAAAAACATTGCCGTGCAGTCCATGAGTAATTAATAAAGACAAAGATAGTTCTCCACCCACACTATATCATGGGCCCATACCGTCACACGTACATCACCAAACTTGTGTGCTTGTGCAATAAAGAAATGTATTTAACTTTGGATACACATGCATAATCCAAATTTATGTTTGGTGTGTTCGTATTGGAATATTTTTTTCCAGAGCACATTGTATTGGCCAACACTGATGAACATACAAGCACTCATCTCTTAATTCCAGAGCCACCTTCTGACTGTATGGAAGCTGATGTGATCACAGGCACATCCAGGACACTTTGTTGTTGTTTAGTATTCAGAAACATGCGGATCTTGGGGATCCCTTAACCGTTTGAAGAGTGGGGGTTTATGGAAAGTCAGTGTGCTAGAACTCCACTGCTTTCAGTTGCCAGTAGTGATTGTTACATCAGCATTAGAATGTTTGGTTAAGAACATTCTAATCACCTATATATTACACCTTAGGCCGCGATCACACAGGACGCGCTTTGTAGGCTTCAAAACGCGAGGAGCATTACCTGTCTTGATTTTACGAAAGCCTACTCTGAAAAAGGAGGCGTCTTTTTTGCTGTTGCTAGGCAACCGAACTCTGCTCCTGTCAATCACTTAGCTGACGTTGTTAACATAACACAACATGGGCTCTGCAACATCAACGCAACATCTGCGACCTTCGCAGAGGGGGTTGCAGAGGATGTCGCGTACCTAGCACAAAAATCAAACTACGACTGCAACGCAACCGTTCGCGTAGATGTTGCGCATCATTGATTGGTTGGTTAGCGAATGGAGGCGGGGCTGTCATATAATATTGGTTACTAAGTGTTGCTGGTTGCTAACGATATCTAAAATTAGCGATCGAGATCCAAAATAAAATAAAACCGTTTACGTTATCGATAGGGTGAATTCAGGTATTGTGGGACATCAGGTAATGTGGGACAACTAAGCTTTGACATGTTTATTTCCTGCTCTGTCAAGAGCCAATCAAAATAATTGTAACTAGGTTCTTGCAGAGAAACTACATGATTAAAGTCACATGATTTCATTGATGTCATGTCATGATGGGGATCATGGCAAGCTTCATATATGAAGGTCACCCGGCAAAATACATGGTTAGGTCAATGACATAAGCTTTTGATTGAATTAATGTTAAGGTTCTAAATCTGTCGTAAACAATACACTGTGCCTAATTATGATGTAATTATGCATATGAAATACTTGTGCAACAAAAAAAATGTAAAAGTGCATGTGAGCAAGATTTCTACATTTTTTCTTTTTATGTGGTCAGATAACATCTTGAGGATTTCAGAATTGTATCATGTGCTGTGTAAATGTGTTGGACTAATATCGAAACAGGTAACAGAAGGCAAAATTCCAAAAAGTGTCCAACTTTATCTGAATTCACCCTATATAAAAATAGATAGTTACATTTGTTAAATCATGAACCAGTTACAAGAACGATTATCAGAAGTGAGAAAGTACAAACATTTATATGACTATTCTTGTAGTGATTACAAAGACAGTCAAATGACCATGAACTCATGGAAAGAGATCGGCGAGAGTAACTAACTAACTTAACTAACTTGACTAACTAGCTTAACTAACTTAACTAACTATAACTATATTACACTATATACAAGAACACGAGCAACAAACAGACAAACATAAAGACGGCATGTTATCGATGGGTTGGTTGAGCAGGGAAATGAGTTACGTTGAAATGAGTTACGTTGCTAGGGGGGAGCTAGCTACATACGGGATACAATGTTGCTAGGGGGAAGCTAGCTACATACGGGATACAATGTTGCATAGGCTGTGCGTAGCTTTTGCAGAAGTATAAATTGCAGAGTGCTTGCAACATTGTTGCACTGCGCGAACATGAAGAAGTTGCACAAGTTTCGCACAACCATGCAGAGCCCTTTAGGCCGCGATCACACAGGACGCGCTTTGTAGGCTTCAAAACGCGAGGATTTTACGAAAGCTACTCTGAAAAAGGAGGCGTCTTTTTTGCTGTTGCTAGGCAACCGAACTCCGCTCCTGTCAATCACTTAGCTGACGTTGTTAACGGTGTAGCCTAAGCGAACTAAGTTTACCCGAAGGTCTGCTTCGTTATTTGTCTTTAAAAAGCCGTGAATAAGGGGAGTGCCTTGGATCGCTTATTTTTATCATGGTACTCACGATTAGTCAAATCATATAACTCCGGGTGGGCTAAAACGGCAACTAACGTTACCAATTTCTCCTCAATCTGTAAAGGGGACGTGACGTGTGAGAAAGCTACAAACCGGCTCACTGTCACACACTAATGAGTAGAAGCGCAAACGCCAAGCTATCAGCAAGGAAACCAAACAAGGCCAATGGAACAGAGCACAAGGTTCCCATACTTCTACGAGCAAAGTGACAGAAGAAAGAGCCAGAAACAACAAATGCCCTGTCTCGGCAACGAGACGCATAAGAACAGGCGAGTAGCATAAAAGGTACACATAAAACACACACAACCAACAAACACTGAAAACGAATAGGAATTAGTATACCAAGGGGCGAAAGGAACGGGGATCTAAAGTTCCAAGGCTACTATCGAGGGCTCGCAGTCAAACGCAAACATGTCCATAGTATCGTCCAAGCTCCATATAAGGAGGGACACACCCGGAGAAAGAACAGAACTACAGTTCCGAACAAAATCGTCCCGCAGGTGAAAAGGACGAACAGGACAGCTGCACCGGACATCACCGGCTAAAAGACCAACACGAGTTTGATAGAGAATAAAAGCCGTGCCTCTTGGTAAAGAAGAATGTAATGAGAAGGCGAAGGAACAGAGATAACGTTCCATGGCTAGTTTCATAGGCTTGCAGTCAAATGCAGAGAACAAAGAGGTAAACGGCCGATCTCCCAGGAGAGAGAAACATTTTACAGGCGAGCACCGTCGTCCCATAACTTTAGTATCAAACATGACTAACGCAAGCTTAATTGAAAACACACGCCCTAGCCTCTCAGTAATGGGAAATGTAATGAGGCGAAAAGAACAGAGCTAACGTTCTAAGGCTATTTTCAAAAGCGTGCAATCCCGCACACACATGTCCATAGCATCACCCAAGCTCCATATAAGGAGAGACTCACCCAGAGAACGAACAGAACTACAGTTCCGAACAAAATCATCCCACAGGTAAAAAGGGCGAACAGGACAGCTGTAACAAAAGACCAATGCAACCTTAACAGAAAATATCACGCACTGCCTCTCAATAATGGGAAATGTAATGAGGCGGAGGAACAGAGATAACGTTCCATGGTTACTTTCATAAACGCGCGATCAAACACAAACAGGTCCATAGCATCGTCCAAGCTCCATATAAGGAGGGACACACCCAGAGAACGAACAGAACTATAGTTCCGAACAAAATCGTCCCGCAGGTGAAAAGGACGAACAGGAACAGCTGTAACAAAAGACCAACGCAAACTTAATCGAAAATAACCGACCTGCCTCAAAGAATAATTAAAACCCTAAAGTTAGTATGATACAAACGCCCTGTCTCTTAGTAAGAGGCAATGGATCTAGGTAGAACGACAAACAAAGGACAGACCAGAAAGCGGAGACTGAAATGAGCACACCAAACAGGAATTCAACCTGCAAGCTCAAAGCACCAAGGCAAGTACTGCAAAACTCCAATAAAAGCACAACGGAGCAAAACGGTCTCCTTAAAACCTAGATCCAATCATACGATTAAAACTTTAAAATGGCAAAATAAACCGCACACAAAACAGCACAAATAATACCAGAAAATACACCACAGAACAAACAATCACAATCAACAATTAATATTGAAGCCCAGAACAAAAGGAACATGGGCTTAAATAGCTCACCGGCATTACATCCCAGCTGTGAACGCTAATTACTTACTCTGTGAAAAGAAGGGACGGAGCCAAAACTCCACCAACGGAGCAGCGCCCACGTGTGGCGACCGAGGAACACGATAATTAATGACGTAAAATCATATGTATGTATCAGGTAAAGCGCTTAAGGATAACATCACGTTATGTTTTGTGATAATTTCCTTGTTAGAGCAATGATCCAGTGGTTTAGCTAGGCTACCACTAGGTGGCATAACAAATCCAATTTTCTCAAGTTTCTGGATGCAGCGGCAGCTATTTGGAATGTATGAAACTATTAAGACAAACAGACAAAACCCAAATTAATTAATTCTTAAAACTAATCATTTTATCATGCTCTTCAAAATAATCTATTAACTCCAGTAACGTCACGTGGCGCTGTAATGGCGACATGTAGTCCAGCTGTCTCTCGTGTTCGTGTTTGTTAATTTGAATGTATTTTGTTGTGTCTGACTTTTGTTTTTTCATGTGCTGTGTGTCTGTTGTGGTGCGGGGAGGCAGGCTGGAGATTTTTCGGGGCACTCATGTCGCTTGTTTTGATGATATTGGCGAATTGTCTCGCCGGGATAATTTTGTTTGTGGTCTTCACCATGGAGACGCATTTGCAACATATGCTCGGGAATGTCAGTTGGATCTGCAGCAGCAAAGTTTACCATCGCTCTTCACCGGAGTTAAAGATGTTGGGACTGATCAGAGAGTGCAGGCGGCCTTCAAAGGGCAACCATGGAGGGGAAGGAGAAGATGGTGCGGGGAGGAGTGAGGCGACAAGTGGGAAGGCTGACGTAGTTTGGTGCTCCATTTCGACAGTACAGAGACCGCAACACTGTGTGTATGGAGGAAAGTCGTGGAGGCGGAGTTTGTGTGTTGGACTGCTAAATGACGCTGGGCATCTCGGGACAGCAGGGGCTATTTTTAATCATGGCTGTATTCCAATTTAATTAACTTAATTTGATATTGTATGTCTTTATTTGGTGTGTTTGTTTGTGTGTCGTGGATCTGCCCCACTGTCTATGTCTTTTTTGTTGTTGCTAGTGGCTACAACTGAAGTTCCCGAAAGGGAAAATAAAAGTTATTCTATTCTATTCTTTTCTATTTGCTACGGTTTAGATGGCTATCTAACGTTGCTTCGCGTCTGGTGGTGGTTCTTGCCTCCGTGTAGCCTATTGCTTTTAAATAATAGAGGCTAGCTATGGAAAACCAAGAATGAATATACCGCTCTGCATTCAAGTGAGAAGCACGGCTTTTGACACACGGGATGGGAGGAAGCAGGGGCGCATCCATATTGTAGCCTATTTATTATTAGCCTATTCTTTTTTGCTGGGAAGGGTGGAATAAAAAAATATCATAAAACATGCTTCTATGTTAGTTAGCCTAGTCTAGACAACTGTGGTGGCCAGATTTATTTCTGATCCAAATACGATTATACGCCACAATGTTATTGTTGCCATACATTCTATAATGATGCAGTAGCTAGGCTAACTGAACATTTAAGCGTGAAATGTGAAATTGACGTCTGGAATTACACATTGTCAACATGTTGTTAACGTGTTGTTAACATGTTGTCAACGTGTTGTTCATGTGTTGATTTTTCACACGTTGACAACATGTTAACAACACGTTGACAACGCGTGATTCCAGACGTAATTTTCACGTGTTTTTGACCTGTTTGGCTTTCCATACACCTGGGGCGCAAAAGCAGTGTAGTCTACCCAGTGAACGCCCTCAAATATTCTTATAGGTCTGTTTTTTTTCTACAAATATCTATAAACTCCCTACGTGACCATTGTCACGTGATATAAAATTGACGTAGGCCTATAGCCATTTCACATCTTTTTCTTTCGGTTTTAATAGTTTACAGAAATGTTAATGTTATAATTTCAGTATTGCATAGCCGAATATTTGTTAGAATTGTTTTATTTCAATGGAGTTGTCACTGACAGCTGTCAGCACAAGCCTCCTGCCTTTTGTATATCAACTAGTATTAGCTACATGATGTTTGGTTAAACTGCACATTGATTTTAAGCTTTTAAAACATACACATATCGATAATCATAATAATAATAATAATAATAGTTTTTATTATTGTTATTATCATTATTGTTATTAGGTTGTTGTATTTTTCATAATGGTTTGCACACATGATAATGTTCACAGCAAGAGCTGCAATCATAGACATATGCTTTATTTCAACTTCAGGGAGACACTGCTGGACCACCTAGTCTCACATGCGTCTCACAGTGCTTATCACACAAATAAATCTTATGCATGCGTGTCTAATATGTCCATTTGTGAAGGGATTGGTAAAATATTCTCACGTCTGAAAAAAATTTGTTGGTGCATAGCCACAAGGAAATGGTTGTACGCCTCCTCTACAGTTGACGTACGCATAAGGACGTTTTCACGTCAGTTTCAAGTTTTATAAATCTCAATTTGTGCGTCGATTTTCACATAAGATCAAATCTAGTGAATTTACGATCAAATCCGTGCATAGCCTCCACCATTTTATATATGAGGCCCCAGGTCACTAGTCAGTGAAATGTCTGCACTCCTACCTTACTGGCAGCAGCTTCGGCAATTGTGTATCATTATTGATGCATGTTTCTCCTGACATTTTACTCCCATGGCTAGTGGTGTGTATGAGCATGTAAAGAATGCCCACGCACACACACACACACACACACACACACACACACACACACACACACACACACACACACACACACACACACGTCAATGTGTGCAAAGCTTTCAAAGTATAATGACAGAGATATGTATGCACAGTTAAATGTTCTGTGTTAAATCAATGGTTACAGAGTTTAAATGAGTCCACTATGGCCAGAGTAGACTCATACTGTATAAACTCTGTTGAATTAGCACTGGTGGTGATTTTTACTCTGTGCATATGACCAAGACGAGTTTTCCATATTTGAGAAAAAATTTTTAAAGAGAAATTATTGTTATTTGTGAATTTAAACTTCTGGGGAAATATGGAAGCCAAATGTTATGCAATAAATTAAGAATATATAATTATAATGTTTCTCTCTCTCTCTCTTCATCTTTCTCTCTCCCTCTCTCTGTCTGTCTGTATGTGTGTTTGCACACTTATTGTTAAATGTAACCTGGAAAAAAGTTTTAAACATAAAGGAATAGTAAAAAAATAGTTCACTTTGAACATAAATATCAGAAGAAAATATATATTTTATTTCTGGAAAATAACAAATAACTCAATGATGGCTATATTGGAATAAACTAAACTCCTTTTGATAACTAATATTATTGGCGCAGAGCACACACACACACACACACACACACACACACACGCACCAGCCAAGGACTTGAACGATCATGTCAACAAAGCATCAGCTGTATACTGTCAACCTTGCTTGGGGTCACCTGAGTCCAGGCACGTCATTTATTTATTCACTCACTGCCAACACAAGGCCAACATTAAACAATTCCCTTGGTGTTTGAACAGATCCATAACATAGATGATAAGTACTAAAGTAAAATCTCAAGGACTCTCCAAAAATTATGCAGAGCTTTGTTGAGGAAAAATGTTTCTGTTTGACCTGCTTCTTTATTTTCTGCTATGCTCACAGCTGTGGTTACCGCATAACTTTCCTATTGTTTGCAATCTCTTGGTTGTAATCAAATCTTTTTATTTTGTCATGGGTTTATGTCTTAACGACTTTCATCACCTCAGTGCTTTTCACCATTAGCTTTGCCGTTTTAACTGTCACTTTTAATTATCAGTATAACTTAAAAGTGCATGACAAATAGGTGAAATAGAACTTATTCTCAATCCAGTGCACTTTCAAATAAATCACTATAATCAAATCATCAAAGGAATTTGATATGAATATTCTAGGTTAACAATAGCCATGCCATTGAAATTGTGTAGTAGGGTATATCGCGTATGGCAATGAAGCGGTATGCCAAGAAATTAACATTTTCCTTCACATTAATTAAAATTTCATTCTTTTTTGATCCACTACATAATTGTATCCATGCATTCTTGTTTACTCAAAATTCAAAATGTGATAAGGTTTGATGTTTTTAATGCAATATTTTACATGGTGGTGAAGCAAATAGAAATGAAAACCAGACCTGATTTTCAACACTTTTATTTATTTCACTATTAATTTCTGCTGTATATTTTGTTTTCTAAACTGTGTTTTGTTTCTAAGCATGCTGCTGCTCCAGACTGACTATACAATCTATATTATTTTAAAACAACAACAACAACAACCACAACAACAGAGTGCCACTGGAGAGTGGAAATGCAGTGTGTTATTACAAATACATAGTCATACCGGCTGCCGTTTCCCATGTACAAACATAAGAAAACAAAACTCCCACACATTGTATACAGTATCTTGCAAAACTTCACATGATGTAATCACATCCTATGCTGACTAATGTGTCATTCTCCAGTACATTGTCAGCTAATGACAAAGACCATCTGGAAACAGTGGCATGCTCAAGACTCTCGACCGATACTGACCAACAGAGGGAGAAAGCACACATACACATTTGAAGGAATGATTATGACCTCGGCCTCTCCGGATTGTTAATTAAGCTTATTGACATCTGGACCATCAGTACCAACAAAGCCTATAGAAGCAACAATCTGCACAGCCCCTGAAACCATATACACCTCCCTGATTTCTTCATTTGGCACTGCATATTGTAGCCTCATTCAACTTACAACTCCATTGTTAGAAAATGGCTAATGAAATGTACAGATTGTAAACAATACAAAACGAATTATAAAAATGTTAATATATAACTACTGTAATATGTACAGTATATCTGTGGGGAAAAAAGACTGTTGCACTCGATCAAAAAAGGAGTAGGTGTGTGGACTGGAGTAAAGTAACTTCACAATCAAAAGAAAAATGCCGTCTGCACAAAAATAAACTCAAAGGCAAATGTTTCCAAATTCAGCTATATCCAGTGCCATTACTGGAATGAACTGAAGAAATACATATATAACTGTTGGAAAAATATTCTGTAATCTACACTAGAAATTACATCTCTGTCATTGTCATCATGTGGCCAGTAATACTGTATTTGTAATACTTGCATAGAATACCACACAGTAAAATGTTCAGTGTTAAATACAGAGTTACAGAGTTGATATAAGTCCACTATGGCCACTAGACATTTTCCTGTGCTGCATTCCCTGTCATTCAAGTTGCAATGTTACATTTTAGTTAGGCATTCTCATTGTCTCCATTCAGAATATTGCCTTCCTATAGATTGGAGATAAAATATATTTTTAAAATGTAAAAAATGCAATTAAAGTTTTTTTGTCTCACCATTGCTTTTGTCTGACCACTGCTTCCGTATTACAGGTGATATTTTCTCAGGGCTGCTGGGAATTTTACAGGTGTCGACTGTCTTCCAGACCCCATTCTACTGGCTACACTCACTGTGTTTCACTGCTTACACCTCTGGGGATGTATTGTAGCGGCTGCTAAAATAGTTATTAATATATCCTATTTATCCTCTTAAAGGAATTAGCAAGCCACATCTCCCGATGGGCTACCATCTGAGATTATCATCAGATTGGAGGATTTAATGTGAAGTTTTCTTTAAAAAAAAGTAAGTACTTGAAAATGAACCACGGGGATATTGTTTTGAGTGTGCCAGCACAGAATCGATGGCACTTATGAGGCAGATTTATAACTACTTGATGTGTCTTTGTAGACACATTCTCTGGGATCCAAGTTTTCCCTAATGGTGAAATGAGCATGGTTTTAATACACAGTAGGTTGTGCCTATATCATTTACATTTGAAATGTTTGTACATGAAACAAGCACACAGAACAATCTCAAATGAATCTCTCAACACAAGTACAAATGCCAATGTAACTGTGTGGATTTGATCATCCAAAAATGGTTTGCAATTTGTGAAAAAAACAAACATTTTGGCTAGTTAAGAAACAACAGGAAATGTCGTCAATGGGATGACAGCTAAAAGGACAATGCAATACGTAAGCATGAGTAGGCTACCCATCATAGTGAAAAAGGAAAACTGTTAAAAACAGTATTTCCAAGCAATATCTTTCCAAGTGAATAAAATCTAGACACATCCTGTAGAGTATATTAGCACTACATCCAAAAGAGGTAATGTCTTGTGTTGATTTCATCTTCACACACATGGCTGAGACATCTGCACTGTCTTCCTGTTCTTTATGTTGCCAGACTACTCAATTTCCTGCAAAATACTGCTATTGAGATATTGTATGTGTCTAACTTTAAAGCGGAACAGGCAAATTATTGTAATCAGGCATTAAAACGGTATCTTTATATATTTACAAATAATTAATAATCATATTACGTTAAAATACATTGTATCTTGTAAATCTTTCTGAGTATCACTGGTTTATTCATAGCCTAGGACACAGACAACAGGCGTGCTAAAGACTTGTAGGACCTACAGTAAACAGTGAAAAGCACAGGACATATTGCATGATAGCAATAGTGCAGTTTTGTGTTGTAAACAACGTTAGGTTAACTGGGAAGGTGGACATACAGCAACCATAATTAATAGTCCAATGTACTACAGATGGAAACATTGTTTGTGTAGTGTCCCTGTTAACAAAACAAAATAAATTAATTAATAGGCTAAACATCACATGTGGTGTATTTCGTTTTTTTTTGTTTGCATCATTGAGATTAAGCTATTAGTAAAACAAATCAGACAAATAAGGCTCAACGTCAATAATATTTTGTTAGGAAGATGCTGTTGATCTTTTTGTTCTTATTTTTTGAACTGAGGTCCTGGCTCATTGTGATCAATCCATGGCACTTATTCCAAAGAGTAGCGGGTTCCCTGTTGTCCTGGCAAAATTCCCAAACTGGCTTTCTAAATCTGGCCATCTAATTATTCCCCAGTTTAACTGCCAAAATAAATTCCACCCTCTTCACCCCAGCTGATATGTGATGAGTGTTCTGTTGTAAAATGGCTGCAGGTGGATGCAATGGTGATGGCTGAAATGAGTAATTCTCTGTAAAATACTCACATCCATTGAAGGTGCTGTATAAATAATATATTATTATTTGCTTAAAATTGTGGTAACATGTAGCAGAAAAAAAAAAAAAATTAACCGTAGGCTGCAGTACCGTTAAGTTTTAGGTCACAGTCTTGACACCCCAAAATCTGAATAGCCTACAGCACGTGCCCCCGTCAACAGTCTATGTGAAACGTTACAACAGCAGTAGCAGAAGACCACAAAACCCCCATTGTCCGTTTTAGGGTGTGACTGTAGGCCCAAAAGGCAGGATGTGTAGTTTTCGGTTTGACTAAGAGCAACTGTGCATGTTTTTCTAACATTTCAAATAGCCTAAATCACCTAAGAACCCAACACTGACCGAATAAATTAACAAATTGATTGTAGCCTGCTCAGCAAATATTTAGTCTACTTAAATCCGACATTTTTCCAGTTCCCGTCCTGGAAATATTGAAAGTTTTAACTGTGTGAATTCTGGATATACTGTATGGTAGTGGATGTGAATATTTTCATTTAAAATGTTATTGTTTGTGCGGGGGAGTGGGGCGGCTGGCACTCGGATTTACATTTCAAAGATGCTGCAGCTGTTGGGTGTGCGCTCCACGCGGCATTACGACTATGAGGGACTCAGAAACGGCACATCTGTTTGCTGCTGGCGCATGCTCGTTACAATAAAACATTTCAAGTTCACGTTTCAAGTGTCCCGTGTTGCCTGGAAATGTAGTACGTCTTGTTGGTCGAGCTCCATAAACATAACAGGAAAATTACAATACTAGTTTAGGCAATGCTAACACAGTCAGTGTGTATAAACGAAGTGAAGAAATTAATGTTGGTGACGTCAGCGATGATTTCCTCTATTTCGCAGGAAGCATGGAAACTTTTTGTTTAGCCTTAACTTTGGCATGTTGCAGGAAACTTGGGGATGCATAGTAGCCTACTTCGTCTGCGTTCATGCTTTGTCGTTACTCGGTTGAATTGAAGAGCTTTCTCATCGTTCATCACACTTCGTATCCTAACTTTTTGCTGGTTTTTACTGGTGCTTTATCTAGTTCTGTGAGGTGCCGCCACAGTTAACATTTGCCAACGGCCGTCATGAACGAAAAAAGAACGAAAGAACGGAAACACTGGATCTCAGTGACAGCACTTGTGCTTCTTCTAACTTTAACCATAGCATCATTTTGTACGGCTGAGGAAGCGTCTTGTCACGGGGCATTTGATCTTTATTTCGTATTAGACAGGTACGTATACATTTCAGATGCTGTTCTGCTGCACATGTCTAAACGAGAACTAACACGCAAGATGCACATCGCAAACTTATGGCTAGTGGAGGGAAGTTGGCTAGCGAGCAACTCAACTGTAGGCTAGTCTGTAGCTTTCACCAGCTCACGTTAGTTAACGTTACACATTTGTATTATTCTCATCAGCGTTATAGGCTATTATATTATTTCTAACTAATCTGTATATTTTCTTCATAAATTTCCCTCATAGGCTATTACATTAGCCTATAGGTTAAGTTGTATTACGGTCCAGATGTTGTAATGACACAATGAAATTAGTTGAAGGCAGCTACCCAGCAAACAGTGGACGTGATAGGGACGTAAGCTACCATTTTAGTCCTCTCAAAGTTAAAGTTAGTAGAAGATGTGACGTTGCCTAGGGATGTCCTAAAACATTACTAGGACGTTATTAAAGTCTTAGGAAGGCCACTGCTTGCTTACAACATGTCATTTAATGTAAATGTTTCGGGGACGTTCAATTAACGTCCTTATCCGGCTATGATATGAGGTTGTGCTCATAACATTCATGGGACATTCGTGGACGTTCCTGCGACGTCTGTTACTGGTTACAATATAACGCCATGTAATTAATGTCTGGGGGACGTTACTAGAACGTCCCGGGAACGTTCTCTGTGACGTCCACATAACATTTAGAAAACCCTACAAAAAGACGTCAAGGCGACGTTCTGATGACATTTCGAGACGTTCAGGGGACGTCCCGGGCACCTAATTTTGTTCGCCGGGTAGCAAGCTAGCTAACATAATTGGCATGCTCGGCTGTCAGTGATTAGCCTACCAGTGTTACTGGTTAACTTGCATGCATAACGTTACCGTTGCAGACGCTCGAGCTCTGATTGAGACCGATGAAGAATACATGCTTAAAACCTATGTTACTGACTGCATTCGTTGCTATGTAGCTAGCGTCTAAGCTAGCACAGAAATGGTCTCCTTTTCAGGGTGCATATATAAAAAAGGTGCTGGTTCATGGGGGCCTGTCTTGAGTTTTATTGCGGTGTGGCGTTCCTGTTCAACTTGGCTTTGTTTTCCTGGATGTATTTGCACAGGGCTAGCTGGACGTCTGACCGTCACAGATTTAAGTAATGATAAAATTACAGGATGATGGTTGCGATACTGTTTGTGCTGCCTCTAACCAGCTCCATACATATTTTCGGACATTTTCTGCAAAGTTTTGTGTTTTCATTGTTTGACAAGTTGTTTGGTTCATTACACTTGATAAAGCTCAGTTACTGCCCAGCATATTGTTGTTGAGCATACTGTGTTTCTTTTGTTTATAATGTATGCACCATGGGGCAATTACGAAGAAACTACATGGGGTTTTGCGGCATTAGCAAAGGTTTTGATACACAAACGTAGATTTGAAATGACTATATAAAAGACAATGTTGTACAATAAAGACAGGCAATCCATTCAGCTTGTCTGGACTGCCTTCCATGTGGTTGTACACTTTCAATGTGACCTTTTTGTTCTTTCCAAACATATCTCATTGACTTTGTACAAGGAGAGGGTGAGGGGGGAAAGCTGAAAGAGATAATTGTCCTAATGGCCTGGCTGTATTTTATGTTCTCTGCGCATACATTGAACTATAATTATTAATTTAATTAACCCCCAGTCATTACCTCAAGGGCATATTTTACACAAGGTGTCTAGTTAGGCCCTGTTGCCTTATGGAGTTCTGTGCGTGTCATACATATTTTAGTTACTCTCCACAGTTCTATAATGACATTTAATAGTTTACTCAGAACATAATTAATGTCTATTAATGAGTTTTTGGATGTTGTATCTTTACTATGAGCTACATTTGGTAGTTTGTGTGTGCGTATGGTATGCATATGTGGATTCATGTGTGTTTCCTTGTGTGTGTCCACACGTTTGTATGCGTTTTTTCAGCTGCCAGAAAAGGAAAGGACATGGACTAAGTCCATGTTCTGAAGTGCTGTGCAGTAAAGACACTGGCGGCATAATATAGGATACTTTAATACGCAGTGCTCATCTCTCACCCATTTAAATGGGCTTGATATAGCCCCCACATCAAAGCACAATGATGCATCTCTGAGTGCACACTCAGCAGCACACGAGACGGTTAGACTCCTGTTTGATATATGGCATACCAGACCTTGATGATTCTGGCTTTTTGTGTGTCTGTGGTTCATTTATACTCTGGGTCAACACAATAAAAAGCGTTCGGGTATTTTTCTGAGGAGTCTCCCTCACGCTTTCCTAATATGGACTAAATAGTTTTGTTTTTTACATCCTTCATGGAAATCACATGCGATTCCCCCCCCCCCTCTGCCGTCAGCTGATTCATGCACCTCTCCAAATGAAACCGCCTCTTCTTGGCCAGGTGCCATCCCTTCCTGAGGTTCATGGCCAAAGAGAGCCTTAACTGTTCCTCGTCCAGGCATCTACCTCTTTTGTAAATTATATGCAATAAATGTCATAAATGCTCTTTTGGGAAAGTCTGTAGCTCTGATACTGAAAGGTAATTATTCCTAAGTCATTGGTATGAGCAGACTAGACTGTGACTAGACCTGCTTTAAAAAAAAAAAACATCCCTAGATACATTTCAGATTGTAAGCAAAGGGAAAGAAAAACAAACTTGAAATATGAAAACGATGCATTTTCAGTAACGAGGTACGAGTCTGTGTGACCGTTATTTAGGCTGTTGCTAGGTCTAAAGTGTAGTATAATAGTTAGGGACCTGTGTCTGTAACCCAGATGTTGCAGATTCGATTCTGAGGTAGGATGCTACCGCTGTAGCTTCATGATTGATACCTGTAGCTAGGCTTGCTAGCTGGCCATTTCATGCACCCTAATTTAGATATCATTGGTTCTACTCTGGATGATCATACCCATTGTCTTCTGTATTACAGATCAGGAAGTGTGTCGAACAACTGGGGTGAGATCTATGGATTTGTTGAACAGCTCACTAATCGGTTTGTGAGGTGAGTACCCTTCAATACGAAGTTGCTGAATAAATGATATCGGACAGAGAACCATTTATCAATTGGCAGAAGAACTGGCATGCAAAGAACTGGCTTTTGAAGGAAATGGACTAAATTGTTATTTTAACGATGTGCTAGTCGGATTGCCATAGACCTGGTTTGTAGTTGAATAATACACTGCAGCATTCAAGATGGGTGGTATTTGTGCGAATTAGACTGTGGACACAAACACACACGTGTGGCGAGTGATGACATTATAGTCATTTGGCAGACGCTCTTATCCAGAGCGACGTACATAGTGCATTTTCAAACTAGGAACAAGTGCGTTAAAACGACCCTAAAAGGTAAATACGACTTCAAGTACCGATGAGCTCTGAAAACGTCTTGTCTGGATTCTGTCTGGAGCAGCATTCCGCACGCACGCACGCACGCAATCCCACACACAAAGTAAAGACGACACCATGCAAACTGAAATTATGCAAAATAAAGACGACACCAAAAATCCAAATCCTCGTCCCTTAAAAAAGGAGTAAAAAATAAAATAAAATAAGGAATGATATTTGTTAGATTAAATTTTAAACTTACGTAACGTTGACTCAATGTGTGTGCCAGTACAGACGGTGGCGACCCAGCCAAAATAAACTGGTTTGCTGGAGAAAATAGCTGAGAGACCAGGTGGGAGTGGGAGGCAGGGAGGATTAGTCTTCTGGGCTGTCAGGATGGCCATTTGTACTGGGGAGCTCCATAACCACACGTTGTATATGTAATGGGGAAGAGGCAGATCATGTACAGTAAAGAGACCGGAGGAAAGCAAGCTCAATCTGCTGTACTGTATCTGTCTGCTGTTACACCATTTCAAATTAGTATTGTTTTTTTAATTCATGTATTCATTCATTTTATGTTGTATATATATTTTTTTTAAAATAATAAATTGCTTTCCCCCAGTAGTTAGTATAAGTTAGAATAAGGCCTTATGCTGTGTTGGACCAGCGGCCTTCTGTTACATCTTAACCAAGATGGTGAAATCGTATGGATTACATTTCAAGTTCTACAACTGTATGACACACCAGAACTGAAATAGACAAAAAATTCCCTCATTCAATGATGAAGCGGTGGAGACTCCTTATCCCAACCAGGAAGTAGTCCCCCAGGGTTATCTGGGAAGGCAGCAGAAGTGCTGTGTTTAATGCTAATTCCTAAGATGCAGGACGGTGTGCATCTCTCCAGCCTCCATACCGAAGTCGCTTACACCCGAGCGAAATTTGTCCTGCGAAACACACGTGAGGAATTTTTGTCGGGAAACGGGAAGCGAGTCGGTAAAATTGGCGGCTCTGAATTTTTCAGCCGCCTTGAGAGAAGAGCATCATGCCAACATGAATGTTGATTGGAATGAGCTGGCTGTCATCTCTCCTTACCAAATCTGGCCATGGCACTTAAAGGTTGTGCAGAAACTGTGGGGGAGGATCGCAGCTGTAGCGCTCGTCTGTGGGTGAAGAGAAGCAGCTCCGCTCCTTATGCTCAGACGCCTTACAAGTGCTGAGGTTGGTCCAGAAAAGGCGATCATCATCATCATCATCATCATCACTTCCCGCCTGCAGATTTCTTTGCGCAAAGTAAAATTTGGACATTAGCACATGGCACGCGTTTCGTACTCCTAAGGCACCCGGTCAATTAACATTGGCTCGTCTCTGCTAATAACCTTATTTCTTTCCTTGTCTCTGTATTTATATGAGTACAGATTGTGGCCTGGAATTCAATCAACATTTGTCCTTAACTTTGACTTAAAAATAAAGGCAAGTGTTTTATCTTTCGTCTCAAACATGGCTTGGCGGGTTGATTTAGCGCGACCACTGAACTTGCCAAAATGTTGTTTGTGAAGAAAAAAAAAAAGCATTTGCAGTATATTTCTGCCAAAATGAATCTTTGAAAATGACAAAGGGGCTGCTGGATGGCTCATTTGGTTAAGGCACCTGGATGAGCCTCACAGCCTCGGATCGAATTTGGACCGCGCAAGTGCCGACTGTGGCCGTTGGCACCACTGGGCGACGCACAATTTGGTCTGCGTCGCCCAGGGAATGGGTGGGTTCAGTCGGACAGGGTTACGCGTTTCATTGCTTTCGAGCGATTCCCGCTGGCCGTTAAGAGCGCTCGTAAGACTGCGTCTCAAAGCCCCGTATGTAAGGTGTTTGTCCAACACCACTCTGCGAGCTTAGCTGCGGTCGGAAACGTGAAAAGAAGCAGCTGTTGGACAGCACGTGTTTCGGAGGAGAACCGTGGATGTCCCAGCTCTTCCAAATTGGCAGGGTGGTTCGCGCATGGAACACGGCTGCAGTTGCAGACAGTTGGACATTCCAGATTGGGGTGGGGATTGGATATACTGTATAGCCTACAGCCCCGGGTTGGGGGGCTGAAAAAAAAATGACAAAAAGGACAAATGATTGAATCCAGGCCACAGCTTTCTACAGTATATTGTAAGTTAAGGACAGGGACTTGATATGTGTACCTGAAATAAACACTCAAACAAATAAACAAACAAGTGAATAAATAAGTGTATTAGCAGAGGCAAATCCTTGTTGGTTGTCAATGTGAAAGTACAAACTAAAGTTAAGGTTTGTTAATGTTGATTGAAGGCAGGCCTGTTAGAATGGTTGAAAAAAATGTCTTCTTCCTTTCACGGAAAACCAACTGGCATTATAACCATTTGATGTTGTTCTAGGAAGGGCGTCTAGATGAGTTACACTGAAAAATGGAGTGATGTAATAACCCATTTCCTGCCCTGCGATGCACTTGTGAACTTGTCCTTCTCGTACTCCTGTTTACCACAGATCTTTGCTCTATCTACCAATTGCATTTCAGCATGCTTTGCTGCATAAGGGCATCTCATTTTCAGATACAGATGACAGCAACCCAGTTTAGTTCAGATGTACCTAAGGGTGATACACACATAAAGTACAAATATTAGCCTCTTGGTCAAGAGAGACAACAAAGAAGAACCACTGTGTGGTCCTGAACATGTATAGTTATTATCATACTTTATGATAACAGTATTATGTTTCCAAGCCTCACCATGGTATCGTAAGCCTGAAGTACAAGTTTGAATCAAAACACAAACTGAAATGTATGTGGTGCTGTTATACGCATTTCCCAAAAGAATCAGCGCAGGTTGTCACTAATAGTGAGTCACTGAAAATAAATATTGCCTTTCAGTGGTCACAGGCTTTCAGAAGTTAGTGGCCCAGCGATCTTAGCATCTAGTATTTTACACAGGCGCCTCACAGAATTTTATAGAAGTGTTTGGAACAAAAATATGACATACAACAGGAAGCGTCTCTCTGGTGGGATGAATCATACCGTGACAGCTCGCATCCTGACAGTTTTTCAATTAATCACATCCTTCCTCTCCAGAGGACCTCCTCAATATAGTCCTAAGATATAATTAGAGTATTGTAATGTACGCTCTGTGGTACATACCATCCATGGTTTTTTTACATGTAGTTAAATGCCTTTGTTTATGGTTGCATTTCAAAATTGGTTGACACGGTACCCAGATTCATTACTTTGTATCGGAAAAGGAGATCTGTTAATGCTGCATTTCCTATATGTACCCAATACTCCATTGCAAAGTAGAACATGTACAGCATCTTATCCATGGCTATAATGATTATTGGCTATAATGCCTCAGGTCATAGGCAGGTGCAGCTGAAAGGACTGGTATTAAAGAGTTAATATTCTGCTGAAGATGGATGAATGGATTAATATGCAGTGTCTGACTGGCACCACCATTGTGTGATCGTATTCCTGTATTTGTTTTGTAGCCCAAGCATGAGGGTGTCCTTCATAGTTTTCTCCTCTAAGGCTGAGCTCATGATGCCCCTCACTGGAGACAGGTAAAGTACAGCTATCAGGGTTTTCCCCTCCCCCAAACTTTTATCCTCTATTTTTATTTCTCTGTTATTACTTTTTCCTCCACTATGGGCTGTGTAATTGTGTTTGTAGCGCCTGTGGAGCTGCGTATGCATTGCGATGGAGCGACTGCGCTAATTGCGCAGCTAGGTGCAGCAGACTGCAGGCGCCTGGTTGACTCCAGGAGTCGCTCTTGCACAATGAGACGGGGAGTACCCACCCGCATGTGAAACGCTCCCTCCATGGACAATGTAGCTGCCAATTATGCATCACTACTACTGGCACAGTCCGGATTTGAGGTGTAAGGTCACAAATATGCGATTAGAATGTTCTTAACTGAACATTCTAATGCTGATGTAACAATCACTACTGGTAATGAAAAGCAATGGAGCTCTAGAACACTTAGAATTTAAAAAAACAAAAAAAAAACACTCCTACTCTTCAAAGGGTTAACCCTGGACGGTCGGGAAAAATAGTGCTTTAATTGAACCCGGAAACTGACGGCCCCTGGAAGGGTTGTCTGTTTCTATAATGTCAATGTGTTCATTTTAACTATAATAACCATAAGATACACAGAAGCAGTGTGTACTATTCAGATATGTATATATATATATATATATATATATATATATATATATATATAATTATTTTTTTTAAAAAATTGGTTACAAATTCAGAAGTACTCAAGCGAGTTGGCAGTTTGCACAGATGTGAAATGCATCAACCGCTTGCTTATTTAATTACAGCTATTTGTCTTGGCTTTTAACTTTGCTGAACGGATGCACTTTGTTTTTAGTGATAAAATTCAAGAGGGTTTACGGCTGCTGAGTAAAGTGAAGCCGGCCGGTGAGACATACATGCATGAAGGATTTAAAAAGGTAAGCAACCGAAGTGAACACAATTATTATTGCGCTGTAGTTATCAATGCAAGGTTGCGTTTAAGCTGCCCATCTGCAAAAAGTCTGTAAAAATCCTGTAAAAATCACATATGCCATATACAAAACTTATAAAATAAATATGTGGTAGAGAACTAGCATATACATTTCAGCCTAAAATTAAGTAGTTCCCTAACATACATGGTACTCCCTATAAAAAAAACATTTATAAGACTGATCATATATGATTTTCACATATTTTGATCGTTTGCATATGGGTGGGTATTCCCTGGAAGGAAAAATCCAAGCATCCTGTTACAGTTGCTGTTAGAAAATTAATGAAAATAATTTGATTGAGCAAAGCAATCGCTATGGTCACATACTTCATGAGGACTCAAGTTAATAATATGAATTAGCGTTTCTGATGTATCATGCATAAATAATGTGAAATAAATGAATATGTTGTGTTGACTGTAGTCCCACCTTTGTTTGTTAGTTCTTCCTGTTGTTAGCTCTTCTGTATTGTTTTATTGCCATGACAAAAGGTGAAGATCACATGTTTGTATTCCTTTCTTGCCTATCAGATAAGAGTACAATTGGTTAAATAAACAGAGATATTCCTGCGGATTTGTATAGCTGTAAATAGACCCTAGAACAGCACTACCTGATTCAATCAGTATATGCCCTTAGCTTTGTCTTAAAAATAAATGCAAGTGTTGATATTCTCATTCAAGAACAGCATGGAATTCGCCAAAAGAAAATCCTTGCATTTAATTGTCAGTCAAAGTTAAGGAATCCTGGCCTGTGTTTTTTCCATAATGAAATAATTTCATACCTAACTTTCAATGAAATAAGGAATTGCACCCCCACCCCCTCCCCCCCCCCTCCCAATGTGTCAGGCTTCAGAACAAATGAAGGCGCAGACCTCAAGGTCCTCCAGCATTATTATTGCCTTGACCGATGGAAAACTTGAGCCCTACCTGTTCAAACTCACAGTAGATGAGGTAAGATGACACCTGCGTGAATGTGTCCGCCGTAATTATGTCTCTGTGGGACGTGCAGGTACCCCAAAATGTACAAAAACAATGTTTTAGAAATACACCCGTAAATACACTGCAGCCTGGGTTGGTGTCAACCCTTGTGCTTTAACTTGCGGAGAAACGTGGCTGCACTTTTTTATCGGCGCTGACGCATTCATTAAGTGATTCTCGTGATCACATTTGCTAAAAACCTGTTCATAAAGGGGCAAGCTAACTTCAAGCGTTTCATTGCGAGTAAAAAAAAAAATATCAAGGTTGATTAAATGCAGCACCACATTCCATGTTTATGTAGCGTTTTCATCACTAGTGGTAATGGTTCAATGACAACCGACTGTGCTTTTGAACATATTTGTCTTCAAGGCCAACATTGCGAGGCAATATGGAGCAAGGGTGTATGGTGTTGGAGTGAAGGATTTTGATGAGGCACAGGTAAGAGGCCGGCCAGGCTTACTCGTCTAGTTTTGTGGGCTTTTTTTGTGGCTCAGATTTTTCCTCAAAGAAGCCGAGTCCATTTGCTGTATTTCTTTAAAACACAGCTCCAAGGCTTAAATGACTCAGCTTCCTGTTCTTGTTGCGTAAGGATATGATCAAAGCCGAATAATTCTGTACCAAAGCTGGCATTATGCACACAAGAAAACTTTATTCTCAAAATGTGTTTTTGTGAGTAATTATCCCAAAATTTTTTGTAGCTTCAGACTCTTTTTTGGTTTGTTTTGTTTTCTGTTTCGTCACTGCACAATGTGCTTTCCAACAGCTCGCCGATATTGCTGACACAAAAGAACAAGTATTCCCTGTCATAGGTGGGTTTCAAGCGCTTAAAGGAATTGTCAATTCGGTGAGTTCATCGCCTCTTTTGTGACTGTGCTTGTGGACTTTGGCACTGACAAGAAATCAAATGAATTAGAGGAGACTACTTCATGAAGACTACTTCATTAACACATTTTAGGCACAAAAAAACTGCATTTTTCTTTTACATATATATATATATATATATATATATATATATATGTATATATATATACATGTATATGTATACAGTATATCTTTTCCAGGTAAAAAGCATTCAGTCATTTCTATATAGTCATTTGCATGGAATAAATGAATGTTCCCAAAAGGAGCTTTTATTTCTTTTCCCCTCCAAATGATTTTGGATGTGCTGTAAGAAAAAAAAATCCTCTTCACACAACAGATGTCAAGAATTACGCCTGGACATCCTTCAGTGTGCTAGAGTTTCGCCTCATGCTTTCTGAAGCACTCCCCTCAAAGTCTGTAAGACATCAGAGGCTAGACTATTAGAAGGAGTTACAAGCAAACCTGGTCATATTGAATAGTTTTTATAAACGCATTAACTTATAACTGCGTACATTTTTATCCTCTCAGAGGTTTCAGCTTGTCTGAATTGTCTTCCCGTTTCTGTGCGGTGAATGTAGAAAAGGCAATGATTAATTGATGTATATAATATACATGTTATATTTTTAGTTTCTAATTAAACTTGGGTCTGTGGCATTGTTGTTTTTCATAATTTATGTGGAGAGCACTCATATCCTCAGACATATGGCTCGCATATTTCAGTGTGGACAACCGCAAAATGCTTCCTTCTGAAACCAGTTATGACCTCATGAATTACCTGTTATGAGGTTGGCCTGTCATTGTGACGAGTGAATTTTTGAATTAGTTTTTTGTTATTCATGCACAGGCATGGGTGGCATACTGTAAGCCTCCAGTATATTCATTTCCAATTCACATATTTCTTCATTGTAATGTATACCTACTGTACAGTATCTCACTCGGAGTGTTGTGGGGGAAGTTGTCGTGAATGCCCTAGCTTTGGCAAGTGTCCTTAAGTTACACTTGTCTGCCATCCCACACAGAAATTTATTTGCATTAATTACAGTATGACTTTCAGGGTGATAATCCTTTGCTGCATTGATCAGTAAATTGTGTTTTTTAGTTTAATTCACACTGGTCATATATATCACAGTTCTATAAAGTTCTATAGCTATAACGTGATAGTTCCTCTTCTGTTTTTCTTCATATGGAATCAATTATGTGCTGAAAAAAAGCATAAATAAATAAATAAATACAGGGCTTGGCTTGAAAGAAGGACAATATTTAGGCACTGCCCACAATAAAATGAATGGTCATTCGGTCACAAACTGACAGATCGCCATCTCGACAGATAGTTGGAGCGATCGGGGGGGTTAGGTTCTCTGTCACCATATTTATGCAGGGCAGCCGGAGTGGCCACTTCCTACGTAAAATGGCTGCCAAAATGCATCTGATACTTTCCATTCCCTGAACTCCTTCAACAGCTCCCTGCCAGGAATAGTTTGTGCACTGTAATGCGTATTGCATTTGTAAAGTCACTTAGGGAGAAAGCCCGGAGGATGGGGAATTATCTTTCATATTTGTCCCTTAAAATCATCGATGAATGCATTGAAGGTGGAAAATATATAAATGCCTTTTCTGTTGCCTGGATGTAGAGCACAACAGGATATTGGTTATTGCTCAGTAATATTTACATATGGAGGCTAAAAAGGGGTTGATAGTTTGATGAAGGACCCTCACTTGAACCTGGAAACTTTCATCAGAATTCCTTGGAAAAAATAAAAGGCAGACTGCAATTGAGACGTTTTGGGCTGAGCATAGTTTAAGGCTCTAGGTGGAAATATGGACACGTTAGAGAAATGCCTCAATGTGTGTTGCCATTTTTTCAGCCTTAAATGACAAGACATTTAGATTTAAACACGGATGCAACCCGTGAACACAAGCTTGTCGGCTCCGCAACTGTAAGAGTCTGGTGCAGTTTTTGTTATTCAGTTGTGTGCAGAATCCAGGACATTCTCTAGTGATTAGTAATTCTGGACACAGGAACAGTTGGCGTTGTGTTCCTCCATGGTCGGATTTCTTGGATTTTAGATCATCTGTGCAATTCTTGACACTCAATTCCGAGTGATTTAAGGGCAAACATTGCACAAATGTGTGTGCCAGGATTTTGTTTTTTAGCCAGGTTTTTGTTTGTTTTATTTACATGCCTTTAGTTTGAAAATATCGGGACCACTCCGAAGCACTTTAGGCCTATGCTGTATCACAGTCATTTATGAATAGTGCATTATATGAAAATATAATGATTTTCAAAATATATAGGGTACTTTATGTTGTTTTTTATGTTTTAAAAAGTGAGTAATGAAAATAGCCTAATTGAATATTACAGTGCAGAATTCCTGCTTGTTTGACTCATAATTGACAATTTTAAAGGCAGATATTTTTTTATCTATTTTTTTTTTTAACCGTCCTATTATGTTAGGGTTTGTATGACCCAAAATGACTTTTTGTTTTTGTATCTTTTCAAATAGCTGATTTTCTTCAGTAAATGCCTTTAAGACATCCTAGAATAGGAATATGTGTTAAAAAAAAGATATTTGGAACTTTTATGTTTTTTTTATATTGACCCATAACAACACCTTAACACAAATGGCAGTGAAATGCAAACACAATAGGATGGTTAAATAGCTTCTTTTCTACTTAGTAATTGATTTTATGATCATTGCTACCTTGTTTTTGCCTTAACACATGTTGAGAAAATTTGGGTTAACCCAAACAAAAGACCTCAACATACCTTCATAAGGGACACAGTCACCACCATATAGCCCTAGATGCTATACCACATACAGTAACCCAAGTTTAATATTAATAATATTAATCTACCTTCATTTTGTAAAACATGCCTCTGTGAACTGTCCAAATGCCATATATGCTCTTTTTTAAGCGATTGTGTACAGACATTTATATAGTTTTTCTGTTTGTGAATTTATCTGATAATAGAAGATAGTCTTTGTGTGTGGCTGTGGCTTGCATGGGCCTGTTTATATGATAATGGAGGCTTGGAGAATTTAATAGACTTGTATAATTTTCCCATAAAGATGGATATAGTTTTCTACCCCTTCCTTCCAATGAAACCATTCTTTTTTTTTCTTTTGCTGGCTGAGTGACAAGTAGTGCTTAGGTGTAACAAATATTGCAGGTACCTTAGTTGTAGCATCCTAATAAATGTTTAAAAGGGACAAGACAGATGTATGATGCATTCATTATGATGCTGAATGAATAAGGTGCCGAAACCCTTGTGTTTTTCAACAGATTTTAAAGCAGTCCTGCACAGAGATTTTGAGTGTGGAGCCCTCCAGCATTTGCGTGAATGGTAAGCGGGATATCACGGCGCACTGCCCTTTTTCCTTGTACCGAGCTTGTTTCTTTACTGTAGTAACACAATTAAACCCGTTCTTTCCCCCAGAGTCTTTCGACATCGTGCTGAGAGGAAACGGATTCACCCTGGGAAGGAGCGCTGAAGGAATCGTCTGCAGCTTCATCGTCAATCAGGAGACCTACAGTAAGTGTGCGGAGAAGCATTATTTCACATTTCAAAATGGCCACTTGGGACACAGTGACTGGAGATGGCGTTGGGAATTGGCTGTCCAGAAAGGTGAGGCCATTTTGATGATGCTCTAGGTGCAAGGGTTACCTCACGGAAGGATGGATTCAGAAACAGTAACCATTTTATTTTTGGGCTTGTGTTCAAAAAAGGTAGTGCTGGAGAAGGGGTTAAATCAGCTGCTGCTGAGGAAGTTTCTGTTCCAGATCCTTGCACCATAAACCAAGAAAGCAGTCTCTTTTAAACACAATGGAGACTCATATGAAGAAACGGCAAATCTGCGAACAGATTTATTCCTGCTGATCATAATCAGTGCTGCCATGTTTTTTTTTTCCTTTTCTTTTTAAGACACCAAAAGAAACTGTCCTTGCTGGACCTCAGAGAAGTAGAGCACTTTGTAATTGTATTCAGGCGTAATAATGTCTCTAAAGAAAAATCTATGCAGATGGGAAGCACATGGTTCTATGCTGCCTTCCAAAACTCTCATAGTTTTCGTGGAAGGTTTTAAAATAATTTAGAAAACCCTTCCTGGTGCTGCTGTAGATGACATATGTTCGAAACCTCTGGCCTTGTGGTGGATTGTAATAAATCACTGGCGTTCTCAGCACGTTGATCGTTTTCTGGAACGTATTTCAAAATTATGATCGCTCAGACCAACGGCACGTGTGGCTGTAGAGGTCCCTTGCTGATGACAAGCGGCTGTACATTACACATCTGGAAACACGTTTATTCTTCAGTAGGACAGGGTGCACAGTGAAGGCAAATGCCAAACTCGTAGTTTTTCATTTATTTTTTTATTTTTTATTTTCCAGGCCAGAAGCCGACTGTGGTGCTGAACAATTACCTGCTCTGCCCAGCGCCTGTGCTACAGGAAGTCGGACAGTAAGTGGCCGTGGAGACCTTCACAGCACCATCATAAATATCCGGGTGTCGGGGCAGGAATCTATAGGGTAGGGGTGCACAACTCCGGTCCTGGAGGGCTAGTCTATGTGTTGGTTTTTGTTCCAACCAACTACCTTAGTTTTACTTTTCTGACAGCTCTATAAACTACGCTGGTTCACTTGTATACTTCAGCACAGTAAAAATCTTTATGATACACTTGGAGTCTGCGGCTGTAGCTGGTGCTTATACAAATGCCAAATGAAGATATGAGTGAGCTAATTAAATCATGAAGAGCAGAAGTTGGGTCGGTACCTGTCTCGGTGCAGTGGTTTTCACGGATCCCACTTCGCAGTCTGGTTTTGGTTCCCCATGACTGCCACGTGTCCTGCCCTACTTTGTAGCACAGCAGTGTGTGTCATAACTAAAAGAGGGTGAAAATCCAGCGACGGTTCCACACCATGTGTATAAACTTCCTCTGAAAAGTCACAGCTTTCAGCTGCCATATGCTCTGTAGGGCTAAATTTGGAAAGTAATGTCATATAGAGAGGACTGTCAATAATGCACTGTGCAGAAAGAAAAAAAAATGTAAGCTACTACATGAGGTGGCTGAATTTACTTGCTATGATCAGTGCCTTGTTTGTTTGGCACACTGCCTTGACCTTTAAAATCTCTGCCAACACCAGAATTATGCTGAGAATGACCCACTTAAAGCTCCTGCTCCCGGAAGCGGAGTTTCTCTCGCGTTTCCAGGGATGTAAACTTGGGAGCAAGCTTCAGTTGCCCTACTTTTCAATGTTTTACCTGTAGAGAATACTTCAAGGGTCCTCAGTGGTACAGTTATTTAATGTAATAAACTATATGGTGACATAATCACACTACTGCTACCTAAATGCCTGGAATAATATAAATGGTAGTAGTTTCTACCCGTTTTCATCAAGCACTTGCCCTTTCGTAGACCTCTTCGAAGATGTTCTTACCTTGATTCCTGCTGTACAGCAACTGTCCCTCTAAATGCTGATAATGGCCGAGAATTACATTATTACAGGGTACAAGTATTGACAATTTTTTCATGTTATATTGTGATGGCAAAGTGCATCCAAATACTTAAATGAAATGTATTACCTAGATTTCATGAAGCAGTGAAACTGCAAGTGGTGATCAAAGATAGTAGAATATAGTAGAATGTTTTAATGTTTTTTAGTGTGTTATTTCTCTTTTAGTATATTTAATGTTCCTGCTGTCCTACATAATATAGTATATTACTTGATGCTTTGTGTTCAGGGGTTTAATAAGTCTTTGTTCCGTGTACAGTAGGCCCACGATATGTGACGCAGAGAAGGGGTGAGCTCTGGTACGTGGCCGACCATTTCAAGCGCTCGCTTAATTAACTCTTGGCTGGCAACTGCGACCCATTAAGTAGTTAGCTGGTATAAGCAGAGAATAAACACATCTGGTGGAGGGTTTTAAAAGGGATGTGTGACAGATGCAGCGATTCCCTGTCCCGCGGTCCCATTTAAATAATTCACTGTTGCGCTGACAATCCGCGCACGTACCACCTGCGTAACGTCTGAGCGGACAAAGTTCCGTCTCCGGCCATCTGGCTGCTTCCGCATGACCGCCACTGCCATATTCTATCCGCATGACCGTGGAGAGTGCAGAAATCTGCTTCCTGTACGGATTTCTGAGCAATGAAGGAATGCTCTTTATCTGTTGCTGCCTAGCTATCGCCCTACTGAATCCACATTTTGAAGGCGTGCGCACTTTCCGCAACTGTTGTGTTTCGGTGAAGCCTTTTTAAGGAGTTCATGTTTAAGGATTCCTGTCAAGTTTTCAGCGTTAGTGTCCTGCGTGGGACTAGGCTGGTGGGGTGGGGTTTGGGGGTTCGGTTTTTGGGGGGGGGTTGTAGCACTGCGCAAGCGTTGTGGAGTCGGGGGAACCCGTTTGGCCCAGAGATGTAGCGTGATCGTCACCGGGCCTCGTCTGGCGTGACATCTGCTTCGGTGGTGGCATCTGTCAACCGTTGGTGACCACCCCCTTCCCCCATCCTCGCCCTCCTGCACCGTGGGTGTTAAGGTTAAGTGCCTCTGCTCCACCGCCACCCTTCCCTAACCTCCAGGTTTTCACAGTAACGGTGGGGTCAACTTGAAGCCTCATCAATAATCAATCTCACCCATAGAAGCTCGGGGTCCTCCGTCGCCTAGCGATGCACGCCTAGTCAATGCGTAAATACGTTCGCTAGCACCGTTGGTCGCCCACCGTTGTGGCTCAGATCCGGACCCCTTGGCGTGATACCAATTTTGTACGTCTGCAGTTAGATATAACGTACCTAGCAGTAACAAGAAGGACGACGTGTTCGCTCGACGGCAGGCAGTTTTTCAGTCAGAAGATGAAAGGAGCACCCTCCTGATCCTCCTTCAGAGTCGTTGGATTGTAAAAGACAAGGTTTATAATCTACATTCTTTGCTTTTGACTTTCCTTTGGATAACTGGCTGACAAAAGAGATCAAATGGGCTTCCAGGTATCCTTCTCGTCTTCTCAGTTGCCATTCGGCACTTTTTGTCACAGTTTGATTTTTGGCCTTTGTTTCATTTGATGGCCGTATGGCATCGTTACATTCGAAGGAGCTCGTTGGGACATGATGCAAATGTCCAAAAAAAACTATAATTCAGACCTTTGATTTTCATCTCTTGCAACACAAATACACACAAGGAGATATAGGGACTCATTCAGTTCAGCAGTCAAAAGGTTTTATAATGGGAATTAAATGAATGTTCTTGTGTTGATTTGTCATTTATATACATACAGTTGCACTCAAAATTATTCAACCCCCTTCACTTTTTGCACACTTTATTGTGTTGTAGATTTCATTTTAAATGGATATAATTGCCATTTTTGCCCATCAATCTACACTGAATAATCCATAATGACAAAGTGAAAACATGTTTTTAGAAATTTTTGCAAATGTATGAAAAAAAACTAAAACTGAAATCTCTGATGTGCATAAGTATTCAAACCCTTTGCTTTAATGTATTTTTAAAGTATCATATTTCATATTTGCTCTGACATCCTTTGCATGCTGTTACTTCCTGAAGTCTGTGACCCATCAACATCAAAAGACTCTCGATATCTTATTTTCAGGTACTGTTACAAGCGATACTATAACCTCTCTGCATTTGAATGGATCTCTATGGGAATTGGGGGGTGAGACTAGATTCAGCTGTAGATTATGCTGGTACAGTATGGAACACATGACTGGCGAAATGGCTGTAAGTCATCAAGGGTCTGAGGTATCAAACGAGCCTCAAACCATCACTTTACAGCCAGATATGGAGTAGATATGCATGGATAACTTTAAGGGTTTCTTCTCCTAACTTTTTTCCCCATAGAGTTCAATAGGAAAATGAGTCATTGTTCTTGTTCTTACACACATTGTTCGTAATTGGGACAACAAAGTATCATTTGATTTGTAGTTGAAGTTACACTACAATCACTTGTCTTGAAGTTACAGTACAATAGTTTGACATTTTAAGGGAGAGGCTATGTATTGACATACCTATTACCTTTATAAATATTATTGTTCATGCCTGGCCCCATGAAATAGATATCAATGCTCTTTCCCAAATATGCCTGGCTGTGGTCTCTCAGCTCCACAAACGACATTTTTTTGTCTTAATCTCTCAGTGCTCATATTTCATATATGGTAATTACTGTATATATTTAGGAGCTTGCTGCGAGACGATTATCCTCGCCTCATTAAATGGCATTGGAGTGTGCCTGCTTACCTTGCCCTACAGTTTGACCTGACCTCAAAGACCTAGATTTATGTTTGTTATTTCTTTGTGTGGTTGTATATTTAGTAAAGTAATGATTCAAGCAGACCATGACATACAACAGCTGAGATGACAGAACACCCTTCACTATTTCAGAGATTAAAGCAGCTAGCTCAGTAGCTTTATGGAGTAGCACAGAAAAGTTCCCTGTCACAGCGTATGTAAGACCTTGTGCATTATTATGCCCTTGACCCCTGCTACTGAAACCATGGTCCTTGAGGGCCAAGAACTGCTACCTGGGAGTCAGGTGTGAAGCACTAATCAGTAGCACTAATTTTTCAGTTAATTACCTGGGGAAAAAAAGAAAACCTGATTTGTATTCTAGGGCCTGATTTCAGTATTCATGCCCTAGATCATACCTGCTACTGTACCACTGTCTATAGTGGGATTTCGGAGAATGTCTACTGATGTCTCAAGGCAAACCTGAGTGTTTGATACAAATGGCGGGGTAGGTCCCAGTGCTCTCTCCGTCTATAAACCCACCTTGATTAACAGTCTGCCTACCGTAATCATCCATTGGTGATGTCAGCTAAATTAGGGTCCCCCTTCAACCATTCAAGAGAATCGCTTAGTTAACATGCAGGAGTCTGTAACGGCTTTCCGCAGCTGCTGGCCCAGGCAGCCCAGGGTAGTGGATATACTGTACGTACGTCTGCGTTTCGTAAGCCTTATAACTGTAGAAGCAGAAGCACTGGGGGCACGATCTGTTCATTTTCCGAGGTATTAATGCATTATGATTATTGAACAAAGAAGTGGTGATGAATGTAATCAGATCCCATTACGACGGTGTACATTTTTTCCTGTAGCTCTGCACACGTGCAAAAAGGTTACAGAGCTGTGGATGTAGGGAAGGAAGCGAGTGCACAGTGTCACGGCACAAATCAACAAACAAAAAAAATACCTACCTTCGGTTCTTTAGCCATAACAATTTATTGTGTTGCAAATCCCTGAACGAATGAAGAATGAGTTTTTAGCAGTTTTTTAATTTATCAGGAAGCAAAGGACAACATGGCATAGTCTCGACTTGACCCTCCGGGGAGGAAAGAGACCCCCGGCAATGCCTGGGGCAAAAAGCACAGCAAAGCAAAGCAACGCTACCTCTCTGGTTATTATTCCTGAATAATCCTCCTCAGAACACTCGTACACAGTACTGCAGTCAGACAATAGAGCAGTCCTTTATACATATTTCCTCTTCTTTTGGGAGGAGGGGTTGGTTGGTGGATGGTTTGGGGGTGTTGAAGTGTTCTATTTCCTGGTCTTCCACTCCCATTAAACCTGAGGTAATTGGATTCCCGATAATTGACATATGGAAATTGCTGTGCCGTTCATCATTAGTGCTTTAATTGCACCCATTTTGGCTCCCTCCTTGATAAATAAGTCATATGTATCTTCTCTGTCTTGTTGTCGTATGCTAGAAGCGTGTGTGCTTTTTAAAGTGGAAATAGTAATATATGCTGCTATTTTTTAATTATATTTAGCTCATACAGATATTTGTGTATACAGGCCCCAAAGTGTGTCCTTTCTTGGATTCGGTCTATAAAATGGTACATTGACTTGGGATGGTTTATAGAGGGAACATTTTTTATTTTTTTATCTACAGTGAGTATATGACACCTGGCATTTAACGTCAGTCAATATCAACGTTGCTCCTTTTTTCATGCTCAATAGATCAATAGATGTGCTGATCAGCTTGAACAACGGCAAGTCCTTCATCTCGACCGCTTTTACCATCACTGCTACGACATGCGTAAGTATGAAAATGAATTTGGCTCTGTTAGATCTGAAAGGGCACCTTTCACGTCATGCTTTAGCACATGAGGTGGAACATGTGAGAGAATACCTTTCATTGATCACTTTTAGTGGGTGAGAAGAATAGACAACGTCTCAGGAAATGAATAACGGTTGAGTATTGCTGCTGTCAGTCACTAGGGGTATTGTAAATAGCTTTAATAAAGGGCGTTACCTCGTCCTTGTCTTAGCCAAACACTCTTTAGTGCTGCTGTTGGGCCTTAAAGTGTTTATAACCTCTCAGCAGCTTTGTTGATATTCTTTTTTTTTTTCCCATATCAAGAGAGTATTATCATTGCTTCTCACCGGAATTTCTAAAGCACCTATACCTCCCTAGAGGAGAGACTAGATTTTGGATAGATGCACTATGACTATGCTAACCTCATAGACTGATTCAGGCAGAACTGGAGAAACATGGAAAGGTCAACCAAAAATGGTTTTTGGTCAAATTAATTTCCCTAACTTGGTACACTGATTCGCACTGCAAAAACCAAAAAAAAAAAAATCAATCTTAACAGGTATATGAGTCTTATATTTAGATTTAAAATCTTATTTCTATTATTTTATTATTATTAAATAAAATGAAATATTGGCAATGCGGTTAGACAGTTTGATTCATTTCAAGTTCTGCCAATGTGGTAAGTTAATTTCACTTGTCAAGCAACTCAAAACAAGCTATTATTTTCTACTTGAGAGAAAAACGAGATTTCAAGTCCCATTACAAGGCTAAAACACTTGTTAAGACAGACTTTTTTGCAGTGTGCGCAGCTGTTTGGAGAGACTGGACGTGCACTAATCTGACTGGGCCAGGTGTAACTCTGAGGTATGCTCATTTACAGTCTAACGGGTGGGTTCTGACCATCGTGTTCCTGGTTCTGCTCCTGCTCCTGCTTCTGGCCCTCGGGTGGTGGTTCTGGCCCCTGTGCTGTACCGTGGTGAGTGTTTCACTCGGGAAATAGCGTTCATCTTTCTTCATCCGAACACCTTATTCTGTGATTTCGCGTAAGAGCATTTTGAAATCTCTGTATATCCTTCCTGATAACCATTTCAGCATCCAGGAACAATGATTTCCCCATTTGTGTCAGTTGGTATGCTTCATTTTAAGGCTATATGTAATAACAAACCTGTACAGAGTCCTTACCTGGTAATTTTCCAAAGCGTTTTCTAAAGCTACGTTGTTTCACTGCCAGTGTCTCAGTGTAATAACTTACTCTTGCTGATACCTAACTGAAGATCTCCTTGGGGCATCTCTAGATGAACTCAGTCCCATTGGTTGGAATTCATATTCTACTGACAGCACAGTACTGCCAGTGTAACATTTATTAAGGAATTGGATTCTACAGCTAATTTAGGTAATATTGCTCACACAAGATATGGATTGAATCAAATTAAACAATTTTATTAACTTGACAGTTCACCATTTACTCATACCTGAGGTAGAATTGGCAGTTCCACCATCTGAGGTGCATCTCACATAAATGACACTTAAACTTTCAGTTTGACACAACTACATACTGAGGATGTTTCAAAGAGGAACTGAGGGTCTTCAAACAGGAAGTGAAGCCTGTTCACATCAAGCTTCTATTTATGATTAAATTGTTTCCAAATTAGTTAAACTCTTAGTTTGCCTTGCCTGCTTAATATTGTTATAAAATATAATTAGCTCTGGGAGAATAAAGCTAGAAGACTCACATTTAACCATCAATAAATTATCAAATAGTGTATTTTGTGTATATTACAGTACCTTTAATTTTGCAGTAGCTTTAATATTTCTGCAGATTACTTTGTACTGTTGCAACAAAAAAAGTGATTGCAAAGATATTTTGAATATTTGAAAAGAAGACCGCCTCTGTATAGAAACAAAGCAGTGGTGTAAACCAATAAAACAAACCTAAATAGTAAGATAATTAAAGTAATAAGATAATTATACAGTACCAGTCAAAAGTTTGGACACATCTACTCAAAGAAGGCTTTAAGTTATTTTTACTGTTTTCCACATTTTAGAAAATTAAAGACATCAAAACTATGAGATAACACAAATTAAATTATGCAAACAAATTTAAAAAAAAGTCCTATATTTTAGATTCTTCAAAGTAGCCACCCTTTGCCTTGATAACGGCTTTGCACATTCTTGCCATTCTCTCAACCAACTTCTGTGGTAAACAGGTATTCCACAGGTAAACAGGTGATGCTATCATGACTCTGTATAAAAGGATATCAAAAGACTCTTGATACCTTATTTCCAGGTAGAATGTGCAAAGCTGTTATCAAGGCAAAGGGTGGCTACTTTGAAGAATCTAAAATATAAGACTTTTTTTGATTTGTTTGCATAATTTAATTTGTGTTATCTCATAGTTTTGATGTCTTTAATTTTCTAAAATGTGGAAAACAGTAAAAATAACTTTTTTATTTGTCTTACACAGTTTTTTTGAGTCTTTGCATAATTCCATTTGTGTTATCTAATAGTGTTGATGTCTTTACTATTCTAAAATGTGGAAAACAGTAAAAATAACGGGGAAAAAAACTTTCTACGAGTAGGTGTGTCCAAACTTTTGACTGGTACTGTAAGTAATAAGATAATTAAAATTAGATTAGATCCAGTAATTTCACTGAATAACAGCAAGTTTACCTTGCTTGGAAACTAGTAATACTGCATATATAGCTGTCTAAAATCATCGCTGCAGTTCACAATTGCTGAATGCTTCCTGTCTGTACAGATACTGTTTTTTTTTGCCTGTTCCAAAATAAACTTCCGGCTTTTTTTTTCCGACTGAAAGTCACCTGGTGTCCTTATTGATGACACGTGAATATTTACAGAGTGACTGTTTAAACACATCAAACGTTGCGACCCTAACGGACACCGCTGATAACTCACCTCTTTCACTCGACCGTTGAGACCGCGGTAACAGCTGCGGATGGGCCTGCCGGGACCTTCGCGGTTTCTGGAACGCAACGTGGTTAAAGCCCGGCATCAGTGGCACGGCGGAAGCTGGAATAATGCAAGCCGCTTCTCTTTGAGAACCTGGTGGGATTCCGTCCAGGACGGGACGGGAGCATATTTTGGAAAACCAACAAACGCATTAAAATGTAAACGCCCTGCAGCATCTCTGGATGCGACCGTGTTTGTCTTGGTAGAGAGGGGCGGCTGCTTTGGTCCGTCGGGGGACTTGGAGAACAGGAGGACCATGTGTGTGTTGTTAATATTTAAACTAGATGGTGCTGGTTTGGGCAATCACAAATACGGCTCAGCATACTCTCTCTTCACGGGAACACGAGTGTTCATTAGAATTATTTTGTGAATTATCTCTTTTACTGTGTCCTAAAGTTGTCCATAGGCTGTGTCTGTGTCCACCAACACACCAGTACGCATTAGAAATATGTTTATGAGGCAGTCAGTGTGGTTGCACTAGGTTTTTTTATTTTTTATTATTTCAAAATATGGAAAATGGGGAAAATGGGTATTAGTATCGTTAATGATGCATTTTGACTCCAGCATAAAAAAAGTTTTACCATTCGTACTTTGATGTCATACCAGTTTAAAACCGTGTTGTTGAGCCAACCAGCGTTTGCCAGGGACACATTTGTTACAAATTTAGGTCATATTTTTCTCCAACCACTTCATTCTGCAACTCAAGATTCAAAGGCCGACACGTCGACAATCTCCCTCCTGGCGTCCAAGGAGACCACGATTTTGTTTGTGTTTGTCTTCAGTTCGACTGAGGCCTCGCTTGGGAGTGAATCTTGTGCTCAAGAAGTCATCGCCGGTGCCAAAAGACACATATTTGACTAGAATTAGGCCACTTTTATTATTACAAGTGGGCAGTCCAACAGAAGGTTATCTTGGTGTCATTGAAAGTGCGTTGCTTTCATTTGCAAATATGCTCCCCGCCACTTATCTACTGACATAATAAGCTGGCAGCTTGACACGGCACGGTGTGTTTTGGGGTTGGGGGGTGGATAAAATCCAATTGGACAATTACGGTAGGGCCATATGGGAATTAGGACCTGCAAGCTCCAGCCCGGCCGGGTCTTGTGTTGATGTGCTGGTCTTTAGCGGCTTGGTCTACCGTCAGATGGATAAGTACCTTCTGTGGTTTTAGTTTTTAATTACTGTGCGCATTTTAACAGCACGGTGTGAGTGAGTGAGTGTGTGTGTGTGTGTGTGTGTGTGTGTGTGTGTGTGTGTGTGTGTGTGTGTGTGTGTGTGTGTGTGTGTGTGTGTGTGTGTGTGTGTGTGTGTGTGTGTGTGTGTGTGTGTGTGTGTGTGTGTCTGTCTGTCACATCTGTATGCCAGGTACTTCCAAAACGTCACTGAATGTCATTTGGATAATGTTTTATTTATTCCACAATATGTCCCGGAATATAAATCTGTCTCTTAATTACTTAATAAAAGAGGTAATCGTTCAGCGTAAGGTCTGCCTAAAATTATGTTAATCATTGTACCCAAAGCTGACTAATAGATATTACAGGATTTGCCAACAGTTAGCTACAAGTCAAAGAGTAATTAATTAACCCGAAATGATTATTTTATATTATAATAATGACAACAGTATATTGGCTGTGTAATGGTATCAGTGTTCTTTAATGTGAGTGAAACAGCTGTTCGGCCTATGATATGTGATTATTATGTGGCTTAAAAAAAAAAGAAAAGTAAATGCATAACCTGTTCTGATGGTGTACCCATCTTTCATGAATAATGCACAGAGTATCCGCCTCTAATTTTGGAGCGCTCCTCTGGAGAGTGAAGGGATTGAAAGATAGTGACTCATTTATACCACAGAAGTTCTGTGGAGAACGTTGTGAACCCCTCCGTAGTGTAAGCCAATGGATTAAAGGGATAGTTCGGAATTTTGGACATAATGTCTCAATTACGACTTACCCATGATGTAGTTGATTGATGGAAACCATTTTCAGATAATTCCATGCTGTCCCTTCTTTTGGACATACACACATTGCTTATGCTAGCGCAACTCGTAGGAAACTAGTATCATCCACTACCAAACGCACTTAAACACTCCACAGTGCACCCAAAGCAAATACAATACGACGACAGTCTATCTGGGTTATTTTCAGTGATTATACCATCATTTTTCAAGTCAAACTATCGTTGAATCCTTTACTTTGTGCTCACCTAAATTCTCAGTGGAAGTACGGCGGCGGAGCTAGCTGTAGATTAGCCAGGGTATCTGCCTGTAGGCTATCTGCTGTACTCCACAGTTGCCGACACAATCCGTTTTGCCGTAAAGTTACATATTTGGTAGACAACAAGTCAGCTAAACACAAACATGCTACAGAATAACACAGCATATACAAGCAAGCACACTGGCTACCAATTTGCAGGAAAAGTTTGACCACTTCCATGACTTCCCAATCGTGGCAACTAGCTAGCTAGCTAGCTGAATAGATAGATCACGCATGCAATAATTTATTAGTTACCTGCTCGTCAGTTGTTTTAGGTGCATGAAGAAAAACAGGTGATGGCACAGCAGTCTCCTTCAGTAGAGGGTGTCCCGCCCGTCCTTTTTTCATTTTCACATAGTCATCCTCTGTGAAATGGTCACTACAAACTTTTTTAGAGTCTCAATTGGTAACATCCATGCGAGCAGCAAGAAGCCACAGCTGTTTTCTTAGTTGATCTTCCACTGGAAATCGGTGAAAACTTTGTGGTGCCCATTTTTTTTTGCATGATTTGAACAACGTTGAAATATACACACGAAATACCATCTTACCTGAACGTTAGCTAACAATACTACGAGTCTGATTCTTTCACACGCGCGATATTGTTTTTGGCCGGCAGAGCTATAGGCTACTTTACGTTACCTACTAAACTAACGCCTTACTTCCACAGAGAATTTAGGTGAGCACAAAGTAAAGGATTCAACGATAGTTTGACTTGAAAAATGATGGTATAATCACTGAAAATAACCCCGATAGACTGTCGTCGTATTTTATTTGCTTTGGGTGCACCTTGGAGTGTTTAAGTGCGTTTGGTAGTGGATGCTACTAGTTTCCTACGAGTTGCGCTAGCATTAGCAATGTGTGTATGTCCAAAAGAAGGGACAGCATGGAATTATCTGAAAATGGTTTCCATCAATCAACTACATCATGGGTAAGTCGTAATTGAGACATTATGTCCAAAATTCCAAACTAACCCTTTAATGTGCTGGGTACAACCAATTTAGAGTAATTATTGAAGGGGTCCTGTCTTCACCTGAACTAAAAACAAAAATGAGAATCATTATGTCTTTGTAACAGTTGCAGTCGTAATGGCGCGTTGGTCAGGTACTGATGTGGCCTGACTTCCCCTTGCTTTGGTGACAGATTCAAATGGCACAGTTCACTCAAGGCTGAAATGGTGAAGGTCTCTCATGTTTGAAGCTCCATGCAGTGCGGTTGACATTAAGGCCCTGATGGGCCAGTTTGGTTAATCAGCTTCATTTCGCCCCTGACAGGGGAGAGGGGTGTGTGTGTGTACGTGTGTGTGCGCGTGCCTGTGCGTGTGTGGGCGTGTCCCGCGTGTGCATGAGTGTATGTGTGTGCGCATGCATGTGTTTGGTTGTGTGTGTGTGTGTGTGTGTGCGTATACGCGTGTGTGTGTGTGTGTGTGTATGTATGTGAGTGCGTGTTTGAGTGTGTACTATATGCATGCGTGTTTGAGTGTGTACTGTATGCATGCGTGTTTGAGTGTGTGTGTACTGTATGTGTGCGTGTGCGTGTGTGTGTGCTCACAGCGCCTGAGCCTAAGTACTCATCCAGCAGACGAGGTCTGGAGCAGAGCCCAAGCCGTCCCCCTGCATCTGATTGAAACTAATTAACTCCTTAGGACTTTATGATTGGGGATTGCTTGGAAGCGCTGAACCTCGTCCAATTAATTAAGAGATAAACGGGCAGTCGCGTTCACCCTGAAGACTCCCTGTCAACAAGTTGATTTTGAGCTTTTATTATTATTATTATTATTATTCTTATTACAAATTTTTTATTTTTTTTAAATCCGCGCAACAAGGCCCAGTGTTGGTTCGTAAATGGCTTGCCGTAATCAGCCATTGAGGGGGTCCGTGGGCTCCAGTTGTCGATTTGCGAAGCGGGATGCGGTATACCAGCGGCAAGGTTAGGACACCGGCTAAGCGCCACGCCCGCAGGCGCTCCCTTAACTCCGCTTCCGCTATTCGCCGTGGCGGGCCGACGGTCCTTCTGCCGATGACTTCTGTTCTCTTTCTGATCGTTTCTGTTCTCCTCCTGATGGCGTCTGTTCTCCTCCATTTCAGGTTATCAAAGACCCTCCTCCTCCTCCGCCTCCTCGAGCTCCTGAGCCGGTGAGTAGATTCCTGCCACTTTGTTTTCCAAACAGGCAGCTGGGACAACAGTTTATTTACTCATTTTAATGTATTTATTTATTCATTTAAAGACTATTATTACTCACTTCCTGTACGATTGATTTGAGCTTTTGTATTGAATATAAATGCTCTGATACCCTCTGCCCCTCCCCTGCCTGTTTCCATGCGCCCTCTTCATCTGTCCGACATTGTTCCCATCAACTCGGGCGGCCTTGACAAATCACAGTTCAAGAGGCGCTTACAGTCCTCAGAGACGAAACATTCCCGTGCTTCAGTTCCCATTTACATCATATTTCCATTCTGTAACTTTAATATTATTTTTCTAATCAGGGGATTAATGTACGTCTCTCTCCATACGTCTTCATCCTCGTTGTGAGGGCCGTGTGGTCCCGTGTGGAGTTGTAAGGATGGCGCTCTCTCATTGTTGTCTTCATTCCCCCGAAGGAGCCGGAGGAAGACCCGCTGCCGAAGAAGAAGTGGGCTACTGTGGACGCGTCCTACTACGGGGGCCGGGGGGCCGGAGGAATCAAGCGCATGGAGGTTAGCGCCCAAACCGTCCCCTCTCCTTGCTCTTTCACTCACCTGCCGCTGCTCTGCGCCGGGCCTGGGTTCCTCCGTGTTTGAGTGGCGGCAGTGTAGTATAATGGTTAAGGAACTGGACTTGTAACCGAAAGGTTGCAGGTTCGATTCCCAGATAGGACACTGCCGTTGTACCCTTGAGCAAGGTACTTAACCTGAGTTGCTTCAGTATATATCCAGCTGTATAAATGGATAAATGTAATAAGAAGTTGTGTAAGTCGCTCTGGATAATAGCGTCTGCTAAATGCCTATAATGTAATGTAACGTTATGCATATGTGCCGTTCCGCCGGATTTCTTTAACCGCAGTCGCCGGCAGCTCCCGTCGCGGGGAAAACTTCACTGCTGGCGAGGCCTTCCTTTTCTGCTGCTAAACAGACTAAATCAGGGGTGGGCAATTCCTGTTCTGGAGGACCAGTGTGTATGCAGGTTTTGTTTTCACCGATTACCCTGGCTAAATGAGCGAATTGGCTTTTTACACCAACATTGGTTTACTCTTAGATTAGATCAAAGTAAAACGTTTCATATTGGAACGCTGTCATTTGTGCGCTTATCAAGAAATGTAGCTAAAAATATCAGATGGCATAAATGTTAGGGCTAATTAGGTAATTAAGGCCATAAGTTGAGGCATGAAAACCAGAGTTGGATATGGCATCGTTGCCCACTAGATTGCCTCTCTCAGAGAGTGGATAAAGAAAAGGCAAAGATGTAAGTTCCAGTTTTTACATACAGGCTCATTGACTGAAAAGGACTCCGTAATGTGACCAGCTTGATCTGCCACCAGCCGGGTTAGGGCCCGAATAGCACACAGTTCAACTTTAGTACGTCTACGGCCAGAACAAAAGACCTCAGCGGGTCTGTGCCTTAATAGACGTTGAAGGAAACGTTGTGACGTCAGTGTCCAGTTCGCTGAAAGTTTTGCCTCCATGCCAAGTTCTCTCGGATGCAGCGGGGCGCCCGTTCGCCATGACGTTGACGTTGATGTTGATGGCTTTGACGTGACGGGCTCCTGCCATCTCGTCCTGGCCGCGGAGTCTGATTGTCTTCATCCACGGTGAGGCTGAAGGGTTGAGGACACTGCCAGTCTCATGAATTCATGGGGGGGATAACTTTGAGGCCGTCAGACCCGTTGTATCGCCCACTAAATGGCTTTTACGCCAACCCCCCTCCCCCCCCGCCCCCTCTCAGGGGGTAGCGACCTGTTCCCCTCATTCGCCCTGCATTCTCCTAAAAGAGGCCACCCATCGCTAGTCTCTGTTCATATGAGATCTCGAGGGAGGACAGAACCCCCGTTGCTTCCCACGAGTGCCCAAATGCGGAACACAGCCTCGCTCAGGTAGAGAGCCTTTATTCTCCCAGACACCCCATCTCAGTTTCTGAGTGTCCCCCAGCGCATCTCAGGGGGAGCGACTGCTCTTAAGATAAGCCCGCTCTCCCGTTCTGCCGGAAATGCGCTCTGGAGACGACAACGCACGCAAGCGGCGGCCGAATGTTTTATTCAGTCTGAATTTTCAGTTGGGGATCCAGAGGTGATGCAGAAAATCTGTTACGCATTGTAAAGGCTTAACCTACAGCTTGAAGATTGTGTTATTAATTAATCACCTCTCCTATGTATGGGCTGGTGGATTTACCATGGCAACAGATGTGATGAATTTAATTAAAAAACGAAGAAGGAAAAAAAAAAAAAACACAAGATGCACAAGATGGTGTGAAATCGTATGAATTTGTATGTATGTGCAGAATTGCAATGTGTAATTTACAGCTGCAATGTCTTCAAGGAGTTCCCTGTAAATTCACATCTACTGTCTGTGACACAGGGACACTTGCTTTCCATGTTGAATTTTCCATTGTTAATTCATATTACGTTGCACATACATAGCGGTCATGAATGTTTGAGTAGGATAGCTGACCGGGCTAATGATCACATTCCATTGCCTATTCAGATTACATCAGAGGCATTCAGTTGGTTAAAATGTACTGAACTGAACACACTGCATGAATACCCCTGCCCCCCCCCCCCCCCCCTAGATCTGGTGAAGTTCTCTCTATAAGGGTCTGTGTGTTGGCTGCAGGTTCGTTGGGGCGAAAAGGGATCCACAGAGGAAGGGGGAAGATTAGAGAAAGCCAAAAACGCTGTGGTCTCCATAGAGGAAGAAGTGGAGGAGCCCACTATGAGAAAACCCACGAAACCTAAGCCCGCCTACCAACACCAAGAGTCCAAATGGTACACTCCAATTAAGGTGAGTCAAAATTACACCTTCCGTTTAAGGCGCATACAAATGGTATGCTCCAGTTAATGTGAGACAAATTGAAACGCTCCAATTAAGGTGTATAAGAATGGTATGCTCCACTTATAATCAGTCCAAATGGTAAATCAGTGGTGGGCAATTTCATTCTAGGAGGGCCAGTATGTATACAGGCTTTTGTTTCTGTTACCCTATCTCAATCAGCTAGCTGTTTACACAAATGCTGATTTGTTCATTAGATCACAGGGACATGTAGGTGCACTAGAATAGTCTTCAGCTGTCATTCGTGAGCTTATCAGGAAATTTTGCTAAATTATCAGATCACGTAAATTAATGGGCTAATTGCATTACTAAGAGCAGAAGTGGTATGCTATTGAAGTAACAGGTCCTACTTTTGCCACTCCTGTTTTAAATGTTTTTATTTTTAAATAAATGAGACCTGTGCAGTACATGAAGTGGAGTGTGCATGTTTAGCGGTGACCTGGTTTCTCTTTTGTTCAGGGCCGTCTCGATGCACTTTGGGCTTTGCTGCGGCGGCAGTATGACCGAGTTTCCCTCATGCGGCCCACAACGGCGGAGAAGGTAAGCCACTGTGGCAGAATGCAGGCCCGCACCGCAAGAGCCAAAACCCACAGCAAGCAGGGCCTGAAACCTGAAGAGAAACTGGGCTATTTTATTTTATGAAAATAATAGGTAGATTTAAATTTTAATAGAATTATTAAACGGGCAAACACAAAACGTCTGTGCCTATGTTTGCAACCCCTGTGTGTGCATTCAGTACAGGATACAGCGTTTGCAAGCAGGGGCTCGATTCTGTCGCCTCACCGCAACAGGAAGTTTCTAGAAGCACTGCAATTTGACATTTCTGTCACCCGATCTGGTCACGTGACCTACAGCTGGAGACACTCAGTGCAGGATGTGACAGCAATGCCCTTATATGGGCGTGGATATCTGGCTTCCAGGGACAGGATGTTGATATTTCGGCCTCCTTATTGGTGAAACCAGGGGGAGTGTGGACACATAACGGACTTCTCTAAATGAAAACACACAAGTTGTTTTAACCTTTTAGTTTGTTGCAGGTGGCACTGTACACAGTTTTTGAACAGCACGACGTAGGACATGCGAGCGTGGCATGCTTTCAACAACATTTATACAGCTGCGCTGAACATGCTGTCCCGTTATGTCGAGTTTGCTGGTGCATGTAGGGTAATGCTCTGATAAATGGCCTGCGATGCAGCATGAGGTCCTGCGTGCATATTCAACTGGAATAAAGTTCCCATTCTTTGTGTGAGGGATTGGCAGCTCCAGCTGGCTATGAAACGGATGATGCCGCCTGAGGGGAGGTTTTTAGCAACTTTGGACAAATCTCAGTTTTGAGCTGCAAATTCTTGAACCCTGCATGTCAGGTGCTGGGCCGTCGGTGTGAAGTGTTCCTCTGAGTATTATCTTATAATTTAAGATGGTGCGAACTCATGAAATGTTTCCACCTCATGAATAATAATTTTTTTTTTAATCAATATGCGTTGCTCATGATAAGTCAATCTTTGATTGTTGCACAAAGCATTTTTTGTGAACATTTTTGGTCCTCGTACGGTACAAAGAATTACCATTATTGGTAGGCGTGTCAAGGATCGAAAGAAGAAATAAAATAATTTTGGGGGGAAATTATTTAGATTATTATTTAGATACTGTTTTTTAAACATTAAAGTACTTTACTATTTATTTATTCATCTGAAAGGGAAATGCCTGGACTGTAATAGAATCCTTAATTTGCAGGAAGATGCATTAGAAAAAGACGTGATTGGGTAGAGACAGGGAAGAGTCAGGCGCACTTGTGCACTTTGGTTTTTTGTTTTGTTTAGTACTCCTGTGCCTGTTAGTATGACATGAGGGTTCGGAGGGTGGGGGTGGTGGGAACAAAATAGGGAACAAAGCGACCTAGACCAACGACGGTGAGCGAGGACCCGGGGAGGTGCATTGTGGTACCCTCCGTTCGGGCGCGATGGAGCCGGAGTCGCGGACTTTCAAGCCCTTGATGGAGTCGCGCTCTGCCGAGGCGGGGAGCTATCAAAGCCGGAGGAGTCTCCGCCGGGGGGGGGGGGGTTGGGGTGGGAGAGGAGGGGTGCGCGGGGCGGCGCGGCGGGGCGGCCCGGGGTGGGAGAGAGAGAGAGAGAGAGAGCGTGCGCCGCGTTCCGCTCCCCCCCCGATCCCGGCGGGGGGGCCTTTGATGGCGGACAGGAACCCTCCAGGGTCATGAATTTTTCAGCGGCGGATCCGGAGGGGGAGGCGGTGGGGTTACAGGCACTCGTACAGGTGTAAGGAAGCAGGTTGTCGCAGACATCTGTTCCGCGCGGAGACCGCGGGGTCCCCACCCGCCCGCAGCCAGACTGCTGGATTGTCAGCAGATGTAGTTGGGTGCGGCGGAGCGGTTTTTTGGTCTCACATTTACCGCCTGAGGGCCTTCAACACCAAAGGTAGAGCGGGGGGTGTACGCAGCTGCACTGCCGAACTTGCCCCGGGCGCAAATAAAGAGATCTAATGCGCTTTGACTGTGTTGTTGGGGAGACCGGGGAGCGGGAGAGGCACTTCAGAGCCAGCTTAGCGCGCCAACATCTGCCGCCAAGTTTCCAGGGAGCGGCTGGGGACAGCAGGTAGGGAAGGTTGGGCGGCGAGGAGGCGGGCGCTGCTGAGGGCCGGAGCTCTTTTTCGGTGGCCTCTCATCGCAACCTGCCGGCTCTCCCAGCAGGACTCTGTATTGTTTTACAAAGAAGCCGCCTGGAAATGTACTAACAAGCCTCTGTATAAATGATACATTAACATACATTAACCCGCCGTGCCTCAGCGCTAAAGAGTGGTGGGGAACCTGTTTACCAGGCCAGCCATTTCCAGCACACGTTCACATTACATCACATTTACATTACATTACAGTATAGTACATTTACATTGCATTACATTACACTGCCTTAAATGTAGGCCTTTACATTACATTGCATTACATTTAGGCCTTTAGCAAATGCTCTTATCCTGAGCCACTTACATAATTGCATGCACACAGGTTTAGAATTGACATTTTATTTTTAAGTGGTTTAGTGTTTTTCTGGGTGTGTGTGTGTGTGTGTGTGTGTGTGTGTGTGTGTGTGTGTGTGTGTGTGTGTGTGTGTGTGTGTGTGTGTGTGTGTGTGTGTGTGTGTGTGTGTGTGTGTGTGTGTGTGTGTGGGGCTCATCCCAGTGTAAAAGCGGCGCTCCTGTGTTTTTGTTCATGTCTGTCAGCTCTTGCCCAGACTAAGTGTGTTTGCTTAAGGTGATGACAGGACATGACGTGAGAGAAATAAAACTGTTTCGCAGTTAAAGGTTTTCACAAGAAGCCCTTTGACATCCCCCACACCATTTGGGATTTAAATTTTTTTCCCCCCCTGTCAGTCGTGTCGATTCTGCAGCTGGTGTATTTAAACACCTCGGTTTAATAAGCATGCAAGGGTATGGCTGAACCTAAAACACGCAGTTAAAAGAAAGGCAAGAAGAAGAAGAGAGTAAGAAGGCCAGTTGCGAAAAAGCACCATGGCCCCTGTTCAAGTCTGTTCAGTGTCACTTTATTGCTGGCCCCCGCATATATTAAAGCCTATTAAAATCACCCTTACTACAACGCATACCTTATTAGCCCGCACAGACGGCCTGACTCCTAAGGGCAGCCTAGTAATGAGGCGGAGTGTATTTTTAAATCGTGGAAATTCCGACCGCAGACAAAAGACAACATGTCAGCTCCAGTCCCCGGGCTCCGTCCCTGCGCTTCTCTCCAGCCCTGGCCAAAATCGCGGGGCTCGGCCCGGCGTGACAGCGCCTCCGTTTAACAGCCTTCGGTCACGTAAACAATGCAGGGAGAGCTTTTAATTAAGCATTACCCCCCCCTTCCCCCTTAAAGAATGTCACCAGAAAAAGGAAGAGAGGGGCATGTTGGCATGGGAGGGAGGTCCAGGGGGGGCCAGAGGAGAGGAGGTTCTCCGGCGGGGGTGACAGACTGGGCCGGCAGGATGTCCCTTGGGTCACAGGCACACATGCCAGAGCTTAGCCCCGCCCCGCCCAGCCCCGCACCGCACCGCGTAGCACCCCTTCAGACCGGCAGCTCGGGGAAAGGGGCCAGGGACGGCACACAAAGAGCATTCGCCCGTTTGCGCTCCGGAAGCCAAGTGACATAATGCCGCGTCCCCCGCCCTCCGTAACGTAAGGCAGCGCCCGCGCGAATCGGGGCCAGCAGTTCAAGGCACCGGGATTCAGGAGGAGCCGAGTGGATCTGCTTCCACGACCGGCCCCGATCCAGTTACCGCAAAGTGTTGACAGCACCGAAACAGATTTGATATTGCGTTCGACAAACGTGTGACCTCATGCTCCTCAAACAACAATACGGCTGTATCATATGTCAGCGGCTGCCTGTATCCCCTAATTAGAACATTGTTATGTTCACGCAAAATGGACGTCTGTGAAAACCAAGTGAATTCCAGCCTCTTTTGGTGACAAACGAGCCGAGCACCGCATTATCACCAATTATCCCTGACCCTAATAGTTTATTTATTTTATTTAATTAATTTCTAATTTTTTGTTGCAAAGGGGTGAATACCGCACACATGAATGAAAACAGCCTGCTACTTTGTATGCTCTTTTTCTCGTCCTCAATCCATCACACGCTCCTTCCCTGACATGGTTTGAGCGGGTTTTTAACATGTCTTGTCAGACAAGCCTAACAATCTAGTTAATTCTATTAATGCTCCACTTAGCAGCTCTCCTCAAGTCGACAGGGTCCGGCGCAACTTGAAGAGCGCGTAGCGGCGCGCGCCGCACTCCCCCATCCCCGGTGCGTCGACACGCCCCGCTCGCTCGCTGGTACCGGGGAAGAGCCCCACTGTAGCACAGGCCCTTAATGTGGCCCTCCGTGCGTTCGGCCAAGACAATCCTTTTGAGCCCCTCAAGATCACAGTTGTTAGAATCGCATTCCCGACGAGTCAGGGCACAAATTAAAGTTTAAGTTAATTTGTTTGTGGATATAATATTTTTTGTGTTCGGAAACTGGTTAAACTTTGGGTCCCTGGGGGGGGAAAAAATGAAAGTTGTTTCAAATACGATTTATTTAAAGAAATAAACGGCCTACAGTTCAAGAATGAGTGTCCTGGCAAGCGGATTGCAGTGGAAAGAAGCCCCAGATCACAGAGCATGCGATTTCTAATTAACAGTGTAATTGGAATTAAACCAAGGCGTCACGAATAATGAATCGTTGGAAACACAAGAGGGCCTTTGAGCTGTCCCCGCTCACCAAAGGGTAAAGTTGACAGCAAAACAAAACTAAACAGAATCGTGTCTGCTGCTTTCCGAGTTCGTTTCGCAGACAAAGCGCCTTTCTGCTGAAGACGGTACCCCCTTTTTTTTTTTGTCGCCGCTACCCGTGGCTCGCGACCGCTCCGGTCCTCTCTGGAGGACGACACCGCAGTAGTTTTACAACCGCGTCCATTTCCCTGTGAGGTAAAAGGTGCGAGACAGTAGGGAAGGCTACTTTTTATTTTCAGTTAACCTTTATTCAAGCAGGCTAGTCTCATTGAGATTAAAATCTCATTTTCAGGAGAGATCTGGCAGGATGAACACAGCAACTCAACGCCTACAGTAAAAACAATTAACCCTTTGAAGAGTAGGTTTTTTGGAATGAACTAGAACTCCATGTAGTGATTGTTACATCAGCATTAGAATGCTTACCTTAGAACATTCTAATCTCATATTTGTGATCTCTTAAAACTAGAATATTTTAGTGGAAAAAAATGTTGTAGAAACATTTGCATTCTTCCACAAAATTACCAGCAAGTTGTTCCATGTCCAAGGCATATTGTAATTACAAGTTTTTTTTTCCCCCTTGTTCATGGCGCTGTAAATAAAATGAAAGATTATTAACAAGGGGTGTAACATTGATGACTTTGGCCTAAAGAGGAGCGGAGATACGACGGGGTCTGCTGTAGAACAGAAGAACATTTCTGAGACAGTAGGTGCGCTGCGGACCAGCGGCGCTTTGGGGTGTGCGATCCCTGGAACCTGCCGGGCCCCTGCGATGCCACGAGTACCTCATTAGTACTATCAGTGGACGGGCTTGTTACCGCTAACAAGCGGTAAGTGGAAGGCTGACAGTTCAATTGAGCCAGCGGTCGCGGGAGGAGATGTGACAGCGTAGGCGATCTCCGGTGCGCCCGACTCTCTTAACCAGATTAGCCTCTTTTACCTTAACTGCTCAAAGTAGGGCAGATGTCCGTGCGGCTGGTTAAAAATGCCATAATGTCCGCTGCACTAATCTGAGAGGCCCTCCCGGTGAGGCTGGGCCCCCTCGCTGGTAACAGGATTACGTTTAGGGACCCCTGCGAGCTTTCACTGATCGGGGCGGCGGTGATAGGGGGACGTAGAGAGAAGAGGGGTGGGGTGGGGGGTGGTGTAGAGGGGTTTAGGTTGGGGTGAATTGCCCATTGGGACGATAGGGGGAGGGAGGAGTGTGACTCCAGTCTCCAAACTTCATTTATTTGGACGAGGTGTCGATGATGGACATTAAACAGGCAGAGAAGCCCTGCCGTTGTCTCAAGCACTTACTCATTTTCACCCTTTACATCTAATCTCTAAACCACTGAATCTATTAGCTCACTAGACTAAATATCAAAATAGACATAAAATTTGCATTGATTATACAGGTGGAATCTTAAAAAAATACTAAAATAACATGTCTTTATTTGTTATTTGTCTGGCAACTTTCGTTTAAACTCATATTATTCAAAATCAAAAATGCAATACATAATGAAAATGTGACTATTTTTTAACGGTTTTGGAAAAAAAAAATATCTTTGTGAAATATCTTTCAGTTTTGTTCCTCTTCTCACGCTGTCCTCATTTCCTGGTGATTAGGCAGGAGATCTGGTACCTGCACTCTGGCCAGGCTATGTGTGCGGTGGCTGTGTTTATGCTCCCCTGGTAGTGCTGATTGAATAGAATGTGATGTTCGGCCGGGTGCTTTTCGCCGGCCTGGCTAATGCGCTGTTCGTGCCACTTTACGTCCCCTTTTTTTATCGCCTATTAAAATAAAAAATAAATAATAAAAAAACTCTCAGAAGATAAATGAGGGAATCCTTGCTTTAATTAAATTACATTATTGTAAATGTCAGCTTTGCAGAGCAGAGCTCTGTCAAACTATTTTTTTCCCCTCCCCAATCTGACAGACATACATGAAAATCGTGCAGAGATTGAGTAATCTATTGTAATTTTCACATCTCTTTGTCTGTTTGATTTGAATTTTAAAATGGATGTCAAGGAAGTTTGTTGGGAGGCATCCTTTTTTGAATGACCATTTCTAAATACTTAAATGTGTGTCCATGTGTGTCTATATAAATACTCCATAACAGATATGGTGTAAGGCTGACATATATATATTAGTGATCTTTTTCAGTTTCTTTTTTTAAACAATCAATTAAATAATCTTGTTTTCTTTTAAGGTGTATTGAATTATATTTTCAGTGAAGAAATGCATTCAATATTTTGGAAACTTTGCAATATAAATATCAAAATACAAATATTGAAATTAATAATATTAAAAATATTATTTGAATACATATATTAGGATTTATTCAATATTAATCATAATAATATATTAATAATATAAAAATATATTATAACAAATATTTTTATATGTAATTAGCATTATTACCTATCAAGCAAATTGTTCTGATGACTACTTGTAAACATTACACGTTTTAAAGATTATATAATATATTTAATAATGTAATGTATATTGAATATCAAAATAATGTATTCAAATGTTAAATCTATTGAGTGTTTCAATCTCCACTTTTTTCCCCATATGTACAAGTGTTAAATAGTCATATCTCATGTTGGTTTCATTTGTGAATTTTATTTAATTAAAAATTTAACAAATAGTTCACCAACCAGATGTAAAAGCAACATTGTCCCTCTTGTGTCCCTGCCTTGTTAAGTTCTGAACCAGTTTTAAATCTAATTTCACATATTTAAAATAAGATGGATAAAAAACACGACACAGGACGTTATTGCGATTGTGTCTGTGCTAATTAACACAGTGCTGGCTGAGTTTTGAAGCAGCCCCTCGTTTTCAATAGGCTGCCGGTGTACCATAGAGACAGCTGCATTGGCGGTTTTGGGGGGCGGGGCTTGGGTCAAGGGTTGTGGCTTCTGGCTGCAGGAATGCGCTGTTGAGGCAGAGCCGCTGGATTATATAACTTCCTGGGGTGCTGACAGAAGACACGGATCATCAGTAACCCTGAATATGGGCTTCCAGTCTCTAGTCATGTGAACAAGGGTGTCCCCGTCGTTTCCTGAGAGGGTCACTCCACTTCCAATTAATAGCCGCGCGCTGTTAACCCCATCACTGCCGCCACAGTGGAGGTTTAATTAGCTTGATTATGCAAATGAGCTTTGTAATGCAAATGAGGGAACCCCTCTCTTTACCATAAACCAGAGGCCGAACAGCTACTAATGGACGTTTTATTTGTTTTTGACAGTAATTAATCGCGCCGGATAAAGCACTAAGGGTGTTCCTCTTTGCTTTTTTCGGGCGCTATTTTATCCGTCGTCCAAAAAATGGCGGCGGGGCGGGCCTGTCTCCTCACGGTGAAAAGCGTCTCGGAGTCCTTTCCTCCCCGAAAACAAACAGCATCACAGAACCGGCCTAAGTGGATCTTTAAGTGGATGAATCTTCCCGCCGAACAAGTTTGCTGTGGCTCCGGTGCTCAGCGACGTGTGATGTGAACAGATGTCTTTTTTATAAGATGTTAGCTTTGCCATCTTTTTTGTCAGTTTGCGTTTGGAGCTCCTTCAACATTTGATTATCCGAGCCTGAATTATTCATAAATAAATGACATCGTCTTGTTCATTATTGATAGAGGGGGAAAGACACAGATGTGAAAAGAGTTGGCTGTAATTTTGAATACTGAAGGAGGCTAACCTAACCCCCACTGTGTGGAGCAGCAGGTTCATTGATTGGGTCCTATAATAAGCTGCTATGTTTCAATGGTGGGCCCACACATTATATAATTACGGTAAAATCCCTGCGTATTATTACAATTACAATTTGGTATTTAGGTATTATTTGACATCATTAATTACCATAATCTTTTCAGGTAATATTATATAGGTCTAAATATGTATTTGATTTGTTTTATATTTCGAGTTATGAAACCGCACAAAATATATATTTTTTTTATGTGTCGTTGATTAGCAAACCTACATTTTTTGTTTTTGCATGAAATTTTTATTTTGCTAATAATATTCCTGAAATGTATGCTTTCTATCATCTGGGGTGGATATTTAAAGCAAAAGGGCCCTTTAGTCTATTGTTTGTGTGTTTGTGTGTTTGTTTGGGTGATCTTTTCAGTCCAGCTTTTCCTGGGTAAACCTGTTTGCAGTCATTTGTCTGATCTTTTAGCCAGACAAAGAAAGGGTAAAGAGATATCATATTTTATCAATATGTAATTTGTCATTATAATGAATGTCTGTTATACTAATGATAATACTTTATAAACCACCATCATAATTAATAATGCTAATGTGCAATTTGATGAGTTATAGGGTCACTATTTAAATTAAATTAAATAAAAAAAATGTCAGTTATTCAATTATTTGAGAAAGCTCACGAGAACATAACCAAAGTAAAAATAATAGTCATTATTATTCTTATTATTATTATACTCCTGTTAGTATATGTTAGCATAGTATAATTGTATTGTGCCTATTTATTATTTAGTATTAGTCAAAAGATTTAAAAAACTGATCAGTAATGCATGACACTTTTTGCACAATGTGATATGGGAACACCATTTGAGAGGGCCAGGGTGCAATAAAAACAAATTTACAAATAAATATCAAACATCAAAAAAATAAATAAAAATCTATTTAGTCATTGATATAATTTTCCACAGATGAACCGCACATTGTTTTAAAAGCTTCCTCATTTTGGCAGCAATTATCCAGTGCTTTTTTTAAAGTGACGTTAATACGGAGCAGTGGGCACCTATAAGAAGTGAGAAAAGCTAAAGAGAAGCACACAAAGAAAAGCAAAGCAATCTATTCATCCCATGTCTGTTACGCGCCTATACCATTCGTCTGTCCATGTGTCTCGAGACGAACACATATAAGCGTCAGAGAATCCCAATCTTTGTGTACACAGATGCGGGCTGTCGGTCCCCCTCCCTCCATAGTCTTAATGGTGTTAACCCCTCAGATGTCTTCGCCCAAGTCAAGTATCTTAAGTGTCTTCTTCGCTAATCTGGCTTTTCAGTTACGGACCAGCAGCCAAACTGAGAGTTAGCGACACACTGACAAAAGATGCTCGAATGTGCCAGGCCTTTTTTCTCACTCTACTTTTTCTCTCTCTCTCTCTCTCTCTCTCTCTCTCTCTCTCTCTCTCTCTCTCTCTCTCCCTCTCCCTCTCCCTCTCCCTCTCCCTCTCCCTTTGTCTTTTCAGATTGACGCAGGGTACTCTTTCCCATAGTGACAGTGGTACTAATTAAGACGTAAAACCACGGGCAGCAGGTTTCTGAAGGTTACACTGTCTGTACTGGAATAAGTGATAAGGAATGAAGTCCCTGATGACATGTGACGTTTTTCACGAGGGGTGATGCAAACTACTGCTAATGAAGGCCGGGGACCCAGAGAGGGGAAGGCGCTGCACGGGAGGCGTGGGGGTGGGAGGCCGGTCCACCAGTCTTCTCTGGCTACCAGACGAAGCAGCGGGAAGCCTAGCCCAGCACGTTAGTGGCAAACAAATTGATGAAACGTGTAATAGATAGGGCACGGCTCCACCCAGTCACTGGATCCCTGCATGTGAATCCAGTGCCTCCAGGTTAGCACATCGGGATAGATCTGAGTGGCGAGAAGAAGGATCACCGCTGCATTCCACCCCTGCTTACTACATAAGTTATATTTGGGCATTAAGCAGCTGTTCTTATCCAGAGCGATTTACAAAAGGGTTATGTTTTTTACATATAATGTGGATATTTTACTGAAGCAGTTGGGGTTAAGTTCCTTGCTCATGGGTACAATGGCAGCCCCTGGTGGGAATCAAAACCATCAAGTTCAGTAGTTCCCTCACGACTATGCTACTCTATGCTACTCCTGTTACGGTGGAGGACCGAGGGAATGGCGTCACAGAAAATTTACAAATGCACAAACATTTCTACTATTCTATTATTATTAGTGTTACTTTAATTGGAGTTTGATTCTTGTTTTTATTGCTTATCTCTCATTACACTGTAACGGAGAACATGCGTACGGGAAGTTTTTTTGTAATATTAATTTATCGGTAGATCAAAAGACAAACCACTCCAGCTGGTCCACTCACATAACAGACGCTGATCTTAAAATGTTTAAAGGGCCAGGTTCAGCGTTTGTCATTCTTTAGTGTTAACACTCGACTGCAATTAATCGCGATTCACCAAAGTAATGGGAGTCAAAACTGATTTTAGCCGCATAAATGCTTGCGACATTAGTTTACCAACGTCAGTTGCACTGTTTCCTTGCTCAACTGCAGTTGGCGTTATAATTCTCATTCTGGTTAGTGGCAATCTATTACTTTAACTGCAAAGTTCTCTTGCAACTGCACACTGTGGGGAATTATTCCCAACAATGATGGTAATGTGGTTCAACTTATGCAGGTTTATTTGGTAAAGTGCGCCTAGTGCACTCATGACAATCCAATTGGGAAAGTTGGTAGGCTGCTGAACATGACTTCTCCCAAGACTTACTGCAGGTTGGACACCATGGCACAAAAAAAGAAAAGATGTCAGTGTTTCATTCACTGGTATTCTGGGCATGTAAAGTACAGTCAATGTGAAAGTTAAATTATATAAAAACATGACTCCTAAAGTATCGGGTATTGTCACTGCCCATGCCTGTGTCGTATTGTCCATACCTGTCTTGTCCATAATTCACACATTGTTAATGTGGCAATGCTAGCCAAATGGCCACTGTTAATATCATTCAAATTGATTGTTGATTGAGTATTTCTTCAGCTAAAACAATTAACTTGAAAATCAGCAATCATTACGTATAATTATGCACTTTTTTTATCCACTCTCCACCTGCTTAATGTGGTCGCTTGCTTGATATTTAAGGGGCAATAATAGTGTGTTGCCTCCTGTTACGCATGGAAAAAACGGCACATTTTGGTTGGCTTCGTGGTCTTTCAGTGCGAATGGCAAAGTGACCAGAAAAGTTTCCGCGACGTAGATGTGCAATTCTGCACCAATGAGCAGCAGTCTCTGCAATTCGGCGCGTGAGGCTGACTGTCACGATAAACTTTTATGCACACAGCCCGATGTATCATGTGTTTTAGAGCTGAGAGAGCTGCTTGGGTGTAGCGTTTAGCTCTGCAGTTTTGAGACAAAGCCTTACATTGCAGAAGCAAGGCTCAGTAAAAACATCTCCGCCACGTCTGTTCTCTCCCGCTAGTTTGCATGATATGCTAATTAAAAATGTTGCAAAAAAAACATTGAAGAAAGGAATATTTGTTGCTATCCTTTTAACTCTTGCAGTTTGTTAAAGATGTTTCATTGCCCCAGTTCAAATGAGTTTATTTTAGTTATGTTTTTGTACTTTGTGAACCTTTTTTTTCTTCACAATTAATCACAGTCGGCACTCATTGTGTTTGCATGAGGCTTTGTAAAATATGAAAATTGAGAAGATAAAATAAATTGAGTCATTATGTGTTTTGCTTTTGCAGGGTGATTTGGACATTAAAACGGAAAGCCGTACATAAAACAATCATACATAATACATGCAATCCAGTCTTTTTCCTTCAGAGGAAATATGCTTGACATGTGGAAAAATATGTAATATGTAAACACAGAGAATATGTAGAATACCAAGGGGATTAGCATATATCTTACTACAACAAACAAATGCATTTTGAAGGTATGCAATCCTGAACTACAGGCCTTTTGCCTGTAGAGCATCCAGATACTTTTTTTCATTAAACATGCTCTGAGGTATATATTCACGTAGTGATGAATTTCTATAAACCTAGCCACTGGGAAACTATTCATAGAATCATTTTCAATATAGGGAGAAGGTATATTAGGTTATTTTATTGCAGGTGAGATTAGTGTTAATATGATATCTCGAGATGGAATATGGGCTTGAGGCAACCTTGCATATCTAGAGTTTTAACATATGCAAATATGTGAGACAATCTCACTTTTTCCTGTGTGACATGAATTAGCATTCACAGAATATGCTAATTTAGTTTCTTTATGGATTCTTGCTACCAGCCGTTTTTACCACGTACCCTGTTCCTGCTCAATGGCTGAAGCTAAGTTCTGTACCGAATAAATATAAATGGCTATGCCGGAGTGCAGTGGTAAGGACACTGTGCTGTAGGCTGTCTTTTGGACGAGATAGTAAAGTAATATCCTCACTCACACAAAGAAGGGGGTTCTCCGGGTGTCCAGACAAATTTGCCAATCTGGCTGTCATAACCGCCCCCACCCCCCGCACACACACACACAACACAGGCACAATTATTCCTTCCCTCTCCACCTCAGCTGATGTGTGGTGAGCATTCTGGTGCAAAAGGACCACAGTGCTTCACTCCTATGGGTTCTATGCATTGGTGGTGGTTGACGTGAGTTTCTCCCATTCACTGCGCTTTGAGATCATGATCATGAGGTAAAAAGTGATAGATAAGTGCAATCCATTATCCATCATTAATTTTGTGAGTTCCAATATGAGACAAGTCATTTAAGCAGGTCTTACCTTTCAGCTAGAGCATTGACAGCATTGATGTGGCTGCTATTGTCTAGAGGAGATAGTTTGAGAATATAGAAATTCAAATTAGTTTTGAGGGAGTATTTTCTATTTGAACATTTATAGATTTATAGGGGGAAGGTAAAAAACCATAAACCATGGTTTTCTTAAGCAATGCTAAAGACAACATAAAAATAAACTGCACAGACTTCCCATTCCTAGAACAGCATGGAAGTATTTCTCCAAATGTTATGGCTTCTGGCTGGCAGCTCATTAAAGTTAACATTAGAGCGTACGTCTCCCGGTCAGAATGTTCAAGTTAGCTGTCCCCTGCTCTGAACAGGTGTTATCACCACATGCGCAAGATGAGCTTTTAATAGCAGCAGCAATATTTAAGCATATTTTTTGTGGCTATGTTCATTTGCATAATTAGTTTTAGTAAATATCTCGCCTAATCAGCAACTGCATTTGTTTTCTGAACGCTCTGTAATTTGCTGAAGTCTTAGTAGATTTCGCTCTTAAGTGACTGGTTTGCTCTACTCACAAGGCTTAAAAAGATTAGGTATTTTCCCAGTCCCCTTATGAGTTATATTGTCTTGGAATGGCTGTTGTTCCACTGTTGTCCACCTATTCTTGCATTGCTATTGGAGTTGTTACCAGCTGCCCTGAGCTCCAGTATGAAGTGCGGGCCATGTGTTATGCTGCTGGAAATGTTTTTCTTCTTAACCCTTTGAAGAGTAGGTTTTTGGAATGTTTTTTTGTTCACAATTCCAAATCAAGATCATTTCCCAAGTGTTCTAGAACTCCGTTGCTTTCAATTACCAGTAGTGATCGTTACATCAGCATTAGAATGTTCAGTTAAGATCATTCTAATCACATTTTTGTGATCTTACAGAGGCCTCTTTGAGTCGATGTTTTCCCACTTCACTTTACTCCGCTTCATTCCGGTTGCACTGTTGCACAAGATTGTACGCACATACTGTATATCAGAACTTCCACAGCTCATGGCAGATCCAACAGTATTATCGTCTCTCCGGTGAGTCTGTTCTGTGCAGTACTGGAAACAGTGCTGGCTTTAGTTAACTGGAAAAAATCTAAGGCTGCTCACCAAGGACCTGGGTGGAGCAGCCATGCGTAATGTAATTGCTGTGAGATGTGCTCATTCAAACAGAATAACTAGCAAGCCAAAGAGATTACATCGAAGCAACAGTCGATCATGAAGACTTGCAGGCCTTTATTTTGGGCACAAAGATTATTTGTTAAGGCCAAAGTACATAAGGAAGAAACAAAATTTACAATGAAGCTTTCACAAGTCATGCCCCCTTAGAAAAATATGGATGTAAAAGGATCCTTATTCAAGTTACTTTCAGTTCATTGTACCTTCTGCTGTGTTTATTGTTTATTTTACTCAGGGTCAAAGAGAAAATGTCTTAAAAACATACACTTAAAGGAGAACAAAAATTCCCAATGACCTGTGTGAAGTGCTATTCACTGCCTCAGTAACAGTCAACTATTAAGAAGAATTACAGACATTTTGTGAAAAGTATGTGCACAATTCTGCATACATTATGTATTTGCTTAGCGGAGACAGCCTCATACAGAGCAATGTACGCGTCTTACATTTTTTTCCAATTTACACTTTGAGACACTTCAGTGGAACAGTTTAGGCTAAGCAATTTGTACCAATGGCAATGCTCCACCTGGGTTTAGGCCCTTCAGGCTCTTGAGTTGCAAGCCCAGCACTTTGACCTAAAGTTCTTCCTGAGTTCCGTGAAGATGGATTGTGGAAGTACAGTAGTAGTTCAACAACAGCCTCTCTCTATGATGAGCTCCTTTCCTCCTCTTAATTTGTACACCTGACCAATGCCCACATTGTTTTCTGGTGCATTAATGTGCGTACTCTCATTCCAAGCCCTCTGCAAATCAAAGCAGACCCCTGTGAGCGAAACCAACAGGAAAAACGAGGAGCGTCGCGGCGCTTCGCAGAGCGTCTTGAGAGGAAAGGAAAGGTTAGCGAGAGCGCTTTCATTAGCCGTTGTGAGACATCGCCCGCGGTCCGCCGAGCAGCTCCGCTGGGGGCCGCGCCCGCCCCGCCTGTCCCCGGGAGACCGGTTCGGGTCAGCCCACCTGGGAGGGAGACAGCTGCCGACACCCGATCCAGCTCTCATCAGCATTAATGACTCTCATCTGACACCTCGTCCCAGCCAGTCCTGTTTAGTCTGGGACATAACGCATTAGAATAATTACTCCTTGTCAGCCTCCATTTAATAAGGCATCCCCTCGTACACACAGAGACATGTGCGCGTGTATGCGTACACGGGCTTGGAATACACGCATACACACACACACACACATAGAACACACATTGCCAAGAGCGGTCTTTGTCCTATATACGTATATATATATATATATATATATATATACAGTGCTGCTCGAAAGTTTGTGAACCCTTTAGAATTTTTTGTATATCTGCATAAATTCGATCTAAAATGTGATCACATCTTCATCTAAGTCCTAAAACTTGATAAAGTGAACCCAGCTCAACAGAAAACACAAAAAACATTATTCTTTTATAATTTATTTATTGAGTAATATTATCCAACATTAAATGCTTTGTTGGAAAAAGTATGTGAACCCTTGGATCATACGTATTTTTAAAGGTTCATATTTAATATTTGGTCGCATATCCTTTGCATGCTCTTACTTCCTGAAGTCTGTGACCCATCAATATCAAAAGACTGTCGATATCTTATTTTCAGGTACTGTTACAAGCAAAACTATAACCTCTGCATTTAAATGGATCTCTATGGGAATTGGGGGGTGAGACTAGATTCAGCTGTAAATTACACTGGTACAGTATGGAACACATGACTGGCTAAATGGCTGTAAGTCATCAAGGGTCTGACATATCAAACAAGCCTTAAACCATCAGTCTGCTGCCTGATATGCAGTAGATATGGATGGATAACTTGAAGGGTTTCTTCTCCTGACTTATTTTTCCATAGAGTTCAATAGGAAAAGTGTGTCAGGAGAAACAACCCATTAAAGTGAAGTCATAGGAAAGCCTGTTTGTGCAAGCAGCTCGTTCTCTGGTTCTTTTTTCATATCATCAGTGGATCTGCATACCTCTGCGCACATGTTTGCACTCGTCAACTGCAGGGATATACATTTAAATAGTTTTGTATCTAATCAGGGTCAAATGTTACACAAGTCCTTGCGCAACCCGCCATACGATTTCTGGGGTGACAGTGTAGTATAATGGTTAGGGAACTGCGCTTATAACTCAGAGCTTGTAGATTAGATTGCTGATTCAATTCCGATTCTGGAGTTCTGCTTGGACCAAATTTCAGGGCACATTCCAAGGGTGAAAAGTCGGCATAACCGAAACAGGGTGCAGCGTGACACAGTGTCCTCGTTTGCATGCAGGTTTTCAGTTCTTAGCTGGCTTAGGAAACACACTTGCTAAGTCAAGGTCAAAGTCCAGGAAACGAACAACCCAAACAAGCCTAGAAAATACCTGTGCCTGTTTCCGCAGCTAAAACTGAACATGGTCAGGGTAAAAATGCTTGCACATGATATCCGCATCCTTTTTGTAAGGGCATGCCTGGCTCACGCTTTTATTATGAGAAGCTGCTCCCTCATTTCATGTGTTTACCGTGGAGCATTTGCTTGACTCAGTGATATAAACTGTGGGTCAGTGAACACATGTCAGGGCTATTATTTTCTTTACAAATCACACACCCTACAGTATGTAAATGGCCCTCATGGGACAGATTGGTCATTTTATGCCATATCCAGTCAATAATTTATCTGTTTTATTTTCTTGTGGACTGACCATAGTTGGTAATTTAATTTTAAGTATCATTCGGGCTTTTTAAAACTGCAGGAATTTAGAATTTTCTGGAGATCCCAAATTCACGTCTATATAAAGACAACATGACAACATCTCTCTCCCCTCTTAAAGTAGTTTCTGAAAGTAATTGTGTGGGGCCTGACAAATATGATCAGTGTTGGCAGATGGTGAAAGAGACGTGGCACTGTGTGCCAGGAAAGGTTTAGTGGCAACATCCAAACGGCTGTTCTAGGGCATGGCTTGCGTGTGACAATGTTAGGGTAGGTGGGAAACAGGACCCAATAGCAGGCGGGAAGTAGGAAAACCGAAGTTTAATATAGGGGCAAGACAGCAATCCATGGTACAAAACAGGCAGGGTCGTAAACCGGGAAGACAGGGCAACGGTACAAAAACAGAGTCCAAAGAGTAGTCACAGAACAGGCTGGGGTCGGAACCAGGAAGGCACAGCAGAAGTACAAAATCAGGGTCGCGAGAACACAGGCAGAAGTTCAAAACCAGGGAGGTGTAAAGAGAAACAAAAACAAAACAAAACAAAGACAGAATACAAAAATAAAATAAAGGCAGAAGACGGACTCGGGATAACAAAAACTAAGAAACAGATACTCAGAAAACAAACAGGACGGTACTCATAAATCATAAGCACAATAAGCAAAAACCAACGGTGACGAACTCGCGAAGAAAAGACAGTCAAGCCGGAAAGTCTGCACACCCCTTTCACCTTCTCCACGTTTTATTACGTTACAGACATATTCTACAATAGATTGAGTTCATTTTTTGTCTCAAAATTCTACACAAAATAGCCCATAATGACAAAGTGAAAACAGGTTTTTAGACATTTGTGCTAATTTATTAAAAATCAAAATGTAAAATATGATATGTACACAAGTGTGCACACCCTTTGATATGACACCCAAAAGTGAGCTGAGGTGCATTTTGTTTCCACTGATACTGCTTGAGATGTTTCTGCAACTTAATTGGAGTCCACTTGTGATAAATTCAATTGATTGGACATGATTGGGGATTGCCAACACCTGCCTATATAAGGTCCCACAGTTGACAGTGCATGTCAGAGCAAACTCCAAGCCATGGGGTCAAAGGAATTATCTGCAGACCTCAGAAACAGGATTGTGTCAAGGCATAGATCTGGAGAAGGGTACAGAAAAATCTCTGCAGCTTTACAGGTCCCAAAGAGCACAGTGGCCACCATCATTCGTAAATGGAAGAAGTTTGGAACCACCAAGAATCTTCCTAGACCTGGCCGCCCGGCCAAACTGAGCAATCGGGGAAGACAGGCCTTGGCCAGGGAGGTGAGCAGGAACCCGAGGGTCACTCTGACAGAGCTCCAGCGTATCCTTGTGGAGATGGGAGAACCTTTCAGAAGATCAACCATCCAGGCAGCACTCCACCAATCAGGCCTTTATGGTAGAGTGGCCAGACGGAAGCCCCTCCTTAGTAAAAGGCACATCACAGCCCGCTTGGAGTTTGCCAAAAGGCACCTAGAGGACTCTCAAACCATGAGAATCAAGATTCTCTGGTCTGATGAAACCAAAATTGAACTTTTTGGCCTGAATACCAAGCGTCACGTCTGGCGGAAACCAGGCACCGCTCATCACCTGGCTAATACCATCCCTACAGTGAAGCATGGCGGTGGCAGCATCAGAGGGATAGAGGGAAAGATGAATGCAGCTAAGTACACAAGATCCTTGAAGAAAACCTGCTCCAGAGCGCTCTGGACCTCAGACTGGGGCGAAGGTTTACCTTCCAACATGACAACGACCCGAAGCACACAGCCAAGAGAACAAAGGAGTGGCTTCGGAGAAAGTCTGTGCATGTCCTTGAGTGGCCCAGCCAGAGCCCAGACCTGAATCCAATTGAACATCTGTGGAAAGAGCTGAAAATGGCTGTGTACCGACGCTCCCCATCCAACCTGACGGAGCTTGCAAGGATATGCCAAGAGGATGGGCAAAAATGTCCAGAAACAAGTGTGCCAAGCTCGTAGCTTCTTTCCCAAGACGCCTTGAAGCTGTAATCGCTGCCAAAGGTGCAGCAACCAAGTATTAGGCTAAGGGTGTGTACAGATATGTAACCCCTAAATAACCTATTTTTGTCAGTAAAATAAAATTGCATATTTTCTAAAAACCTGTTTTCACTTCGTCATTAATGGCTATTGTGTGTAGATGTTTGAGGCAAAAAATGAACTCAATCTATTGTAGTATAAGTCTGTAACGTAATAAAACGTGGCGAAGGTGAAAGGGGTGTGCAGACTTTCCAGCTTGACTGTATATACATTACATTACATTCATTTAGCAGATGCTTTTATCCAAAGCGACATACAATAAGATATACTGAGGGAGACAGACAAAATGGGAATCAGGTGTGCAGAGGCGGGGAAGGGAAATTGCTCACAGGTGAACACAATGAAACGATAAGGGAAGCTGATAATACAATAACGAGGGAAGACGAAAGACACGGACTGGACTGAACTGTTAACATACAGAAAAGACATGACCTGGATTGAGAGAAACCTGTGCACACAATGAGACAGAGGAATGCGGAAATGAGGTACAGCTGTAGCGAGTAGAGAATCACAGAAAGATATTCAGAGATAGAAAAGAAGAAACGAAAAACAGCTGCAGATGGAAACTAAGATTGCATTAGTAAATTAGTAGGTTAGTATTATTTACAAGTTAGTCGTTAGCATATTAGTAAGAAACCTAATTCTAAGCAGTTAGTAGTAATTAGTAGATTAGTAGTATTAACAAGGGTAATTAGTAAAGAAGGAAGTAAACGAGAGTGGAAATACAGCGAAACCCAAAATCACCAAAGGCTTCCGAATAGTGTAACAAAGACAGGGGAGTGATGGTAATATAAACACGGAACAGTGAAACCATAAATGAAAATAAATGCAAGATAAGAAATGATAAAGAACCTAATCAGAATAAACAAACAAGCTCACAATAAGAAACATAAATGTAGAAACAGACAGAATGCAGAAACCTGACAGACAATCCATGAGCTGACAATTCACAGATCAGTGTGTATATGGCCAGTCACAGGCATGTTCAGTTAGAATCAGAAATCCTCAGCTGACTGTGAGAGGGTCTGCAGCAATGTGGGACGCTGCAGTAGATTTTCATCTATGAGTGGGTCTGATTTGCCATTTATTGTATGTCTTTTTGGCGAAATTAGAAGGACGACAAACATTTTTCTTTTTCTTGTACATTTAAAGAGCACTGTGCATCATTTCTGCTTCTTGTTACTGTACCATATTTTTATGTATTACGTCAACTTTGGATAAATATTTGTCAGTTTTTCAGTGCTCCAAATTTGAAAAATGTTCACGAGGCATGCCAGAAGAGCTTGAGCTCAGAGACATATTGCAGTTAAAAATCCTGCCACGCTAGTTTTTAAAAAAGATTTTCACTATACAAGTCAGTTGCTTTTATTCAGATTTTTATTTCAGTATTTCACATTGTGTTTTATCCTGGCATTCCCTGGTTTCCAGCCGGCACTGTTCTTTAAAGTATACTGCCTTGTGGCATATCATTATCCATAGTTGTTAAGCACTGCTATTCTGACGGACGGAGGGGGTGAATGGTTTTGGGTGCAGGGCACAGGTGCTCTTGTCTTTGATTCTGCAGCCCATGTGTGTGGGTGTGTTGGTTTGTGTATGTACCAATGTAGGTTTGAGTCTGAATGTGTGGCAAGCACATTGCGTTTCTGTATGTGTATGTGATTAGGAGATGTGCATGTGTGTGGGTATGGGGAGGGCACGTGTGTATCTGTGTGTGTGTGTGTGTGTGTGTGTGTGTGTGTGTGTGTGTGTGTGTGTGTGTGTGTGTGTGTGTGCATTCCATGTCTGTACGGTTCAGGTCATATAAACCCAGTTCTTACTGTTTCACAAAAAAAAAAAACAGCATTTATTTTATCCACCATCCCCTGGAGCTGTATCATGCTGTTATATTTCCACCATCACTGTGAGATCATCGTGTTATTTACTGCCCACATTAACATGCGGGTTGATAAGCATATTTTCTTCAGTAGACATAACAAGGTGTTTTATCACCAGGGTTTTCCACAGGATGTAGCTACATGCATGCCATCTTTATATTTATATGCAGGTGCTTTATTGCCTGATGTAAATAAAACTTTTCTGTGCTGAAATTTAGGGCTTAAAATTTACAATTAATACTATACTTGCAGTTAAAGGCATTTCAGTGACATACGTCAAAGTCCGTCCTCTGAAAAGATGAAACATCACAGAAGCACAGGCTATATATCCACTTGCAACATAAGTATTAGGCTACCCCTGTGCTTAAGGTATAGTCATTTGGTGACTGTTTATAAAATGCAACAGCGTACACGACATAGTAAAAGAATATGACTTATTCGTCTTTGCACATTTTATTCTGCTTGACAATAGATATTAAAAAGAATAATTAAATGAAAGATAATTAAGTCTCTTTTTTCATACTGGTTATGGAATAGTTTGCTTTTGTTTTTAATATGTCCTATATCCAAATGACAGTTTTGAGCAAGGATGCATATTATGTGTAATGTACTGATTATAAATGGCAGCAATATTTTCTTGTTGGTTTGGCCAAAGCATGTTTGAAGGAGACACCAGTGTAATTATCTATATTGTGCTGGTAATTACTCGTGATTGTAATAATCTTCTGAATAGTTTGCGGTTTACACTTTACCCTTTTGGAGCTAATAATATCAAATGTGTTCTGTGTAATTGTATACTTTTGTAATTCATGCACATAAATCATCTCTGAAGTAGAATATTTTGATGAACAGTTTCAAACAACTGAGTTTGGTCAGACCTTTTTTATTCAATTGAATAGAAACTGATTCAATGTTTCATGCTTTGTAAGCTTTATGCTTTGAAAGTCTTTGTAAGTAAATCAGTGATTAGATTTGCATTATACCTGAGATTTCCATCTCTGGGTTAGAAAATATGTCAAATACTAAGCCGTAAAGTCAAATTTAAATAGCAAACAAAATTTTGTCCTCTGTGAATTACAAATTGCCAATAGAGTCTGCATTATTATTTGATCATGCGTCGTTAGATATTTTGCTGTCTCTAGTCAAACTGCCCCACCCTCAAAACCTGGGTTTCTGGAACCACGTTAACCTTTAACCCTGTGTGGGATCCTCGCCGAAGTCATTTCCTTCCGCATTAGCCTCATTGTTGAGTTTACCGTGTACCACCCTGAGAGAAGATAGGATGCCTAGCACAGGCGCGGCCGTGTCCGAACGGCACACACTCAGACTCGTACTGGCCGCGGCCCGTCCTGACAGCTCACTCCCCAATTACTGGCTCTCCCTGTCACATGATCACATCTCCAATCTGCGTAGATCACATGTGACCCCGTACAGCACCGTGGTGGTGGAGGGGACGAGGGGGCGGGGGTTAACACGCCCGCATGCAGCGCAGTACATAAGTGCAGGTTCCATGCCTCTCCCAACACGCCAGACAAATTATTTTCATTATCTCTTGCCTTTAGAATGATAGAAGCTCTCGTCATTCATTTTAAAATGTGTATGTTTCTCTTGAAGTTCAAACCACTTTTATACTGGACATGTGTTAGATATTGTAGGGTTAGGGTTAGGGGTTAAATGCAATGTATTTTGGTTGCATTTTATATTAAAACAGAAACCTCTAAATATATAATTTTTTTCTGTCTTTCTTTTTTTTTTTTTTTTGTTTGACCTCAATTTAAAATTGTTATGTTGTTAATCTCATTTCATACACTTAGCATATCAAGGTTAATCATGGACTTTTTTGCAAAAAGCTCTCTGATAATTGTGCGATTCGTTGGTGTCTTGTTATTAGATGAAAGCTTGCATTGAATTCAATAGTTATTCCTTTGATTTCTGTGTCCATGACTCTATCAAATTTAAGATTATGGAATAGAATAGAAATATTCAAATAACAGTTTCTTACATCACTTAATTGTATTCATCTGGATATATTTAACTTTTTTATTTTGATTTACCAGATTTTAATACTCAATTTATTTTGGGGAAATCATGGTTGGGAAAACTGGAAAAAGGTATCGGAGGGGAGTAATAGTCCAGACAGTTTGCTCTTATTAAAATAGAACAAAAACATTCTAGTGTCCTATTGCACTTCCGGTTTACAGGTTTTTGTTTTGTTTAGTTTTCTAGAAGCCATTATGTAAGCTTATATATATTTTTTGCATTGCTGGATGTGTAGTGTATATCAGGGTGTGTGGGTGTGTGTGGGTGTGTGTGTGTGTGTGTGTGTGTGTGTGTGTGTGTGTGTGTGTGTGTGTGCACGTGAGAGAATTTGTGTGGTCTGTAAGTGTATGGGTTTTAGCCAGTGCTATATGAACTTTCCAGACAGTTCCAGTTTTGCTGAATCTCTTTTGCTGTGTAGTGCGAAAGCATCCATCTGCTGTGCCATTATTGGCTGGGATGCGTTTTACTGTTGACATTTGCAAGGGAACGTACCAGCAAAACCTTTATGAGGGCTACTGTCCGGGGTCTTCTTGCTTTAAGCTTATGCTAGTCTGTACCATCCCAAACTCACAAACAATATTGTAGTGATGGGACAGGGCTGTGAAAATAATTGGGCATTCCAATTTGGGAAAAAAAACCCAAGTATGGGATAATTATGTTACGTCTCAGAGATTCATGTTGAATGCTGATAGTTAAGATTCACAACCAATTCAACAAGACTCTGCGAAGGCTATTATAGAAAGCCATATGTTGAGTAAGTCAAGCATAAACACTAAACAAGCAAATACAATGCTCCAAATGTCTACTGGCTTTATCTTAACAAAGATTTTTTTCTGAGTTTTTTATTTTCGCATTCATATACAGAAAAAAAAAATATACAAAGTTTATCTTGGTCAGAAACGTTAAACACACAGAAACAATAGGCACCACAAGAGTGAGACACAGCAGCTGCAAACAGCTAAATTTAAAATGGTAAAAATAAAACTCCCTTCTTGAAAATGTAAATTTCCTCAACTGTGTATCCTCCCAAGACCCGGCAATTCATTTGTGTCCCCTGTAGGGCACATGAGTCACTGGTCTTAATCTCAAGAACCATATATTCTACTAAACTGACACCTACACTAGAAGGGACTTTTAATAAAATAGATTATATAATTAAATATTTTCACTGCAACATGTTTTTGTCATCCAAGAAACTTGCATTTTTTCAAACAAATTTAAATTACATATTTTCTGTTGTGTCTCAGGAGGATGAACAAAGGGCATTATGTTACTTCTGGTCAATAAGGTCTAATAATGAATGGCTTATACTTAATGTTGTTTCTATATTTTCGGAAAAGAAGAAAGTTTGATATGTTCAAGTAATTAAATAATTACTGAAACTTTACCGCATTTGTAGTATGCTGCTGTACAAATGTATTTATATCTGGAAAAAGGATAAACACAGTTGTTTTTTTTTACCTTATTTATTTAGTGGTGTATTTTAACATGTATGCAATTTCAAGTCACAAATGAAATTCTGATCTATTGCCTTCCTTAAATATAAGTTGTGTTTTAGAGAGCTGTCTGTCTGTGAGAGAGCTACCTGCCTCAGTCTCCTGTGCTAGACAGTCAGGTTCACACAGCGCCTCCTTCTGGTCATACCTGTATTGACATGACTTACATTACTTGCAAAATGTGATTCAAAGATGGATCAAAGGATCAAAGGTGTCCTTTCATTAAAGGGCACCGTGTAAGGGGTTGAGATGCATTTATAATAAGAATCTAGGCGGCATTTGAATGCAATTTAATTGTTTAATCAGTAGAACCCAACTCATTAGAATAATGAGATAATGAGAACACAACTTGTAAACACAACATTTATTGACAAACACAAACTATCACAGAATTTGCATTAGAAATGTTATGCAGACATGGTTGGGTGTGATTGAGGGGAGAGGGAGGGGGTGATTGGAATCACACCCAACCATATCAGACCGTAGATTTGGCCCTCTTCAAACCCATGAAAAACTAATCACTTAAGAGGATCAGTTATAGATCCCATGACACTCTTTCAAAAATGATGCCATGGGGTCATTAATTGCCGCAGTGTGAATCGGGACCTCGGTTTGCTGTCTGTAACCTGGAGGACAGCACATCATTTCACTGTGCACTGTATTTAGTCCAGAGCCCCCTGCTGGCTTACCTGCACCCCCTTAACTTTGTTTTCCCAGTTCTCCCAGCTGTTTGACATGAGAAGTTTACAGGATGATATAGCTCCTGGCAGATTACTATAACTATGTCGGTGAGCTATTCGTATGTTAGTGAATGCGTTGAAGTTTACCTGTTCCACCGAGTGATGACCTGTTGAAAAGAGCCTCCTTTTGGAATGGTGTGGCATAGAGGCGGTGACAGTTTCCTGTGCTTCACTTGCATTCATTTTGCTTTATTCCAAATCAGTCATATTCTACACATATTCACTCTAAGCTGTGATGTCTTTAAATGATCATTAGTTGAGATGCTCAGTTGGACGCAGCTCCCAGTTAATTGTAGGAGCCAGCATGTTTGGGTGGCGTTGAGCCTCGTAACTATGTGGTCACACGATCGGATGCTTTACTATAATTTACTTACTGCTGTCTGTGGGAACACAAAGGAAATGACAGAAAGAAAAAAAAAGTTCTGAACTTATCTTTAGTTGCCACAGCTGCGTTAACTATTTAATTGGCTTGGTGTCACAATCTAGATACCTCGTTTCCTAGTTATCTGTTATTTCCACTATTCAGTAGACCTTTTCTTTTTAAAGTCTTCTTAATAAGATGCTATCCCTTGGCTCACAAAAGCCCGATAATGTCAAATTGTGCCGTCATTTAACACGACTGTTAATAAAAGCTTTGTTCAATACCCAAATTAGAAATTGGTGAAGTTACAGATTTCCATGTGTTTGGACCAACATAGTATAATTCAATTCATTTCAATTTATCATCTAAGTCATACTGTGAATGTTATCACTTTTGGAGTTCTTGTAGACTAATTAGCATGCAAGACAGTAACAACAGAAATTTAACTTCTCCTTTCCACTAAAGCGAGCTGTGAATATTTATGAAATATGAAAAGGCCTTGTGAGACATTTATTTATGTTATCCACTTTATTTAAAGCATTGAGCCTTTGTTTTATCTGAGACCCCTTTTAAATATCAATCCCTGTTGCATTATGGGAAGGATGAGTCACAACTCAATATTGTTTGTTTGTTTGTTTGTTTGTTGAGGTCGGAGGATGTCTCTAAGTCGGAGCACGGGACCAATCCCACAGCCCCATCCCTTTGGCCCATATCCAAACAGATTTTCCCACCTTATTATTATTTTATCGTTTTAAATTGTTTATGCCGTAGCGCTGTAGCGTTAACCTTGGTATTGCAGAGCCGGGCCGGGGCGTACTGCAGCTATTTGGAAGCTGCTCTGTCGTGGCTAAGTCCCGGCCCTCTGCTGGATTCTACCTCTCCATTAGCGCCATCTGTGCCTTTCTATGCCGTCTGTGAGCTCGCCGACGCCAAAACGACTGGCATTTCTCTGGAACAACCAGGGACGGTGCCCAGAGCTTTTAGCTGGCAATGATGCGCACTTACTTTGACAAAAGCAGGGGGAAAAAGATGCAGGATGCTGAACAGGAAACAGCTGCAGCCAGTGCTGCTCGCTTGCGCAGATTCAGACGGAATCACTTCCGCGCGCACCAGCAGACAGACGGGGCGTATTTGTGTCCCTCGTGTCAGAACTGAGTGGAAATACTCCCACGTCCTCCGAGTGAAGACGCCCCATTTTGTGTGTTTTCTGCGCGCTAAAATCATTCTCTTTCACTCCAAATGAATTCTTAAAACACCATGTATGAACTCTATTGGATTGGTAGTTTGAGCTTAATAGCAGATATTGTAGAAGAGACAGAAAATGGGAGGTACCTTGCCAAATGTTCAAAAAAAAAACAAAATAACTTGGTTTTAATGCTTAAATTTGTTCTTTAAGGGACTGGTAAATATTTTGTTGAATTAGGCCCTTAATAAATGGAAACACTAGTCTATTCATTAGTAGCCAGTCACAATTCTTTATGCAAATAATAGAGAAATGTCAGTATTTATAACCAGGGACTGTTTTTATTTTTTCTTTATTTATTTTTTATTGGTAAAAAAACAAACAAATTTAGACATCCTCACATGATGTAATTTGGAATTGACCCCTCTGAGTCTTGTCTGAAACTGAATACAGGTTAATATAATAGTAATTACAAAGGTTTATGCATAACACAAGTCCTTTAATGGCCAATGCAGTATCATTAGGTCTTTCCACTGTAATTCCACTGTAATTTCTTTACTTAATTTGAAATCTCTATTGCAACTGCAATCCTGAAATTCTCTTGATGTGGATTAAAGAAATAACATTCATTTCACAAAACAAGCTGATAAAATATTTACAATGGGAAGAATCCAATATCAGAGATAGACATTTGAGTCAGAAAGCTCTCTGCTACATTGTAGTCAGATGCTCCTTTGTACTCATGTTGCTATTTCTGAGCAGGGAAGGCTGTTTTTGGCTTGAGTAATGTAATCCAGCAAGTTGCTTTGTAATAAATCCACAGGAACAGCTTTGAATTGTACTCTTAGCAAAGCAGTACAGAGTCATATTATTCAATGCTTCAAATGATTTTCCAACTACAGCAAAAACATGTTTGTACCGTTTCCTTTGTACAGTTAGGATGGAAGAGATTACCAGGAATAAGCTGAGGATCTGGATGTGTTTCCAGGTTGTATTTGTAAGAAGAAAAGCCTTCACGTGCGCAGCGCCGTAACATATCCCCGCGGTATTTGTATTTCCTGGCGTCCCTTCCGTCCGGCTCATGTTTCCTGTTTCCCCAGTCTGTCCGCTTGGCCCGGGACGTGTGGCAGGAGCGCGGGAGCAGAAAGCGGACGCTCTGTAGGTTTAGGAAGGTGACGCCGGGTCTGCGTTCACGCGCCCTCGCCTTCCGTTGGCCGAAACCGACCGCGGCCGCGTCATCTTCTAAATCCTGCCCGCGCCGCCTCTCCTCGCCCGTTTAACCTGTAACAGATATGTCAGCGCGTGCCGTTCCACTGTTATCGCCGCGTGATGGATGTGGCAGGGTGGACAGGTGGACCTGACTGCTACCCCCCCCCCCCCCCCCCCCCCCCCACCCCGCCCAACCCTGGAAACCAGTAAAAACGTTCCCTTGTCATTGCGCGAAAACGCCAGCCAGTGATGTACAATCTGTAAACAGTGCGACACCGCCGGCCGCCGTTAAAATTTTACGGCTGGCTCTAGATTAAAAGGCATCTTGCTCTGGGGTCAATCCGAGAGCCATCAGAACCTGATTGCTGATCATATGCCACTTTATTTACACAGAAGAACTCGATTTGAGCCTCCGATGGGCGATGAAAGGGCCCCGCTGTAAATATTGTGTCAGCTGGGGGAATTTTATGTCCCTGTAAATTATGATTGTGATTCTCTTGTGAAAGGCCTTCCGTGGTGACGCCGTGGCTGACTTACAGGCCTCGCCATGGTGACTGAATGGCTTTCCACATCCAGGACACCCCCCTCCGACACACACACACACACACACCCGCGATGGGAGGGTACAGGTGACGTTGAGGGCCTTACAGGGCTTCCACACTGAACGAACAGCCGTTAAAAAGCACCTGGGGTAGCACTACATCCAAATTAAACCCAGGAATAAGTGCTTGGTTGGACGTCCAAAACAACCGCGGAACGATCTTTGGTTTCTGAGAATGGAAAAAAAATTAATAATTGACGTGTGCTGGGTGTGTCCAACTAAATGTGTCCTTAATGTTCCCTTTGAAATTTTCCAGAAAATGTTTTTTTAAATTTCCATCTGCAGATACATTTACACATTAAGTGGTTCATAGAAGCCCGATAATTTCCAGAGAAGACTCACTTTACTCGTCTACACTTAGCAGGAGTGAATTGGAGGGGCGACTGAATAATTGCATGTTTTTCTGGCAAAACTGTTCGACTGAGGACGTGTTTCAACTGACATTCTGGCCAATAATGATTTTATTTGTTAAAATTTTAGCACTTTCCAGTAACCCGAAGACACAGAATCAGGGGACAAACAGACTTGCAGATCTTGTCAGTCACAGGCTCCCGTGCAATAGCGTATTCGCTCTGCTGCAATATTTACGGTGGGGAGAGAATGGGCAGGCGGCAGTGCGCTGGCTGGATGGCACGGATTTTGAGCCCTTCTCACAGGGCCAGATGGCAGCGCTCTGTGGTCCGTATGCAGCTCGTGGGCCCGCCGGTTTGAGGAGCCCGCTGCATGAGCGCGGGGCCGCGCGCAGTCTGGTACCGCCACGGCCCGATTACAGCCGAGTTTCCCCCCTTCCGTTATAGTGTTTAATCCATTCAGTATGCAGCAGAGAGAGAGAGGGGTGGGAGAGAGAGAGAGAGAGAGAGAGAGAGAGAGAAGGGGGGAGAGAGATAGAGAGGAATGGACACGCATACAAAAATGAAGAAAAAACAAATGACATATGCCACGGAGTACATAATTGGGGCAGAGGGTTAAGTGATTGTGATGGAGCTGATGCTTGTTACAGTCGGGTTGTTTTTGTCACAATGTCCAGAAGAACCAGAACTGCTTTCCTGTGTGTCAAAAAGGCATTTTACCCCAACTCTACCTCTGATTCTTGTGTCACTACTAGGGCACTTCTTCTAAAAAATAAGAGCGCTGTAAATGAATGACTCCTATTTCATTTGAACCATGTCTCCACTACAGTTATTCAAAATACTTGTTTGGGAGCTGTTTATTTTTTGTTTTTCTTTATTTAATGTCTTATAATTTAAGAATAGGATATTATTTTAGAGGTACTGGACATCTTTATGACTACACTGCAAAATATAATGTCATCAAGTAATTGGTTTTTATTACATTTTATGATATAGTAAAGTTCAGACATTTTAATTAAGTTTTAAAGAGTCATGTAGACAGATTGCAAAATGCTGTCAGCCTTGATCCAACTCTGGGTTTCCACCCCCCGTTTTGTGGATCTCGCCCCTCTTGTGGATATTAAAGTGCAAGACGGGTCCTGAGGGACTGAGCTGTTCGGTACGTGAAGAGCAGGAGATGAGATGCAGAATCACACACGGGCTCAGTCCCTGGACCTTTGCCCAAATATATGCCAAATGAGAGCAGCAAACATGGTTCAGAGAGCCTGGTCGACATCGGACTGGGCAGCTCCAGAGCAACCTCACCACTCAGAGAGTCATGGGGGGGCAAACATTAGCAGGGTACGGCCAACATGCCGTGTGCATTTTATGGAAAACTCCAGGTGCTGCATATGCACAAGGTCACCGAGAGGCCGCTTGAGTTTATCCCAGGCATGAATTTCCAATTTGCCGTATGGTATTGAATACTTTCCCCAAAGATTTTTGGTTCCTGTTGTAGGAAAAAAACAGAATACAAATCGGATCAAATCCTACTTGTTTTTTTATTTTTATTTTCCTTGGAATGTCTCCAGCTGGTAATGCCATTTGCATTCATTCAGATCACTTAAGCTTTCACCGTGTTATGATAAGCGTTTAAAAAAATGAAGAGCTCATGTAAAACTGTGCACAGGTTACATGCATGCAAGATATAGAAGTATAAAAGCATAAAAGTATTATGCCAGTCTCCATGGTAGCAATTTAGGAAACATATAATGGTGGTTTTGTCAGTTTGAGTACGTGCTTACAGAACATGATGTAACATGGTGAAATGTAACAATGCTTAACACTTACATCCTTCTTTGGTTACAGAAAGGTGGCACTTGTTTTCAGACTGATTATCCAATCAGTGATAGGTTTGAAGTTTGCTTAAATCTTTGTTAACCAAAATAAAGTGAATATTCACATAAGCAGTTGGGGTCAATCTCATTTAGAACAAAAAAAAACTCCATTTTCAATTTTGCCTGATTTACTATTGACTGATGATACCTGCCATAATGCACAATGTTTTTTTATAAAATTTCCAAATGGAATACTAGCAAGAAATTGGCCAGCTAGCTAATGCTAATGCTAAAACATTTGGTAACAGTCACACAGGTTGTCCACAAGCACATTGAAATTGTTCCAGAGGAGATCATAATTTCAAATGGTGTAGGTAGTCTACCATTAATAACTCTATGCAAGTTTGTCCCAATTGTAAGTCCCAAAGAGCCAGCAGATGAGTTTGTTGCATATGTTTTGTGTGTATTGGGAGGTGTTTTACATTCTGCTGGTTTAAATGGGCTGGAGTTTCAGTGGCTTAATTGACAGAATCCCAGCAGGCCTTGTGCTCTGGGTGCAGTGGATTCCATAGAGCACAACCCAGACAGGATGATATACTTACTTCCAGTGTTTCGCTGAGTATATTCAGGAGCATACTTTTTCAAGAAGTACGCAAACATTTTTGTTGCTTATATATGACCCGCAGCTTCGTTTTAAAAATGAGGCGGAGCTTCGCTGATGTTTTCCTTCAATAACAACAAAAACAACATGTGATATGGCCACACAAGGATGGGACGTCTTACGACACTTCCACAGTATGGTTGGAAAATAGTAAGGAGGAAATGTTTTTGCTTACTGCACGTCGCATACTAAGCAGAACACAGTAAACGGACAGTCTTAGCGAGGTGAACCCATATCGGTCATGTTCATTTGATCGCCATCACTTAGGGACTGAGTCTTTTGTTTGTTTTTGTTTCGGATAGTTTTACGTTTGCGTCTGGATTGCTAATGATCATGTGCATGCACACCAGTTTTCAGTGTACCTATAAGCACAAACTGCTTCAGTGGTATGAATAAGTGTTAGTTTAGCCTTGTTGCAAACCATTTGCTTGTAAGGTTTTAACATGGTAATGTGTCCATTGACAATAAAAAGCAATAGGAATAAGATTAATGAATGCGTGTATGTTTATACGTTCTATGGGTATTATATTAATCTGATCTGACACATGATTGGGCACTGACAAAACAATATAGGATTGTATAGTATGGTCTGAAGTCTTTCATTCAAAATATGGTACAGTGCCTTTTAAGTATATGTCCATGGCTGTGCAAATGTGGTTCTAAGGTATACTGTTTCCAGTTATAATAATTGCCTATAATTACACCCAGAATTAATGTGAATAACTCATAGGTTTAAGGTCATGTTAAGTCATTTTGAAGTCTTGGAAAGTGTATGGAAAGGCTGATGAATCTGTACAAAGATGTGTACATGCTTGGCACTGTCAACAACTCGGTTTGGTCTTAGTCTTCCAAAAATTCTCTAAGAAGAAAAAAGTTGATTTTGCTGTCAAACCTGAATTGGAGGCTAACACAGTGTAACCATAACACTGAACACTAAATATCTGGGCGTTTGGTAGAGTGTTAATTGATGCCATATGTGTCCTCTTTAGTTCTGCAGATGTGATTTTTGATTTGTCAGACTATTTGCTTCATTTAAAGCGCAAGAGCACGGTTTTCCCAAAAGTCAGTTGGCAAAACTTCGGAATGTGAAACTTAAAGAAATAACACAATAGATTTCAGGCCAACATCTAAAAGACAATTAGTAACATTTTACAATCAACTCATTACCCCCATTTTTGGTCTTCTGGAACAGTTAATTTTTTTTTTAGTTCTGCAATTTTATATGCAGATATCTTATCGCTTAAAAAATGGCAAAACACCTCCCCTTCTGTCCACCTCTCCTGAGCAAGTGAACCATGCATCCATCTGTCTGCTCGTCTGGCGAAATCAAACTGACATCGCCGTTGACACGCAGGACCGTTGTCCCGCCATTGCTGCGGCACAGGTGGGCTGTGGCAGTCATTTCTGCGCGCGCGTGTTTGTTGTGACGTGGCTCGGTTTCAACAAGGCGTGCCAAGCAGGCGCTCCCTCCCCGGGAGCCGGGATGGGGCCGAAACGTATTGCGCTGCACCTGCACCGCCCTCCTGGGACAGCTTTGCCCCCCCACCCCCCATAAATCTGAATCCAGTCAACTTAACCCCTCTGGTGGCTGCGGCCAATGCGGCATCTGACGCTCTTACTTGTTTACCGCGTGAGATTAAACGGACAGGCCGGTCGCCGAGGAGCTTAACGCGCCGGGCTCCCGCCAATCTTACCGCTGATGCTCCCGCGCCACGCCCCGCGAACCGTAACAGACTTAGCGGCCAGCCGCCATACCGCCACCGCAGACGGTAAAAAGGTGAGCGTTTCAGGCGCGCGTGCCGGTTGGTTCTGGGGAGGACTGCTCGAATGCACCTTTACTGGTTCCTCAGTAGCATCAACAGCATCAGCTGTGGGACAGAGAAGGGTTCCCGCTGGTGCACAAAAGCTGTGCTAGAGCTCCCTCACCAGCTCGCTCCGCGCGCCTCCTGGCTGGAGTGCTGTTTACACCCCAGTGTGCTCCGGGGCGAGCTGGGCGTGGTCAGGGGGCTGTGCTCCACAGCAGTGGAAGGGATAAAGCATGTTTTTTTTGGGCACTGTTTTTGGACACCATTGTAGATTGTGTGTAGTATATTAATATCATTTTTTAAATGACTATTATTATTATTACACATTTAGTTTTTTCACTTTGTGATGTATATTTAATATGCAGTCTAAAATACAGTATATTATTAAACCAAATAGGTCCCTGTGAAAAAAAAGTGTGAAATTATTTTATGGTAATTATTTTTAATTGAATATATATTTCCATAATTATGTCATGTTTGCTCATTTGCTGTACATAATTAACACATGTTACTTGTTTGGTTTGTGCAGGTCCTAGCCATAAATGAATGTTGGTTTTTGTACATGTTGCCCATACATCTTTGTGGTTTTGGAGGCCGTTATTTTCTATTGTGAATTTGTACCAAAAAAAATTATTTAGATAATTGTGTCATTTAACTAGTGATGGAGTATTTAAGACAAAAAATATAATTGTAATGTCATAATGAGGTAGTCTTTACACTTGCAATGACTGGTGTCATATAACCAACACTAATGCAAGCATCCTTGTGTGTGTGTGTGTGTGTGTTTGTTTATCTTCTCTTTCAGGGCCGATGTATTAACTTCAGCCGGGTTCAGAACTAATAGATCACCGTCCCTCAGCCTTTGACATGCAAGGGTTTCTATCTACTGTGGACAGCAGAGGAAGAGGAAGATTGAAAATCTAATGGCTTTGCCCAAAAACCACTATTGTTTTGCATCTATCCATATTGTGCACTTAGGGGACCCCTTTACCTCACCTTCGTTCAGGGTCGTTCAAAGTGAAATTTTCATGAGCATATTGTCACGTCCTCTGATGTTAACGGCAGTGGCAGATTTCCTTTTTTGTCGTTAACTTTACTTAGGGAAGAGCACGCATGGCGAGCACGCTTCATTTTGCGCCGTCCGGACGCGGGTAGCTTAACATATTCTGACCATATTGTGCCTTCTGCGGAAAACCTAATTTCATGGACACAGACGGAAGCTATTTTTAAAAAAAAGGGAAAAAACAGAGTGAAAGAGGCTGTTTGCCATTGGCGTGGAAGTAGAAATAATCCCAGCGGGCCTAGCAAGTGCACAAGTCCATTGCCTTTTGGCAATGTCTCATCACAAAACCTCTCCAACTCCACTATCATTGAATGCCTGGCGGGAGCTCTTTGACTGGGGATCTTGTCATTTTAACACTGAGAAGTGCACACGCATGACAAATTGTAGACAGGGCGCCCCAAGGTGTCAGAAGCAGCAATACTTTGCCCTTTAGTTTTTGAAGACACCTTTCTTTCATTATGCACCAGGGACAGAAAAATTAATAGAGCGTTACTCTGCTGAGAGACAGCCCATAACCAAAGATCTCCGGCTAGGTTTGAGGGACCAATGTTTTGAGAGCTTGACATGGAGGCTGGTGCCCCCCAAACATTTATCTTGGTTTTAAGTTCATCAACACAAAAATAAAATCTATAAACATAGCTATCAGTTTGAGTTTTCAGAATAGAAATACAGCCATTTCAAGAGCGTTGTCTCCTCACCATTTCAAATCTCCAAGGGTTCCTCTGCGTCACATCCCAGTAACTCTCACTGCATGAGAATCTCAAAGTTTAATTAATATAATTAAAGACAACAGCAAGCAGCAGCCTGTGAAGACTCTACTCATCTTTTTTATGCCTTTTGACATTGAATGACCTATAACTGTATTTGCATCATTTGGAGTAAAAGAAGCCCCGGTAACGTGTAGCCATGTCCGGAATAAAAATGTGTTAAAAAAAAGTGGGGCGGATAACCAGGCGGATAACCCCATTGTTCATTTTCAGAATTACGGTCATAGCCACGTCGGACCCTGAAAAAAAAAAAAAAGCTTGCGATATATATTTATTGTCAATTTTTCAAGCGCGCTGTCACGACGACGGTCCTGGATGATGTTAGTGCGAATGGAAACACTGTGGGGGAGGAAAGAGGGAGCAGCTGAAGAAAAAGGCTCGAACGATCTAGTCACTTTCGATACGGTACTTCAGATGCAAAATGGATATTCGAGTCGAAACCTGACAAAGCGCGCCTGCTTTGATGGGAACCGGTATAGACAATGACCAGTGGCTGGGTCAGTAGGATGTCTCTGTGCAAGCAGGGAAGCTTATCAAATGACACTAAAAATAAGTTCAACAACCATCAAGTTTGAGGGGAATGGGCGAACATTTCACATTTGGTGGGCATGCAAGTGCGAGAGATGGGAAGAGCGTCGCGAAACGTTCCTGCTCTAATTATTCCTTTGTGCTCTTCATTGAAATTGTGAGGGACATAAATAATTCTCCCGGTCGACAAGCAAATTCACGGCCTGCATTTGCTTTTTCTTCTTTTTTTAAAAAAAAAAAAAGAAGTGTTTAGCCGCTCGCGTAAAATCTTTAGCGCAATGCTCGTTTTGTCGATCGTAACGCTGTTTGTTTAGATTTCAAATATATAGATTCATTCAGGGTTCTATTGTCTGAAAGAGTATTTTTATTGCAAGTAACACTGACCATCTATGTGTATTCCAGTCACGGTACGGCTCTCTGTCCGGGTAACACCATTAGAAATCTAGGGCCAAGCTTCTGAGCCATATGCAGAGGGCCTGTTTAGTATTGGCGGATAAATAAGAAATAAACATAAAATATTTCCAACCCTTTGTAAAATCTGCCTGTGACATTTCAGATGGAATATTTTATCACTGCGTGTGTTTCGGGCCAGTGAGCATGTATGGTGCTCAGTTATTTGCTCTAGAGTGCCTGGGATGCCCAGTATTTTTGCACAGTCTGCAACCAAGTCGGAATGTTTCTATAAGCATGTGTTTTATGTCTTGTACGTTTTTAATTTGGGAAAAAAATTTATTTAATTTTTTAAAATTCAATTTCAGTTCAATTTACTAGTGTGTCACTGCTTTGTTTTTTTTGTTGCTTTTTTTTATTTTTATTTTTTTTACAAAATTTGAATGGAATACATTTTGAATGCTTGGCACATAGGAGAAGCACATATTACTTTATATTTGGTTATACCTGAATAATATATTATATTTTTGTACCAATTACTTTTTATATATAGAATACCAAAATGCTTTTTCAAGGTTAAATTAAATGGCTGAAAATTATATAAACTTGTTTTGACTTCTTTATTATTCCAAACAAGTTTTTAATAAATTCTACCAAATAATGTATTCTGCTAAATCTGTAAAATTAGATGTTGCCAGGATGATTTGTCTTTCAGTTTGCTTACTGCCCCTTTTATTGTTAAAATTGTAACCTAAGTAATGCTGCGCCTTGGATTAATACAATTCATTGGTCAAGCAAGTACCGATTGCACTGTGTGCATTTTAGAAACAATGCAGGTATTGTAGCATGTTGGCCATGGCATATCTGCAAAATGATATTAAATTGATAGTTTATTTTAACACATCTTTACTTCATATAAATGTGTGACACGGTACAAAAATATTAATTTTCAAATATGTTGATCCAATATATTTTTTTTTTCCTGTGTTGGTAAATCTGCTTATCCAAAGTGGACATGCCCATTACTGTGACTGTCCCTTGGTAAGAAAAGACAGACAAAAAAAAGCTAAAGGCAATCTTTAATTGGGCCCGAAAAGATTTATAAGTCCAGACAGGGGATGTAATTATATTTTCAAAACAGGAGAGAGATGAATGCGTGGACAGTGCGCCGGCCCTCTCTCTAACGCATGCCACCAGAGGCACTCTCTGCCCCCAAAAGCTCTCTGAGGTCCAAGGCGCCCACAAATGAGGTCTCCCATTTATTAAAAAACATGCGTTGCACACCTACTGTTTTCTCATCATTTGCATGCTGTGACGGGATGCTCCCGGTCCCGTCAGGACGCATTTAACCCCAGAAACATATTAACCCTTTCCCTGCCTGCTCTCCAGAACAAAATAAAACAGATGTCTCACCACGGGAATAGGGCTCCCCAGAGGAGAGGGATGGAGGGAGGAAAGGGATGAGAGAGAGGGATATAGAGGGATGAGGAGGAGAGGGATGGAGAGATGAGGAGTGAGGGAGGTCCTCCATGCAGAGGCTATCGAGCATGATTTTTCAGTGCTCACTCGAGGGGAATATCAGCCACAGCCTAGCCCTTGCTGTTTTCATGTACAGAACCTCACCTGGACATGAAAAGTCGCTTTACAGTTCAGGCTGATACCCACGAATAAACTTATTTTATAAACTTCATTATTTTACTTTTATTTTTGTTCTGTTTCCGTGTGATGACATGCTGTTCTGATGCTTTATGTTTTATGTGTGCTTTGATATTAGCATTGTTCTGCAGTTTGTGTGTACTAATGAATAAAGATATCTTTTTAGAAGGAAATTGTGTTGGCTGCATCACTTTATTTCACCTGATGCTACTTGATGATTACTGATCACTAGCATTCCCATATTAGCGGATTCTGAACATATTTTCACACACAAAAAAGGGGGGACATTATTGTTCATATTGTACTTTATCTGTATTTCTTTATCGGTTTTATCTACAATAACTACAGTGTTCATGGAATAACTTCAGCCCTGGGCATGTATGCAGAGATATGGAGCTCTTATATAAACATATCTATAAACTTAAATGTTATTTATCACTTTGAACTGATGGAAAAAAAGTGAGCACTATTTGATGGCTAATTATGTGTGTAATACAGTGAGTGCATTTGATCAGTTTGGTTTAACTGACTCCAATCACCCTTAAATAATAGCTGTCATGTTTGTGATTGTTTGTGCAGGGAAAAAGAAAAGTCCCAGCAGCTTTAATGGTATTTGGAATTTCCTAGAATTGTGAATGCCATTCCACTGGGGTTTATTGCAAAACTATTTGAAAGTCTCTGTGAAAGAATATCAGCAAACAGACAGGGCGGACATGCTTGCTGTAATGTCATTGGTGTATATATTTGGTTATTTGACCAAGATATTTCTTTTTGTTTATTTGCATTTAAAGTCTTGGCTTCCTTACAGATCAGAGTTCAAAAGACACTTGCAGGATAGTCATGTGTGTATGTATATGTACTGTAGGTATTTACATTTATGTAATGATATATTTATAATTGCGCAAAGAAATATTGCACAAAGAACTCAGTGGTTTGTTAATTACACCAGTGACGTGGAGCCCATGAATAGATAATTGTCACGTGTCGGTATGTCTAATCTTGTCTGATAAGAAAGAGCATAAACATACAGTATGCAAATCCTCCCGGTTTCGGCCTAAGGGTTAACATACTTATTTTAAGAGGGCGCTGACATGCGATGCCGGGTCGCTTTCACAGCAGTGATTAATGGACTTCAGTTGGGATCCACGCAGAGGCTATTCACCTCGCGAGCATCGCTCCCCGAGAGGGCGCGCCCGTCCGTGCTGCAGCCGGCCGGGGTCACACCTGTCACCCCCCTGACCCCGCCCCTCAGTCCACAGCCGGGTCACATTAACCACGTGCTCAACCTGCAACAGATCTGCAGGGGCTATCGCACGCCTTGTGACCCCCACCACTGGAGGTATGCGCATCCAAATGCTTCTCATGGTCCGGGGCCTAGAGCTGTCTGTATGCAGGAAGTGGCCAGCACCTGGTACGACAGGAAATCGCTCCTCATAAAGCAATGAGGGAAAAGCCTTTTATCCACTATGTTTGAAGCCAGGAATGTGCACTAAATTAACAAAATTGCATGGATCATAATAAATGTATTTGAGCCATATGCCGTGTGGTGGGTTGGTTATGCACCATAAACGTCTTAATCCACTGTTTATTTTTTATGTTGCATTTCACTTTAAAATCATAAATTTGTTTCACTAGAGTTTATATGCTATGGTACACGCAGATACACACAAACATGTATACGTGCACTTAGTATAGCTTATACATACAGTATACAGAATATACAGATATAAACAGTATACATGCTTTGCTGTTTAGAGATGGCTGTTCTTTAAACTTTGCAATGCAAAATACACTGTAAACATATGCACATGTACGTGTTTGACATATAATACAGCACATATACCGTCAGCAAAAGTTTCAAAATTACGCAATAAAAAAAGTCAGTTGTAGATGTTCAATTCAAACAAATTGAGATAATCTTACTCCCATGAGTGGCTCTGTCAGCCAAGGGAACTGACTCCAGCAGCTGTTTTCCCCTGTAAGCCAGCCCCAGCTCACAGGTTATTCCGATTTGCACAGTTGTCTGTGAAATTTGGGTAACTGTGGTATCGAATGCTCCCGCGCTGCTAACCTTTCAAAGAGGGGCCGCCCTGCTAATGCTTGCATGGAGAATCCATCCTAAGAACAGCTTGTTAGAGTTGACACTTAATTTTTATGCATTCTATTTCAAAGCCCATAAAATAAAATCCCACTGTAATGTGGTAAACAAAGTGGCCATCCAAGCCAGGACGTGCTAAATCCAGGTGTTCAGAAGGTTGTAGCTTATGGATCTTTGTAATTCACAGTTTCACCATTTGATTTTATTCTTTTTTTTTTTTCCATTTATTGAGCTGCGATATGAGATCTGGTTCTGTTGGCAATGGGCCAATGATGGCACCAGCCTCTTTCATCAAACATTGCTTGCCTTCATTTAAAACTTTTATGAACTAACTTGAGGCGATTATATTTGTTTTCTGCATTTCTAACTGGAACTGTTACTTAAATTTCTTGTTGATGTTTGTATTATTTCTAGGTTTAATTTTTGCTTCAGTTGAATCTACATAACACAATTATGAAGTCTTTCATATTCTAATAGTCACTGTTCTTAATTTCAGTCATGTAAATAGTATGCATTACAGCATTTAAAATGCCTGAAGTTTTCACCAGATTCAAGACTTTGCATGGCCATGCCCCATGGAGAAAAATGATGATGATGATGTTGATGATGATGAGCTGGCACAATAAGTCAAGTAAGCGCATTGGACCAAATATACATTTTATACAATGGGTAAGTGGGTTTTTAAACCAAATTTGCTTGGCAGGAGACATGTAACTGACTTTCAAAATAGGGGTCGGCCTATTTTAGAGAAAGGTATGAAATACAAAACCTGATCGCCTTCACCTCATTTACCCTAAAATGAATTTCAATAAACTTCATAAAAAGCTCTTTACCTATCTTTATGATGTTAACAGCTCAAATACATTATCTCGCAACACACTTCTGAATAAATCACCTAAATACTGTATGTTCAGCGCTAGAAACAATTCCCTACACGGTAAAAAAAACAATGATTAAACAATATGCGAAGCAAAATACCAGCAGGGCAGTGTTGACTCAGACACCAACAAACTCACCTAGGAGCCCGAGGGCCGAAAATTTTCCGGGACCCTACTAATGGTAAATCTGAACATACGACTGTCTGCTCACGGAGGGGATTTACATGAGATTTTTAATGTTGTTGAGGCAGCCTTTAGCTGTTTTAGGTGTCTGAACCGATGTAACCTGGCATTGTGTATGAGTGGCAGCCCTTTAAGCCAATCAGGTGAGGTTAAGCCCTTGCTGAACCTCACCTAATTGGGCAGCTCCTGCAGGGGGAGGAGCCACAGGTAAAGACTGAAAAGTCACCTTGCCAGAAGTCACCCATGCCCAGACCATGTAAATGACCTTGGAGAGTGACAATGTCTGAAGGTGTCTGCAATAAAGTGCTAGGGTGCGTCCCCATACTCAAAAAATGCACCCTCCTTTGCTCCACTACCACCTCCTCTCCTCCTTGCCCCGGAAACGGATCTTTTTGTTTTAATCTAATTGTAACAGGTTACGATGTACAGGTCACCCTAACTAGCGAATAGGCTAGGTTAACATGCATTCAGGTATGTGGTTTGCTGACACACACATCAATCATCTCTGAATGCCTATAAATAGGCTGCAGTAACGAGGTACAAGGAAATGCCTTACCTGTTTGGGGTTCTTGTTCTTCCCTGTTCCTGTATGCAAGTTCCTGTCTGACTTCAAGGTACGTTGCAGTTTGCTCTGTGTTACTTGCAGCCCACGTCATGTTCCATGTAGGCCTGATGAAAATTATTTTATTGTAGGTCACCATAGACGGAGTGGTGGAGCTGGAGACTGCATATAGCCTATAGAGGTATTTATTTTAATGTTTTATATATGTTGTTAATGGTATGAGTAGGAAAGCATTTGGCTTCTGAGGTAATGTCATGGTTAAAATGTGCTAAAACATTGTGGTTACAAGAACGCTACACTGCATGTGCACTAATAAATATTTTCTGCCATTATAGGACGTTGCTAGCTGCTGTTTTGCCGATATTAGAAATTTGCGTTTATCTCTGTCTCCTTAAAGAGCTAAGGAATGCGGATAGCGGGGTTCCGGTTGTATCAATTAGCCGGTAACTAGCTACGTGGAGCTCCGGCCGCTGAGTGCGGTTTGGGTTTTAAATTGTGTTTTAAACTGTTTTATCCGCCTTTTCCCTGGGGTTCCATATGTATTTGTATTTTTAATATCCCTACTATTGACAAACCAACTGTTTATCAAGTTGGGGCTTCGGGGTTGCTTACTGTTTACATTGCAGTGCGTGGTTTGGGATCTGTGCTGGTGACGTGGAGGTCGTTGCGGCGGCATCGGAAGTGGTTCCGTTCTTTTTACTGCATGATATAGTGTGCGTGTGAAGAAGTAGAAGTTTAGAAGTAGAATCTTTTGTGCTATATTCACCGTGTCCTTATCTCACCGTTTTACAGTGCGTGTGTATGTCTGCTGGTACCTTCACGAGTGAGTGACCTTTCGGTTGCACTTCCGGTAAGTTATCCCCTCTCCACGGACCCGTACCCGCACGCACCCAGTAGCACCCCTAGTGGCGGGGAAGACCTACCAACCAGCTAATTGTGTATTTTTGGGAATACGGTGGGTTTTTATGATTGTAAAAATAAACTGAATGTTTTTATTATTGAATCCACGTCTCTGCTTGTTCATTTAGTTGGACGTGCCTATGTGGGGATTGCTCATAATCCCTTGAGTTGTACAAACTATTTCTTTGGGCGTAATTCCCAAGGTGGCGTAGTCAGGTGGTGTTATTATGCCAGGTCACATAATGTTGCTGATTAGTCTACATCTTAATTACGTATTAATGGTTAAATATTAACTAATGTCTCGACGTAAACCGCAATGTCAAGTACATGATTGTATACTGTAGGCTATATGTAAATAATTGTACTCAAAACGTTCAGGCAGTTTTGCATATTTCCGGGTAGGAGAGGAGTGGTAGTGGGGGAGTGGAGGAATGGAGGTGATGAGTGAAGAATATTGGGACGCACCCCTACAGTTAGTCCTAAAACCTGGAAGTGAGTTAGCATTTTTGAGCCATGGGTTCCCTCGCCAGATTTCCAATGGAGTCTTACCATGGGGTTTTCGGATTTGTGTCGAATATAAGGTCTGTGGTTAATATGAGCCTAAAGAGTTTTCTCGTTTTGTTCTACGACATAAATTACACATATTAATATCTTAACCATGAATTCTTATTCTTTTATATGGTTTTAAAATGTTGCTAAGTCTCTATATTCAAACTACAACTTGTCGGAATAAATACACGTCATTACCTCAGCAGATCCTTGGCTGCTCTCAAGTGTAGCTAGCAGCTAGTCGTGTCAGCGCTCCTTTCAAACTTTTCCATATCAACTTGTTTTATATGAAATTCAAGAATATGAATGAATACTATTTAAAACAAAGGTCTTCGTAGCTTGCTAGCCAGCTACTATGGCAAGCTAGTATGGCAAGCCGTTTTAACATGTATTCGACTTCCAGCTAACTACCCAATTGGCTGCCTATTTTCCTAGCTAGCTGGCCATATATGACTTAGCTAACTACCACAATTGCCTAGCTAGCTGCCATTTGAAGCTACGTTTTTGTAAGCAAAATAAAATGCTCTAGTTAAACTAGCTGCACTTAGGATGTAGCTAGCGAGTATTGGAGCAGCTGGCTAGTAGCTAGGCAATCGCAGTAGCTAGCTAACTTAACTTGTATGGCCAGCCAGCTAGGCCATTGTGCAGCTAGTTGGGACTAATTTAATAACTGTTCAATTAAAACGCTATCGTTAGCTTGCTAGCTAAATGTTAAAATGACTTGCCATGAGCTATTGTTAGCTTGCTAGCTAGCTAACCCAGCATTGCCAAACCAGACTCGGGAGACAAAGTTAATCAACCTCCCCGTCAAAAAACATGGGCGATTGTGGACAGGAGGGGGTGGAATAGCTAAATTAATATCTAAACTGATAAGCTAGCTAATGTATTTGAACAATAGTAGCGCCCAGATTTTAAAAAAACAAAAACAAAAAACGCAACCTTCGACATCGCAGGAGGTAGCAAATAGGGTACAAAGCACTGGGGCCTAGTTGAACGTGGGAGGACGGCAGGCTCGAAAAACTGTTCAGTGGTGGTGAGTGACGTTTACGGAATGTAGTTCAATTTATTTATATTAATTGCATGTGTGGTTCAAAAATCGCAAAAAGTGTGTTTTTTTGTGGGGATTATCTTGATTAACAAAACGTGAAAATATATTGGGCTTATATTAACCACAGACCTTATATTCGGCACAAATCCAAAAACCCCATGGTAAGATCCCATTGAAAATCTGGCGAGGGAACCCATGCCCGGAAGAAACCTCAGAATTGGCCTACAAAAATACGTCATGACTGCAGCACTCTATTGTGCTACGGTCAAACCTCCTCATGTCACCAAGATCACAGAATAGTTTGTGTCTTCTGCGGCAATTGCGGCTGTGGGCCATCACTCTCTCCATCACTGCAGAATCCTCAGAGAGTCAGTTACTCTGACTCTCCATCCATAAAACCAGCCCACTGTTTCTTTGCCACTCTGCAGTCTATCACCTGAGCTGCCACAGGTACGGTGCTTTCCTATGAGCGATGAGGTGGCGCTTTCCCTGCCAACCGAAACTTCCTTGCTGAGTGATATTATGACCAATCATTCGCCTGGACTCATGGCCACAATTCCCACTCACACAGCCCAGATTTTGTCGGAATGTAGTGTGCCAAATGGGTAACTAATGAGGGCCGCGCCTTTGTCACCTGTTGATTGGGCTTTCGTCCATCAGCTACGGTTAGACAAAACTTGTGTGGTGCTATGCTGCTGTATGCAATTAAATTTAAGATTTGAATTTGGGAACCAGCATTTTTAGTACAGTTACAGGTGTTAATATTATGTTGCATAATAATACAAAGTAAAATTTCTTAGATCTATCTCACATATATATATACAGTGTATATATAGAGAGCTCTGGTTTGCATCATCCATCTCTCTCATATCACTGTGCCTGCAATATAATAAGGAGCCTTTTTCTTTTTGAAGAGCATGTTTGAAGAGCGACGCAGCAGCATGGCGGAGGCGTGTGGGCGACAGCAGGGCTTGGAGTCTGGAGCCGGCTCGGATGGGTCCAGCTCTGGACCGCCGTAATCCCGCGTCGGCCCTGGAGACCAGAGTGCGGTTTTACAACTTCAGCTGCCGCAACTTTACAGAGCAAACAGAAGACTCCCCGTCCGCCCGGCCTGGCCCGCCCCCCTCGTCGCCGCTGGCAACGTTTAACGTGACGATATTTCTCTGTGTTTGCTGACGGATGATGGCGCCCTCATTGCTATGCATGTGCCAGATGAATCATAAACCTACACCATATGCCATCGCAATTTACTGATGGGCCCAAGCTGTTTTGGTAGATATAAAATCCTGGGATTATGAAGGCCTGATTCCTGGGTGGATGGAGAAGCACAAGGTGGGGTTTGTGCGCCTACTCTCTTATATCTTAATTTGGGTCAGGCAAGCAGTGCAACGTAGAAACAACAATGTTGAGGAGATACGACGACACCGTTAATTAAGCTTCCGAAATATGAACCTAAGTTTGTGACATTAATACGAGCAAGCAAGTAAGCAAACCTTTTCAATGGCATAGCAATTTGCAAAATGGACAGAATAATTATGGAAGGCCGAATACAAGCTTTCCCCCCTGTGATACAGGTCTAATTTAATCTAAATTTAAAGCTTTTATCTGTATCGTCAGTGCTTGATGCCATTAGCGCTCAGCTTTTTGAACGGTTGTTTCGTCCCTGGCATGAGACTGCTGTGCATTTCTGTGTGAGCGTAGGTTGGTAGCTCATCTCCCTTTGCCATCTAGAAATCTGAATTAATATTCTTTCATATTCATATTCTATAAAAATAATCCAAACATTATTTAAATATTACATATATCAAATAGAATACATATGTCTTGAACATACTGTACATGAGCATTTATTTGGATTTTACAAATATAATCTTAACCTTAAGTGAATGTTTTTTTTTCTTTTCAGGGGCAACTAGCCCACCGGTTTCAATCGATTCTAATCAGTTCTAACTTTAGTGGATTGCTCATCATTGGGTTATGGGATTAGTGGGCAAATTTTTATTGACCTGAAGGATTCTTTTTTGGGAATTTAATTATAAAATCCTTGTTTTGTTTTATTCCATCAAACGATGTGGATAACAAAGGTGTAATGATTAGTTATTACCGCAGAGCTGTTATGAAGCAAATAATTTCTGAAAGATTTGACACAGCTGTGCTGTTCTTCCCGTAGTAACACATTCATAACAGTGCTATAACACAAATAGCATCAACTGAATGGAATTGTAACATGCAAAAAAATAAATTAAAATAAATTATCGATTAATATTTTCTCCTTAACCCGGACAAAGTAGCAGGCTGTATTCCCACCTTACTGTTGTAAAAAAAAAAAATAATTGTAACATGCAAAGAATTTAACCGACTTTCAATGTTAACAGCAATTCATGTGGTCACAAATTTTAATTACTTGTCATGGACTAGAGTTAATCCTCAGTAGGACTACATTACCTCACTTGTTAGGATATGACTTGGCAGTCAGTCACCCTCATTCCGCTTTGTGCCACGGGCACGTCAGCCTATTCAGACCGCTGCAGGTAGCACTGTGGAGCAAGCTAACGAGGGAGAAAGTGCACAAGCCCGCTTTTACCATCTCCTTTATGAACCAAGCACACAGCAAGCTGTGTAAGACTAAAGGCCCCGGTGCTAACAGCTGGCTACTGCTGTGTAGCTAATACCTGTGTGCTGCACTTCCCAGCAAAACTGTCCAAGGTCGTGCAAAACAAAATGACAAAACAACCCCAAAACAAAGAAGCCTTCCCTTAATTCATCTTGTATTTGGATTAATTTCAGCCTTTTGGCGAGGATTTAGAATTATTTTCAAGCTTTGGTCTGAAAAAACTCCACATAGAAAGGCCATTGGCTGGGATTTGAACTTGGTACCTTCTTGCTGTGAGACGACAGTGCTAACCACTGCACCACTGTGCCACCCCACCCAGTGCCAGACAATTCCCAAACGTAATGTATGGCTGCCATATTCTGCAAAATGTCTCACAGGAGGACCCTCAGCTGATATCATATTTTCTCCAACTAGTTCAATTTTCTTGCTTGCTGATGTTGCGTGGTGTCTCTTATCCAGTGGTGATGAGCGGGTGTAGCATCTACCCTCCATTCCAGCAGTGCTAAGCGGCAAGCCAAAAATAAGGAAAGCCAGAGATTCCGACTATAGTGCTATAGTAGCCGACCAGAGGAGGATGGGTTCCCCCATTGAGTCTGGTTCCTTCCAAGGTTTCTTCCTAGTTACACCAGGGAGTTTTTCCTTGCCACTGTTGCCCTTGGCTTGCTCTTGTGGGGGGTTTTGGCTGGGTTTTGCTGTGAAGTGCATTGTGACAACTTGTTGTGAAATGCGCTATATAAATAAATATTGATTGATTGATTGAGTGTTGAGTCTGAATGGCTTAAAACTAGGGTGTATGAAGTATATAATAAACCCCGTAAGTATCTGTGAAACTATAGATTAAATTCATATATATATTAATTTAGATTTATGCAGATTTATCTCTGAAAAAAATATTCCATTGAATCTATGTAAAAGCCATGCCATATTAGATATATAAATAAATGATATAAAAGCCCTAACAGATGAGATAGGCTTAAGTTGAATAAAAGTGCTTAAAGCATCATGTCTGACTGCCAACAGCAGTAACATGCTACATGAGTGTTATTCAGGGAATTTCTACTTATTTATTTATTGTTTAGGTCACTATCTGTAAACTTAAGTTATTCCTTAAGTCGCTGCCTAGATTTTGTAAATGCACAATTTCCCCATTGTGCTTTCACCATCACGTTTTAAAAACGATCTTATATGTATTAGTATTAGTAGATGGTATGAGTATGATTCCTCATAAACAAAAAATCTAATGATTTTGAACGCTCTTCAAGATCACAATCAATTCCATAATTACAAAAAATCATATACAAAACTCATCATTCATATGTAATTGACGGAATTGTGTTGTTTATTATAAAACTATATACAAAGGAATTATGGTCACTTATACTTATGATCCCTCAATGTGAGCCATTGGACATGATATTCAGTAGAAATTTGTACAGATTGTAACTGGAATCTAAAATGATAAGAACTTTTTTATTATGATGAGAACAGGGCATTCAGTCCTTCTAGGCTTGCCAAGAAATCTGCCAGTATAACTACATTATACAGAGCAAACCTTTAATTTTGTAAATATAGAAGCTGGTTATCTAAGGCAGTGTGTACACACTATAGTACATATTTAAGACAGGTAACAAACATGGATTCCTGACCACAAAATAGCTTGGTAAGTAGGTCCAGCATTGATTACAGTTGTAAGCCAGGCTACTATTTCCCAGTGTGGTGATATGAGGTACTGGTGGGTCCATGGCCTGTGACCAGCATTATAATCAACTCTGAACTTCAACAAATCAAATGCAATATGGATCTCAGCTGGGTTTCTTCCACATTACAGGGGGAAGGGGGGTGTTCACACTCTGGTGAAGCCTGTTGACCTTAATTAGTGAGCTGTGATTATGTGCAGCAACCCATGGACTTCACCAGTTCTGTAATGTATTTTAACTGAAAGATTTTCATGGCTTCTTTAGCTCTTCTTCTCCGCAAGAATTTCTCTCTGATTCACACAGATCGGTCAGTTCTTGGAGAAAACCGCAGTTGTGGTTTCGGTTCTTGATGTGCGCAGGCTTACGTCAGTTGTTTGTGAAAGCCCCAGTCATTCCTTGAATAGAGAGCTGTCTTAGAGATTTGAACTCTGGCCTGTTTTTTTTTTACAGATTACCCAACAGAGACAAGTCAGGACCGTCTCGCAGTTGGACTGCTGTAGCCTTGGGCACCACCAGGTAAGAGAGATGGACGGATACTCACAGATTGAGTTCTTTACAGCCAGTCGATATGGCCCCATGCAGCAGGCATGGCTTATTATGTGAAGGTCATGTGTTTCATACAACAGAAGGCAGTGACATGTTAAAAGCTGTCCCGATGGATGGAGTGTGCAGTATGTCACGGTCAAAGGAAGCAAGGAGACAGCATGTTGTTGAGATGCATAATAACACTGAGATTTAAAGCCATGCAATGCAATGTGTATTTATGCATGAATGATGAACTGAATAACACATTTATTTATGGCAAAATATATCCAAAATATGTCCTCACTCAATGACCAACTGTTTCACATATGGAGGGGATGCAAAAGTGGGGAAGACAAAACAAAACAAAGAAAAAAAAATAGAGACTAAATAAATAAGATTTTTAGTAAATAAAAATTACTAAAGGACTGTTCAATGTGGTAGAACTGCATCCGTGTAATTGGCCTTTCCAAAAACAATATGTAGAAGAAATATATAACAAATATATAACTGAATTTTCAAAAGAAACTGTGATTTCTTTACAGCACTTGATAATTGATTTATTAAAAGTTGTGAAAGTTCATCCAATATATACGTATATGTGCATGGATATAATGGTGTTGACTAATAAATATGACTCTGGATCAATGATTTTTTCCAGGTATGGGGCATGAGTTAATTAAGTAATCTTAACAATTAGCAATAGTTTAGAAGGAATCTACCAATACCTGTAATTTGAGGTCTTTTTTTTTTCACTTGAACCCACTTATTAGAATAACACAAGACAGCATAATTGGCAATGCAAAACGTAACACAAATTTAGAACAAGCCCTGGTGGAATTATTAGCAAAGATAATATGTATATTATTCAAACCCACTAATTATCTTATGTTCTTTAATAAGGCTTTAATGGTTTGAGGTTATTATGGCTTGTCGAAGACTGTCGAGGGTCCAGCTGGACTGCAACTTGGCTCGGGTTCTTTTTAAGGAGTGGGTGTTTTGGCTACAGGGCTGGATGATGTCCATTGGCTGTGTTGATACTGTGTTCAGTTAACCCTTCTTCCAGGGGTTCTCTAGTGCTAAGGCCTTCTGGCTTGGTTTTCTCAATTAAATCAATATCTTGATCTCAGGTTTACCCCTTTAAGGTGTAAGATCGCAAATATGTGATTAGAATGCTCTTAACTGAACGTTCTAATGCTGATGTAACAATCAGTACTGAATTCTAGAACATTGACAGAAATATGAATAAACATTCTAAAAAACCTACTCTTCAAAGATGTCATTTGAATCATCAAATTTTGCCTTGTTGCAAAGGCGAGTCCCAGCCTACTTGACAATTGCTCTTACAATGCACAGTGAGGCCTAGCTTCGTCCAGCATCCATGAATCTGTTCTGAACATGGGAAGGAAGAGATGCGGAATGATTGCCTCAGGGTGAGCAGGATATCCAACCAACATTCAAAGCTGTTGGTACACAGCAAAAATGGCTGTGTAAAATGAACACTGATGGTGTACGCCACCATTTTTACTGTCATCTCTGATGACACAAGGAATAGTTTGAGTTTCCGCCATGAAGTGTGGGGTGCATTTACCAGCTTTCTCACTTTCAGTGGATAGTTTTATAAAAGGAATTGCCCAGAAAAAAATGAAAATATTTTTCTACAATGAATGTAACAACTGTATGCTACAGATGAATTCTACACAATGGGTGACTATTGCCTTTTTCACTGCTCAGTAGTCACATTGTCATCCCTCCTACCTCCAAGCACTCAGCCTAGCCAGTGGTATAACACAAATTCCTATCAGCCAAATTCATAGATCAGATTTGGTATCACAAACATACTGGCCAACTGGTTCAGTAACACAATTTATCCTACTTAATATGGTTGCACAACATTAGCTGACAAAAAAATATCTTGCTAACATTCGATTATATCAAGGAAAGAAAGACAGAGAGGTCAAGATCCTTTGCTTAGAATAACAAGCTGAGTACTGTAAGCAAGCTTGCAATATCTGGCTATGCTAACACACGTCACATAATTCAATGTTATGCAATTAATAACTGGGTTGCATTAGTACATTTCTGAAAACTGACCTTTAATCACTAAAATGAATCACTTTTACTTGAGTGTAAAACAAATCGACCAAGATAAGTGTTTCTAAATTTAGTTGTGAAAAGTGGCAACACAGGATTTTTTTCTAACCCCAGAAAGTTTTATAAAAATAATTTAGAAAACTGGTATACCCTTTTGATGTTAATGCAATCGTGATTTGAATTTCTCCCTTTTTATGTTCTGTTTCCATTTTCATTTGTACAAGAGAGATGTTCCGCGTGCTTAATTTAGTATTGTGTACAGACCTCAGTTCCATTCCCCGGCATCATTTAGGAATTCACTGCCAAAAGGTTGTTGTTGGCTCTCCAGTTAAGTCCCTAGCACATCAAAATTCCATTTAATCTAAAATCGCATACCTTTATTTTAATAATGCAATAAAAGCTTGTTTTTGCTTGCGTCCCAGAGGGCAAACATGAGACGTTTGCCTAAATTAATGCGCTCATTTCACTCTCATCAGAAACTTTTTTTAGAACCCAGAATGTAAAAATGAAAAAATTCCCCATGGCCTACTCTGTATCGTCGCAGACAATTATTGTGTCAGGACAGAACTGATGTCTCTAGATCACCAGAAGCCATTTTTTAAATTGCCTTGTTGAAGACGCAAGTTTTTTCTTCATAACTGCGAGAGTAAAAAAAAGAAAAAACTCCATTCTAATCGCTTTCTAGTCTTAACTGAATTGTAAATGTAACATCAATTGCATGTGACTGCCTGATAGCTATTGAAAAGCAACCATCAGAATCCTACCACTGGAATTCAACATGCTTTTTGTCTGTGTTGATTTTTCTGGCTTTCCGATCCCTTGCCTGATTGTCAAGAGCTTTCATTTGACATAATGTAGCATTTAGTTTAATACTAAGAAACCAATATGCTATCATTTTGGACATGCAACATCATGGCAACTAATAATTTTCAATGAGAAAGAATTGCACAATCCATTGTATTGCTATTGAAGACCACTCTGGATAGTCCTGTGCTGACAGGATTGTTTTTTACATTACATCCATTATTTGTCTCAATCATTACATTGCTTATAAAACATTAATTTTAAAATTTCAGGGGAGGGAGGGGTGGTTAGTATGGATGTGAAAATTTGCACCAGGGAAGCCATTTAATTTGGCGCCATACCATTCACCAACTAAGCTTCCTTTGCAACATAGGCGGCAGTGTAGTATAATGGTTAAGGAACTGGCCTTGTAACTGCAAGGTTGCAGGTTCAATTCCCGGGTAGGACACTGCCGTTGTACCCTTGAGCAAGGTACCTAACCTGAATCGCTTCAGTATATATCCAGCTGTATAAATGGATAATATGTAAAAAAATGCTAAAAAGTTGTGTAAGTCGCTCTGGATAAGAGCGTCTGCTAAATGCCTATAATGTAATGTAATGTAACATTGATTTATCAATGCCTTAAATGTCCAAAAAATACATTCTCTGAGTTTAATTTTCTTTGTAATAAATTCAAATTGATATTTGTTATTTTGACATTTGTATGCTTTGGCTGCTGTTGAATTCTGTATTCATCCTTCAAACAGCATTCAGAAATAAGTTAGCTGCCATGGTGTAGAGATCCCTGCTAATAGCAGACATCATTAATTGAAAGAAGATGGCATGTATTTTTTTTTCCATCGGAAGTCTCTACCCTTCAACAGTCACCACTCAAGATTCAGGCGTGTAACCCAATTAGCTAATAATTGATGCACTTTGAAATTCATTAACTCCCCTTCTGAAGCTCAGGTTGTAATTAACTGTCGACTCTGCATCCTGTATTAATTTGCGGGGCCCCCGTTGCTAATTGTGAAGGTGGCATTTTGGCGACCCGTCTGATCCACTGTTACCTCCAACTCTCCCCTTTCCCCTCACCAACCACCACTGGTCAGGCATGTGAAACGATATTTAGTAACAAAAAACGTGCTGTCATTATAATTTTAAAATTTTTTCAGCACGCATCTTTTTATATAATTGTTACCATTTCTACAGTATAACTGTAGTTGTCTTCAGCACTGTTATACTTGTTGCTCCTAATCAAATTATGTTTCTTTTGTGTGTGGAAAAGATGGAAGCCACCTCAAAACGGATCGGGCAGCTATGACTATGTAATGCGTCGTTCAGCAAAAATGGGTGTTTTGTGACTCTTTTTGAAAGCGCTGACCCAAAATCTCAATGATTAGTAACAATAATTAAGGCTGCTGTAACGGTGGGTGAGTGAATGGATGGTTGCCACTAAAAGGAACATTCTCATTAATTTATCACAGATCCGAATTCCACTTCATTAGGACTTGTCTAATGAAGGCCGTCCAGGACTCCAGGAAAGGCTGTGGACTTTGGCACCCCAGTTTTAACTACCTTAAGAAATATATTTCATGCAGTACTCAGTTTAACATACAGAGTCTGTCCACAGTGTCTGTCTACTGTGCAAGAAATTTTCCTTGTGAACTGAGGTGCATTAAATTAATATTTTACTAAACTGATGAATACATTTTATATAAGTGTGCATTTTCCTAACACAGACTATCTGCAACCCTGGTCCTGATGAGCCACAGGCTTGTTAAAATTAATTTTAACCAGTTTTGAAGAAGCTGAGCTGTTGTAATTCATGTGGTTCACGTTAACTATATTGTACATCATCAATATTTGCCTTTATCTATTTAGCGGATACTCTTGTCTAGAGTGACAAACGCCTCAGTGAACAGTAAGAGGCCAGATTAGCAGTAGTGCAGATCAAGTGCCTAAATGAAGGGGGGATATTATTATCAAATTCAATAGCAAACAAGCTATAATATAAATAGAAACCATCGTGTATGACTGTCCATCAGAATTCTTTGTTTTTCAGATGCATGAGTTGTGTATTCTGTTCATGGCACTCTTAATGCAGGATTAGTTCTCTTGGTCCCTTTGCATCAGTGGGATCACATGGTAAATAAAGTCTTTCATCATAGGGGGTTAAAATGCTTTCTTTTTTTCCCTCTCTCTGTCAGTTTCTTGGCCAGTTCTAGACCGGGTAAATCCATTTGGCTTTCATATCCAAGCTCCTCAGATCACCAAATCATCAAAGCACCTTGGTTCCGGGTGGTAAACAAAAATCATGCCAATTTCGCTTGCATTTTCAGAAAATCTTCATAGAGCTATGAGTGTGTTATTGTATGCGGGGTTGAGCTCTAGCTTGAGAGAGGTTTAGAGGTAGTGATTACAGCAAGGAATCCATGTTTCCTTGGACATTAAAGCCAACAGTGTCAGAGGTCAAAAATCATCCTGTAATAGTGTATGTGGTGATGACTTTCTGCACATGTGTATGATCATGTGCAGTTTATGTTGTGTATCTGATTATGCACACTTATCCACTGTAATCTGTGTAATCCTGAGGATGCTGTGCCTTCGGTGACATTTAACCTCCGAGGGCTGTTTCCTTCCAGCAACCATCCACTGTGTGACAGTCTGAAGAGAACTTTCTGTTTCTTAATGTTTCTGAAAAGTATGTTTTTTGGAATTTTAATTTAAATTTTAAATGAGTGTTCTAGAGCTCCATTGCTTCCGTTACATCAGCATTCGAACGTTCAGTTAAGAACCTTCTAATTAAATATTTGTGATCTTACACCTTAAAGGGTTAATGAATGGAAAGGACAGCAGAGCTATACATTGCTAGGATCTCATTGCCACACAGTATGGTGGTATAGCACGCTGCAGGCCTACTGCATTGCAAATTGCCTAAGATGTCTTATAATTTAAGACTTTAATGGGCACAAAAATCCTGTCTCCACAGAATACAACCCGTTAAGGTATTACAATGCACACAAATGGTTTCATTTATTTAATGTATTGTTTATGGCATGTTTTCACTAACCTGGTATGACTGAGTCTTATTATAAGACAGACGTGAAATGAGTGGTAAATGCATTCAGATTGGTACCTGCTCGGTGTGCTTGAATGTCGCCCCTGACCATGGCACCATTGGCCATGAAGGCAAACGACTCATTTTCATGGATGTGTCTCCTCAGCCGTGAGCCACGTAAAGTCCCTGGCTCCTTAGTGCTGCTGAGATTTATCACTGGAAGGCTAATCTCTCTCCTTGGGAGACTTCACAAGCGGAGTCGTCTTCCTCCTTAAAGGCAACGTTCATTACAAATACGGCGCCGGCCATATAACATGCGCCAGCACCTCGTTAATTTGGGACGAGAGACCGGCGTGAAGCGTGCATCACGTGGCGCATAATTGAAAGGGCATCAATTTTTCCCAGCAGTCTCTGCTGTCATGGCACCAATTATGGGTAGGCTTGCAAAAATGTAAAAGCTGTAAAGATTAAACCATGGCAAGTCTGAAAGGAACAAGGCCAGACTGACCAGTGAAAATACTGAAATGTAAACCTGTCACCGGACAGCTCATTACTATTCATCCTCCGCATGGCCACGCCCACTGTCAGCACTCTGTGCGATTAGTCTGTGTCAGTGATTAGTCCGTCTCAATGTGATTAGTCGATCTCAGTGTGATTAATCAGTCTCAGTGTGATTAATCATTCTCAGTGTGATTAATCTCACCTTTTGAATGTCAACAGCATCAGGAACAATCGAGGCAAGGACAGAATCCAAGACAGTTGTCACATGTCCTGGATGCACCATCGCTGCTCTGTGCACTAGACCCAGAACAGTGTGCTTTCGGGGCAAGCTACACCATTCATTCATTCAATAAATAAGTAAATAAATGCAGTTTTAATTACTCTGATAACTATTGGAAATGCACTAGAGGAAAATTGACCATAAAGTGTATGTTCTATTGCCAGTAACAGAGACAAACAGCAGTCTTTTTCATTTGCTTTTAAGCCAAAAGGGTAATGGTGGTGAATATACAAGCATGCAACTTTACACAGTCTGCTGGATGAATGCCAGTCTCTGGAGGTGAAAGGATCTTCCACAGCATGAGGCTGATCCAAACCAAAGCCCAGGCATTCTATCCAGAAGCCATGAACCTCTGACATTTTAAGGCCCTGTTACTCAAATAACGGTCCTTGAGGGCCCGTAATTGCTGGATTCCCACCCTCCCTTTACCTGGGAGTAAGGTGTGGAGACAGGCTGGCCAAGCCGTAGCACTAATTGTTCAGTTAATTATCAGGGAGAAAAGAAAACCAGGGCCAGATTTGAGTATCCGTGTTTTTGGGAGTATTTCCATTGCTCTACTCAAGTTCAAAAAACTTTTGTTTCTGCTGTGTTTGGGAACACTCAGGTCTGGATTTAATCTACATTTGACTCATAAATATGCATTTTTTTCCATTTACAAACAGTGTGGCGTGTTCATTTTGCCAATTGCCAATCTCTCCATGCTGCATTTGTGAAGAAGATAGCTAACATTTGCATTTGATTGTGAGTGAAAATCAATGGCAGATTTTGAATGGATACAGGTCAACATATTGGAGTGAAAACCGATGTCCTGCATTTGACTAACTCTTCCTCCTCTGCCCAGTTTGAATGTTATCATGCTCCCACAGACCACTACACACTTCAGCTGGGAACTGGTTTCTCATGCATATTTCAAAACCTTACATTTGATTGTGCTTCTTTTGACGACATGTATATTTTATTCCCAATGCGGGCCATGAACCGCATTTTCAGGGGACAGTGCTGGGTCGATGCTGAGCAGCTCTCCGCTGGGGCTTCAAGCAGATGCTCTGAATTAGAAATTGAACAACTTAGGTTTCACATATGCTGTACACCAAGGACTTCAAGTGACTCGCTCAAAATTCTAAATAATGCACCATTATGTTTTTCAAGACCCTTGAAGCCAACTAAAAAAATCAGTGTGCAGGGTATATCACGGTCAAGAGGCTTAAAGGGATAGTTCGGAATTTTGGACATAATGTCTCAATTACGACTTACCCATGATACAGTTGATTGATGGAAACCATTTTCAGCTAATTCCATGCTGTCCCTTCTTTTGGACATACACACGTTTCTAATGCTAGCGCAACTCTATGGCAACCGGTAGCATCCACACTTAAACACCAAACGCACTTAAACACTCCAAAGTGCACCCAAAGCAAATAAAATACGACGACAGTCTATCGGGGTTATTTTGAGTGTTTATACCATCATTTTTGAAGTCAAACTATCGACTACAACAACAAAGAAGAGCAACAAGTTGCAATGGCCACGTTCGCTCCGCCACCGTACTTCCACAGAGAATATAGGTCAGCACAAAGTAAAGGATACGATAGTTTGACTTCAAAAATGATGATATAAACACTCAAAATAACCCTGATAGACTGTTGTTGTATTTTATTTGCTTTGGGTGCACTGTGGAGTAGGGGTGTCACGATACCGATTCGAAATCGAAAATCGATCGAAATGAGCATTCGATTTCGAACTTCGAAATCACAAGCTGGTTCGCGATTCTCCAATTATTTTTTTTCTCTCCACCCCCGCCCCCCGCGCGCTCTTCTTAGCCTTTCATGTGATGGGTAAAATGTAAAAAAAAGTAGCCTACTTGGCCATCTCTAATGTAAGCGTCTCCGACAAAACGAAACTTGACGCCTTCCACTGCATTTTGTTCGTCCACGCAGGCTGCGTCCGAAGAAAAAAAAACAACGATATTTCAAAGAAGACACAGCTGCTAGTTAACGTTAGCTTACCGGTAGCCTGCATTACTTTTCGACACACCATGGCCACTGCCGGAGTCGGAGATGGAGAAACAGAACTGGAAAATCCTCCTGCTTCCCTCAAGTCACCGGTGTGGCAACATTTTGCCTTCCCCGTGAGTTATATAAACAACGAACGCGTCATTGACAAAAAAAACGACAGTTTGTCGGCTATGCTACACGCGAGTACCATACACCACTTCAGGCAACACGTCAAATATGGCAGGACACATTCGCAGGCATCACAAAGAAATAGATTTGACTGGGAAAAAAACATTGACGTAGGCAACTCAAATGACAACCCAAATGACAGTTGTCAGGGCATGAAAAAAAACGTGTAAATAGTTAATAGCGTGGTTCAACTGTTTATTATTTCAGATATTAGTTTGTTAAAGCTCTTAACTGTTCAAAGAATGTGAACACGCTCATCTTTTTAAAGAAGAATTTGAAAATGTAAATGACCATTGTCAGGGCATAAAACCAATGTAAATTGTTAATAGCGTGGTAAATGTTCAACTGTTTATTCTAGAGTCTAGTTTTGATAAAGCTCTTAACTGTTTAGGTGTGTTTAAATATTCTCATATTTTTGTTATTATTTATAATTGTTATTATTCAAATAAAAGTTATTTATTGAGAAACAAGTATTTTTCTTTACAAATCAAGACTTGATAGTCTAACAATGGCATAGCCATTAGTTAGACTATAGTGCTGGAAAAAAAAATCGAAAATCGAATCGAATCGTGACCTTAAAATCGAAAGTCAAATCGAATCGCGGATTTGGAGAGTCGTGACACCCCTACTGTGGAGTGTTTAAATGCGTTTGGTAGTGGATGCTACCGGTTGCCATAGAGTTGCGCTAGCATTAGAAACGTGTGTATGTCTAAAAGAAGGGACAGCATGGAATTAGCTGAAAATGGTTTCCATCAATCAATCAACTACAATCAACTATCCCTTTAAGATTCTACAAGTTGTGATCACATTACATTGTGGTAGATAGAGAGATCTTCAGTAATCGATCAGATTCTGGGCCGTGAAAAATAAGTACCATCTGCTTGATGATGGCCTCCCAGTGTTTTGTCATGTCAAAACAATCTTGGTTTGTAAGAGAGTGTCGTATTTGCACTGAAAGTACCAAACTGTTAGTGATGAAAAAAAAACTTTAATTTTAATTCATTTTAAAAAGTTTAGAAGGAATGTCAAGACTGGCTTATATTGGGTAAATTCACCATGATGAAACAAAAACATAGCTTGGAACTTAAACTGAAAAACAGCCCACATACTTATGGTAAAAATTATTATTCTTAATCATATCATATGAATATAGCCTATTAATATTCAGGTGAGGTCAGTCCTGGTTCTGGATTCGCTACAGGGATTAGCATGGAAGGGGTTAATTGTCCTTGCCTTGACACAAAGGGAAATGTGCTGTTAAATAGTGGAGTTACAGTAGTTATTTAAAATGCCGCAGAGTGTAATGGCAGTGGCACTGAAATAACCATTTCATCTGCCTACATTACTCTAAAATTAATGAATAATGAAGCAATGTCCTTCACATCTCTTCCTGTTCCATTCCAAGATATATTGATCCGTTGACATTTATTTAAGTTTGGGATAATGTATTAATTTCAAGATAATTATTCAATATACTTTTGTCAGTGTTGATATGCTTCAATGTCACCCAGGGTATCGGGGATGAATAAACTGCCGCTTGACATTGCTGGACAGGCCCCGGGAATGAATGCAATTTTTCTCCTTGAAAATCGCCATATGGGCGACGTAGGGAGGGGAGATTGTAACACGAGACGAATTGTTCTCGGAAGCGGACCTACTGTCTGGCCTGTTCAGGCGGAAAACGAAAAGAATTAAGGTGATTTGGAGATTAAGTGCGGTGAATTTGCTGAGCCTTCCTGGGCATAGAACTTTTTGGCCTCTGGTTTGAAGACATTCAAGTGAGAAATGCCACACTTGTTGCTTGCCGCATGCGAATACCTAACGGAATATACATACGTATCTTGATTTTTCAACTGAATGCGCTCCTAGTCTAGTCTAGCTCCTCTTGTTTATCATAGCTGGACTCTAACTCCCAGAAGGCCGAAGCCACCATATGTGATGCGTGCTGGTAAAATGGTCTGCAAGTCGCACTTCTGCAATTCACAGTAGAGCGAAAAATAGGGAGGAAAACGAAAAAATTATTTTTTCGTTTTTTTCCATATAACAAAAGTTTAAGTGTTTTAGAAGTCGCTTAATATAATATACAATGTATTTACGATCTATAAATACCTGTAATAAGTAACACAAATATGCTTGTTAAACCATGTTTGCCGGGGGTGTGCTTCAATTTGAGGGACAGACTATAATCAGCTGTCCATTAACACCTTCCTAGTTTCGATTGGCTTTGAGATTCGACATGCCTCGCCCATAAAGAGCCTACTTCTTTGAATAATGTAGCTTCCGGTAGAAGCAGTCAAGAACGTACACGATTCATAGTAGCTACTTTCTCCATCTGGACCTCTGGCTTTCGATATGAATATCTTCGGACAAAACTCCATATTACTCCATAGAAAAAAGCGAACGCTGTAACTTAAGAGCTGTTTTGCAGCCGACGGAATCGAGTTCAGTAATTCTGTAGTTCTTACCTATTCTGGCACTTGTCCTCTCCACAAATCGGTTTGCCTGTAATCCATACTTTAACTGAGCTATAACCAACAATTTCAATACAAACTAGTGACTTCTTCAATACACCCCCAGCTGGCGACCAGAGGTGTCAGTGCTGAGTGCATGTGTTTCATTGTCAGAGTGAAGAAGTCTGTGGCGTCCATGTAAATTGTTCACTAGTTTGTATAGAAATTATTGCCTATGGCTCACTAAAAGTATGGATTACGCCTGAGATTTGTAGAGAGGACAAGTGCCAGACTATGTAAGAACTTTCAAAATTATGGAACTCGATTCCGTTCTGCCACAAAACGGCTCTTAAGTTACAGCGTTCGCTTGTTTATATGGAGCTCTGTCTGAAGATATTCATATTGAAAGCCAGATGTCCAGATGGAGCAAAGTAGCTACTACCGTTTGCCGTGAAACCTGTCTGGTTTGTAAAGTTGCTCGAGTAAATTTGAGTTTTTGCTATCAATCTGTCTGTTGGTCGAGCTGTGTCCAAATCATAGACTGTATAAAAATGGTCCAAATCTACTGCATCCTCCTATGTAGCTGATAAGGTAGGCTAATGTTACTGCTTACATACAATGTTACTGACATACAGTAGCCTATGCGGAAAATATCCTCAATACTATTATCAGCAAAAGCCTAAGCATAATAAGTAGCCCTATATCATTTGCGGATTTAAAGTACACTACATTTAGATAACATTTTGCCTACTTAACAACTTTCTCACAGCTAGCATAGGCTCAATAGTAGCCTATAGAAGGGCGTTGATTCAGATCGATTGGGACACATCCTTTGTTTAGCAGAAACCTAGTTAGCTAACAGTTAGCTATCTAGCTAGCCGCACATCCAAACAATGTATCATTTGCAAGCATTTTCATTGTGATATTCTTATCCAAGCCCTTGCTGACTAAGCTAACAGTTAGCCTTCTAGCTACCCGTATGTTCAAACAATGTACCTGCAAGCGTGTTCATCGTGATTTTCGTATCTTTCTGATTTTCGTCTTTGTTTAGTAACACAAGCCTCTGAAATCCAGCGTCTGATACTCTAGTGGGGGAGTGGTTGGGGGTGGGATTAGCCAGCTACTTTTCACGCCCATTAAATTCGCAGTCCTCAGGTGTGAATCTTTGCAAATCTTTGAGAGCTGTTTTCTCAGGAAAGTGTTTTAAGGTGTACCAACATTCAAAGAAGCATATCTTCTCAAATATGTGCATATTGCAGTGTATGAGATGTCATTTGAAAGCTCAGGATCTGTACTTTCAAAAATGACTCTGTGCAACTTCTGTTTTATCAGCACCAGTCACATATACCATAAAACTAGTTCAGGTGACTATGAGAGAGATTTGCCACTAAGGCAACCTATTGTAACGGTGTAGTCTGTAAGGCTTGAAAGACCTCTGGTACTGCAAATAGATGATTGGTTGATGAGATCTTTGGAATGTGATCTGTTTGAACCAGGCAAGCCTTGTGATCTTTTTGAACCAGGCAAGCCTTGATATTTGAATTATATTCATGTCAGAAAATAACAGTAAGAATGTATAGTTGCAGTGTACGCATATGTAGGATTAATTTAACATAACAGACGGCCTACGCCCACAGGCGATATGTGGGATCAGAACCGGATACGGCAGATCGGTGATCTCCAGCGGTGGTTTCGGCACCGTCTGGGCTCAGTGCGGTGGTTTATCCATGCCGGCTTGTGGACATCCTCGCTCCAGCCTCAGCGCCATGACTCTCCACAGGCTGATGTGGTGGGTAGCGCCCCTGCGTGTGATAGATGGCGTGAGGTGGGGGGCGGGGGCGGGAATGCTGTGCTTCAGCATCTGTTTCCCTTGCGCAGCCGCATCGGAATGGACAGGACGCTCTCAGTTACACTCGCCGTCGCTCCGCCGCCGGTCGGCCCGTGCAACATTAGCGTCGGCTGGCCGAAGCCCAGATCGGACAGGCGCGTTTCATACGAGCAGGCATGCTGAAGCTGTAATATATAAATATTTATTTATTTATCTATGACTTTGATAATGTCTTTACCCCAGGGATATGACAGCCCAGCACTTGAAGGCTAGAGGTTTTGTTGGCAATTAAATGTGTAAGAGGGCTGCGTGTTTACTTATTTCTCAAGCAACTGTGTATAACTCCAATGCAAGGTTAATAAATGTTCTATCCAAGTAATGACTAGAATGAATAAGCATACTGCCTGAACCACACTTGATTTACACACTGTATACACACACACATAAATTCACAGGATTGTGTATGTTTGTAAATATGTGTGTGTGTGTGTTGATAATTGCAATTGTGTGACTGCGTGTTTGCGCATGCATGCATGTTTGTGTACACTATATCAGCAGTCTTTGTATTTCCATCTTCATCACTTTAATCCATGGGGGTGGGGGGGGCAAATCTCCCCCTACACACAGGCTGGGGAAACAGATCAAATAAGACGGACGGACAGACAGACAGGCGGGAGGGTGAAAAGAGTGTCCTTTCAGCCAATGTGAGAGGGACCCAGCTGACACTCAGCACATGTGACGGGGCCTATCCAGAGAGGGGGCCCCTTGCAATATTAACTCTGATTTAGAACAGCTGTGGCAAAGAGCATGAAACATTGAGCAAACAGCTGCCGTGAATCCAGCACCACAGTAGAGACTCACACTATCTATTAAAGCTCCCTTATGATGCCGAAAGACTGACCCTCTTTTCATTCAATTCCCTCCTGGCCCCTTCAGTCTGACTGCAGGGTACTGTGGCAACGAAACATCTCTGGTCGGTCCTGAGTATTTCCTCCTGTGTCCTCGGGGGTAGCTCTGCTGTTAGAGTTTTTTTATGGTCACTCACTGCACGCACAAGGAAATGTACCAGGAAGGTGCTGCTATGCCGACGAAATAAGTAATATTTTTCCAGAGTTGTTTGAAAGCCAGGGGTTAAACATTTTTTGGGGGGGGTTTGTTGGAGGGCTCCTACAAACTGAATGACTATTTTAACCCAGTGCTGTCTTGTTATTGACAGTTTGGCAGGGGCCTTTATTGTATTGAATGCAAAGCAGTAACATACTTATAATAAAGAGGACATCTGCCATACAGTACAGGTGAGATCACAGTTTATGCTGTTCTATAATGTTGAAAGAGCTTGGCCTCTTCCAAAAAGTTAGTGTAGAGAACCTTTAGGCCTCATACAATTGGGAAATGAGGTATAGTCCTATGCCTTGTTCACTAAGATGGCCGACCACCACAGTATCACAACTTCAGAGGGATATTCAGCGCAATAGCTTTGGGAAAGTACAACATCAGCATCTGTGAAAGAAAACATTGCGAGTAAGAATGTACAATGCAGCATTTGCTGAGTTACTCAAAGTTGCAATCAAAGTGGTTCTGCAGCGGTCCCGATCGGCTTCAGCTGAACACTAGCCGTGGGTCGCGGTCTTCAGACACAAAAGCTTCCCACTGTGCTGCATCCGTCAAGATCCCCTCTGATCCGGATTGGGAACGCTGCAGCGCTTCCCCTCTGTAGCATGTTGAAGAGGACAAGCTGTACTTTAAAAGACCTCAGGGTGTAAACTGTTTCCTTCGAGACCCAAACTAATTTATTTAAGAAAGGGGAAGGGGAAGGGGGGGTCATGCAGTCGAGGTTCACTTTGATTCCTAGTGACAGGTATAAAGTGCATGTCGCTCTCTGAATAACAGACAGTGAACCAGGTTCCTCTAGGCAAGTCTCTGGAGTGCCAGACCCCTGGTATTTTCCAGTGGCGATACAAGCTCATATTCACAATACTTAGTGTCAGTGACTGATTCAAAGGAAACAGCGGTAAATAATTGATCAGTGAAGCTGAGGTGCTCTTTATTCAAATGGCAATTCCCACATTGATTTCATGAGACAATTAGTAACAGAAATTATTACACTTACCTTCTCTTAATGGGAAACTGCCTTCCCCACCCCTACCTCTAAATAATTCCTAAGTAATATGTGGGAATTTTAGAAGCAAGTTGCATCCTACTTTTCATATACATAAGTGCACCAAGGCTAAAGATGACTAGAATGGAACTTCTGGATTAGTGTATCTGATCAGTCTTTTTTTGACATTCAATAATAACAACCAACAATAAATTGTATTAAATGCCTTGAGTAGTGAACTAATATTATTTCAGGTCAATGTTCTTTGGAGTTGCAAGACAACAGCCGAAATCTTTTGGGGGAGGGGGGGGGGGCATTAATAGTACCACCCAACACAACATGATAATACTGGGGAGGACCATTTGATGTTTTCCTAAAGTTGGGAAGGACGTGTTTCTCCTGTTCCCCCCAGGGACCTATGTCCATGGCCTTGTGACTCTAGCTCGACTACTATGGGCTTAGCACTCATCTCGGTGATGCACTGCATTTATGTTGCACCAGAAGACTAACCTTCCGGCTGTTGAAGTAGAAAGGGAGGAGTTTATCTGCCAAATAAACACATTGGGTGTTTTTTTTTTTTTTCAGGACACCAGAAAACTCTTTTTTCATTTAAGTATCATGGGAGTCAAGTCCTCGGGTTGAATGTCTGATCAAAGGGATGGTGTCTTCCGCAAGTCACTGTCAAGACCTCTCCAAGCCCGGCTGCACTCATGGAGAAACAGGGTGCGATGACTGCAGGCAACTCAAAATCATACCCCACTGTCTAATCTCACAAGGTTCTCGCTGTCCTATAAATATCGTGATTTTTTTTCTGAGGTTTGTTCAAACTTCCAGACAGTCACTGACTAGGTGAAATGTCGGGATAGCTTGCTATCTGGATGTGAGCCTGGGAAAGAATGGGGTCTGTAATACCCTTAGGATCTGGATGGACAGGAGTGGTGGAACCTCCGAAAGCACACAGCTGATGCCCCAGCTCTAGAGGGCTGCGGTTCTTCTGCGGGCCTTGGCTCCAGTGAGGCACTTAACCACCCGATTCCTTTAATCATCATCTTGATTAAACCGATTTAGCTTCCCTCCGCATTTCCGAGAGCGTTAGCTGTGTTTAAAGAGTGCTGGTCGCCTCACCAGATCGTGGCCATCCGAGCCAGGAGGTAGAGCCCGGCAGTTAAAGGTACAGACCCGCAGAGCAGAAAACAGAGAGGTAAATGAGAGCTTGGAGAGTAGATATATTATGGGGAGCGAGCAGGGTTTCAATGTAGGAGTGACCAGTTAAAAAAACAACACTGGACACCTGGGATAGATGTGAATAGAAGGGATAGAAGTGGCCAATCACGGGATTGGAAGAAACATTATGCAAAAACTATGGTAAAATGGGGTATTTCTAAAGCGTGTAATTTTCGTAGGCTTTAGCGAAAACCCTGCTAAGAATTACTTTATTATATTTTCCAATTAGCTAAGTGGGGATAGTAATAGCGTAGATACTTTACAGGAAAATCCCACAACAATTACCCATTGAAACATCTTTAATAGAACATTAAATTCCTGTAGGGTTTAGACTGTGGAAATGGAGAGACAAAGTGTTTCGCTGTCTTATATTATGTTAAAAACTTGACTATGAAATAAATCCAGCTCACAATTCTGAAAATTAGCTGTAAGAGACTTTACTGATATGATTGAGATTTGCACCCTAAAAAGATGAATTGGTCAAGCAGCACAATTATAATTCATTTTTCTGTACTATGCATTTGGGACAGGTGCCGTCCTACAGCTGATAAGAGCCTTAGTTCCCTATGTTTTCTGGGCATGGTAAGCTGCTGTAACATATCACCTGCTTATCGCCTGACAACGCTAAGATTTGCTCTTCAAAACTCATTTCATCAGCTCCCTGAGGACATATAGGAGCTGTGCTATGCTACAGCATCATTTGAATCAGTGATGTGTAGACTCAATCTGCTTTGTCCAGCATTCTGAGGCGAGTGCCGGTAAGATTGTCATTTGGGAGAGCGCGATGGGGAATTTCCTTTATTCCATCATCATGGCTTCTCTGCTCTCTCCTCCCTGTGTTGACCTGCATTTGCATATAAAGAAACATTTCACCGGCTAAATTGTTTGCCGTTCTAATCCAGGACTCATCCATAAAATGATTTATGAAAATAAAAGTCCACCCAGTTTGTGTAAGAGGCCTGTTATGGTAGAGAAAGAGAGAGAGAGAGAGAGAGAGAGAGAAAGAGATAAGCAGCAAAAGAAAAAGTTAGAACATGGACGCAGGAAGCTGTGGGTTTTGAGGCATTTTGTCTGCAGTTATGAGTATAAGCAGTTATGAAGTCATACGGTGTGACATCATGTCAACATGTTACTATGGGAATGTCAATACGATATTCTTGGTCAGCATAGTTAACTTGCATTTTCATTTTAATGATGTATACAGTCGCTGGTCTGGGTATGTTATCCAAGTCTGGCACTATTGCTCGTATAAATCAGGTGAATGCACTGTATGATCTCATATTTTTTTAAGTTACTCTGGATAACAATGTCTGCTCAATTGGTGTATTGCAATGTAATGCACTGTAATATGTTCATGGCCATAGCAACGGCACTTTTTGTAATGGACGAAACACCCACAAGCACCGGAATGCCACTGTATCAGCAGGAGGACTCCATAATTCCCAAATAGACGTCTGCTGACAGTATGAATAAGGAGCTCAGCCTCTACAAATGCAGTACTCAGGACAAGATAGACGACGTTCTGGGCCAATATGCCATAAAGTGACCCGGTTATGACAGAAGGTCAACTAAGGTCCCAAGGGGACTCTTCTGTGATAGGCTTTTGTTTCCGGAAGGAAAAAAGAAAAAGGCCGGAGATAATGTCATACAGGCTCGACCATGGGCAGAAGCATTCAAATGCTAAGAGGGGAGAAATCAAGACTTCCCTCACATTCACGCAGGACCCGAGAAATGATCAAAGACAGCAATTTGCATCCTTCATCTGCAATCAGGAGAGGGGTCTGTCACATCCGTGGTTTTCTCCACCGCTGGCCTCCCAGTTCAAAGGCTACGGCAATAAGCTATTAGCCCGCATCCTCTCATTCTTTAGGGGAATGACTGAATATTTAACCGATTCAGAAATATCTCTCCGGACAGCGAATTAGACTTGTCACCTCCTAAATTGTGTTCATTTGTAAATATTTAGAGTAGTTTACAAGTCTCTTTGATGCCTCCAGTGGCAAAAGTAAATGTTTATTTTTTATTTTTTTCCTCCCCTCCTCCCCAATGTATACAAGCCACACAGTTTGTAACAACACAGTTGAAAATAGACTGAAAGTAGAACTGCTTTTGATGTTAAAGTTTGGATCTGAAAGACGGATAGATAATATAGTTAGGGCTCTAAACACACAAAGAAATATCTTTAATACGTCTTGAAGTCACGTGTATTAATGTACTACAAACCAGTATTAATTATGCAGAAAGGTGATGATGTGTCTTCCACCGATGAATAATACAAAATTCCAATCTTCATCGTTTGCCATCATTTGCCTGAAATGAGGAGGCAAACAAGCGTTCCGCTAATTGGGTGACAATTAAACGTTTAAATAGTAATTAGGGCAAAAATCCTATTTTCACAGTCATACTAATTCATATCCACTAAATCATGGTTCACAGCACTTTACTCAGGATAGTCTGTGAACATTGATATCTAATTATTGTCTCAATCGCATTCTTTAAATATGATGGCCATGCATTATTTAAGTAGATCGATCTACACAATATTTATGAGGTGTTAAACTCCAATTAGATGGCAGTTCACGCTCATTTGACACAGCTCCCCCAACCCACCCTGTTGGAGCGTAAGGTTCTGTGTAAGGCTCCGCCGCATTGCCTTTGAATGCAGGCTGAAATCACATACTCGCCTGGATTTAATAAAACTTGTCCTTAACTTCGGCTTATAATTAAGGACTCAGATTTTCTAATACATTTTTTCTGTTGCTGTTTTTCTGCAAGCACAGTTTGGCAAGTCACAACACAACACAAAACTAATTAAACAATTGTGTTTTTGTGCTTAAGAAGCAACTCTTGGATCTAAATGAAAGTCTAAGTTAAGGACAAATGTTGGTTGAATCCCGGCCACTAGTCTTGGCCAATTTATCCTTTTGTTCTGCAGCTAAATCGACTGCAAACTGGGGCCTTTTGCTCACAGACCAGCCCACGTCTCATCAGTTCTCAGGTTGGAGCAATTCACCCAGGGAATACCTGGCATGACAACTGTTCCCCCACCATTCATTTGCAATTTGCCCTTTGCAATTAAACCGGCAGGTTTCTTACTTAAAAGAGACAGGGAGAGGGATGCCGCCATCAGTGAGTGATCAGTCACGCGTGCCGTGGGTTGCTTGTTAAAAACCCAGACAACGCAACAGTCTTTGACTTGCAGGCCTGCTATCCTGTCTTTCTTCTCTCCTCATCGGCGATATAGCGCATTAATTGACTCATTATCCCAATTCGTATTCAGGAAAGGAAATTGATTAATGGAGGCAGATGCACAATCTCCGGGCGCATTTGGATCTGCGTTGTTTGTCCCATACGTTGATGTGACTTATTAGAACACATAGTATAGCCATTGCCTGGAGCCCCACAAATGTGAGTGGCGAAAAAAACAAACAAACAAATAAAAAAAAACACGCACACACATTACCCCTAAATTCAGACTTATTTTTTGTTAAAAATCCATGTGATTGTGACAGAACAAAATGTCTTAACTGGAGCCAATTTTCTGTAGCAGCCAATTTTGTGAGCTTCTCTGAAATGACTTTAATGCTGCAGTAATGACTGTGGAATCTGATTCAATGATCACATTTATATTTATTATATTTTAACATTGGTCTCCTGAGAGCTTTTCCACATTCAGCCTCAGTGTGATGGAGACAAAAAGTAGAGAGAGAAAAATATACGTACAGTGGTAGTTGCTCCCACCAAATAACATACAGTATATGCTTAGACCCAGAACTAATCACTCACAGGTTGGTTGTTTCACTTGAAATAATGTGATGCTGTATTAATTTTAGTCAATTAATTGAAAGTAAGCCGGCGTCAAAGTGATTTAAGTTATTTGTATGAAAAGCACAATCTCCCCTTCCCCCAGCCACCCAAAAATATTTTGAAAACAAATGTATTATCTCTTTTGCTGGCATCGATTTCTTTTTGATGTCCTCTGCACCCCAACATGTTTCACAGATGACAATTAGTATGATGTTTCGCAGAACAATGGTTTGGCCGGTGTTGTAAAAGCATAAGATTTCCAGGCCAAATCTTTGTTCCCATTTCCCTGTGTTGACAGCTGAACGTTCACCAGGCCTGACGTGTGCAGTTAGCTACAAGCCAAAAGTTTACCTGACACAGGGTGGCCCAATTAATGGCACCTCCTCCCTATCGCCTTCGCTGATCTCTCAGTCCCCTCCCCTCCCTTGTTCAGATCCCGATCCTATTTGAGAGAATTAGGAAGGAATCAATCATTTGTCGGCGGTATTTGCCGGTAGAGGCCTCCGCTCCCGAGCTCTGGTCTTCAGGCTGACGTGCGCGGCGAAGATCATGCGGCGTGTGGGGGAATCAAACCGACGCAGGTCGAGTCTCTGGTTCCCATTGAGTTTTTCTGACAATCTGACTTAGAACACCCTGGGGCTCTTCTGCTCCGCCCCCCCATCCACTGCCAGAGAGAGAGAAGCAGTGCTTGTGACCGGCGCAGGTTCCCACTACACGGTCTGCCCAGCATTAACGTCATTAAAGAGCCAGGGACTTTTACCCAAGCCAATTACAATAAAGTCGCCGGGATACATTGTTCATAACTGCATACGGTTGAGTTACGAGTTGGATGAGATAAAAGTGGTTTTAACGGCGCTCGTGACAAAAAGTGCTTCCCAAGCACTTATTCCTAAAATATGACAATACTGCCGGAGATCCTTGGCCCAGTTAAAGTATATTTAATGTGTAAAGATGATCTTAAATGCCGTGGATGTAACGGCTGCTGCAGAGTCCCTGTGAAAGTGTTCCAGTTATTTGAGTTTGTGAAAATGTTACCATTTGTCTGGTGACCCTTAAACTCAGGTGGATTACTGGCTGTTGAAAGTGGGCATCTTTGAAATTCTTCAGACCTCAGACCAGCTCTTTTTATTTATGTATTTATTGGACAAGGAGGTGGTTCTGTTTCTTGTAGAAAACACAATGTTTTATTTACAGCATAACTGTGTGTGTGTGTGTGCGTGCGTGCGTGTGTGTGTGTGTGCGTGTGCGTGTGCGTGTGCGTGTGCGTGTGTGTGTGTGTGTGTGTGTGTGCGCGCGCGCGCTGCTTGGAATCAACTATTATTCTGCTATATATTAAATACACGTCTGTCTAGCATATAATCTTTTTTTTTATTTCTTTTGAAATGAGTTAATTTAATGATGATTTAAGTGTTCATTCAAGGGGGGTTCATCTTGCTAAATCCCTTAACCATAAAATGAGGGTGTGTTGTTCTACACTTTACCTCTGAAAATGTGTTCCCCTTGACAGCCCTGCAGAAATACAATAATCCTATGGCAATTAACATATAACCCAGCATCCTTTGCTGTTTCCAGATATTAAAAGAGAGGACCCTTTAACTGGTGCACTTGAAAAACCCTATTTATTTCAGGTTAACTAAGTGACCCTGTTGCTACCACTATAGTGAATAAATTATGCTTGATCTGGTAATGCATTGTCAACAGCTCTTCTGTGCCTTGTCAAGATCTTACTGTTCAGCGCCTGTCCGTTCACTCCATAAAAAGCCTCTCTCAGTCATGATGGTGAAATCTTTTAAAATATGCATGAATCCGACTCAACTGGGGGGAAAAAAAGCTATCGTTTCGACAAGCTGTTCTAGTGTTTCAGTTTGAGAAGCCAACTTAGCCGTTTGGTCTGTGCAGTGAAGTTCAAATGTGTGAACTATTTTACATGGAAACTCTGACGAATAAATATTAGAGAAATACTAGCTTACATAACCTTTTTTTAGAAAGAAAACATGAAATGCATTGAAACAATCCACATTATCATTTTTTAACTGAGATGAAAAGGTCTTAAAATGTGTTCATAGTTCATATTTGCATGCTGTTAACCATGTTGTTTTAAACAAAAAAACCATATATAACCATGTCTTTTATTAATGGAGCCATAATTTTGATGATATAGCAAAATAAATTATCTTTAGCATAACCTCATTTTATCAGAGCAAAGTACACTGACTATTTAAAACTAATGATGTGGATGCCACCAACGTTTATATGTAATGTTTGCTACATGGAACCTAATATACATATGTACATACTGTATGTGTGTATATGTATGCATATTGGCAAATCACACACACACACACACATGCACAAACACACGCACACATACACAAAACTGCAAACTCAACAAACAGAGCAGTGCTTGTCACAAGATATCTTTTAAATATGACATTACTTTACAATAGAGACATGCACATATGTTTGATTTTTTGTTTGCTTCTATTGTTTGCTATTCCACTGGGAGACACTGAGAGACGACGGTTTCGGTAAATTGGCAGGTCACTCACCCGTCCTTAACGCACATCAAACAAGCACAGGGCATGAAATGAAACATTCATTCTTCAGTTCCTCATGCGGGACAGACCCATAAACACGCACGGCAAATTATTACGCTAGCCACAGACCAAGCCCACTCCATATCCTGAGGTTCCAGCGCTAATGCTACTGTTTATAGACTCTCTATGTATTGATATCTAAAATGTAATTTGTTGTTTTATAATTTGTTGTTTATAATTTGTATTATGTTGGTTAATGTGGGGGGTTTGTGGTCTAAAGCAAGAAAATATACTTAAATTAACTTGTACAGTATATGCTATGTTTCCAGAGTTAGCATTTATGAACAGATTAATTTAATAGTATTTATTAAAAAATATAAAGGTCACATAATGATCATTATATTTATGTTTATCGTATATGTTTTATGCTGTTTTATACTGCTTTCCTACAGTGCTTCTTTCAGTCTCAGATTGGATGCACCATAATTCCAACTGAAAATAAGATTAAACATAACTGGTGTCTTTTGTTAATTGTAACCGTAATGTTTTGAAGAATACACAGGTAATACTTACTTGCTGTTTTTGGAATTGTTGTCTTGCTTTAGACCCCAAGCTCATGAATGCCCCTATACCACCCATTATAAAGCCAGCAGGTTGTCAGAAACTAAAGTCAATATCTAAAATATCCTCTCCACAAACAACAACTGTCTGAGCCAATCAAAAACGCAAACTAAAACTTAAATAATATTATAAAGCCCTAGAAAGGGAACTATCCCATTAGTGTATCAAAAGTTAGTCTTTAATTCTACCATTATGATTAAGATGTCACTTCACTGTTTCATTTATTTTTCTTACATTGCAGAAACACCCAGAAGTAATAGATAGACAAGAAACGCTGCCCCCAACAGCACTCCTGCAAGAGAGGACAAGAGACCCACTTCATTAGATGGCAAAGAAAATTAAATCTGTTAAATTTCAATGAGCCTTTTCCATTGTAATGCCAAACACCTTCTCCAGTCTAGAAAAAGAGAGTAATCGCTCAGGTCACTTCCTGAAAACATACAGTGGGTATTGCGCCCACCATGTGGAATAAGGCACAAAGTCATTGCCTCCTGACCTCAATATCATAATTGCTCCATTTTCATTCAGCTGGTGCAATATGAAAGCAGCTTAGAATGAGGTTAAAATTCATCCTCTTTAGGTTTTTAGCTCATAGAAAAATGACTTGGAGCTTGCATATGCAAATTGCATATGTTGCAGATTAAAATGTATGCTTGTTTCTAAGAGCACTTATTTTTTTTAACCAAGCAAAATACTTCTCCCCAATCTGTGCTGTTTTTCAAGATGAAACCAATTTTCTGGCCTCGCGACGTGTGGTAAGTGTGCGTCTCACTCCAAACAGTAGAGGGCGCCCATCGGCTGCTGCAGCTCTAAGTAATGGTTGCTGCTGGCTGTCAATGAAAACAATGGCTGGGAGAGTGTAGCGGTAGCCCTTTTCTTTGTGGTTTAGTTGCTCTGGAACATCACCACCGGTGTTTTATATAGGGCATGGCATTTTGCTGGGAATGGCACTGACTGCAGAATAATCAAGGGGCTGTACATATAGGCCTACATTAAATAAAGAAATTTAGCTGCATCCCACACTCTTCAGATTCACAATGGATATATTTTTAGGTTACATCTGAAAATTAAATGGCAAACGTCAATTTCGGACAACCCTTGCAGTTGGAAATGTTTGAAAATCTCCCATGCTTGAGGAGAAAGGCTTTGTGAAGTCTTTGTAAACCTTCTCGATAGCCCTGTCTCTCATGCTACAATTCTCAGACCTGAAGATTTCTACTGAAGGCACAAGTTCAGCATGACTGACAAATTAGTTATGCTAGCCTTCAATTTCAGATAAAATACAATACAAAGAGACTCCTTTTCTAAGCTGACAGTGTCCTATTTGCAAGTGATTCCTGGCAGTGTAATGACCCTATATTGTTGAGCTCAATTTTACAAATATCCTTATTGTATATCCATCTACACCATTCTTGCTCTATGAGGACATTAAAGATTTGTAAGGAGTCCATAGAACAGTGTCTTGACTCATCCGAAAACACACTTTGGGGAACAGAAGGATTTGTTTTTGCATAAGACAAAAAAAAAACCTCAGGTGGTTGGATTGGGAACATGAAATTACAGGAAGTTTGCCAATACAATTCTGATTAGATAATTCTAGGTTCCAAGAACTAGTTTGTCAGTGATTATCTTTTTTTTCCAATTCTGCTTCCCCTGTGACAAAAATATGACACAATATGTCCCCCTGAATGTAAAACAGAAACTAATGAAGTTAGCAGAATGTTGTGGGAAACATACAGGCCCGGGGAAATGTGACATTGTGTCACATTTTCTTCTTTGGGTTAAATCACTTGCTAACATTAATTAGTAAACATGCTCCCAAGTGGCTCACTAGGTAAAGGTGCTCAATGTAATTGCAGCATTGGCTATAAGGCACAGGTACCCCACCAGGGGTATGAAGACGAGGGTTTCTCACGTCCCAGCAACAAACCAGGTGACCACAGGTTGCGCCGGTTGCCATTAGCGCTCCTGTATTAAGGGCTCTTTACATGGGATGCGACAGTCGCTTGATCTCCATTAATTTTCAATAAGAGGCGAGCGGCTATAAGAGGCGACTCTGCAAGCGATTTCCGTCCCCCGTGTAAAAAGCCCTTAAGTTTGTGGTCTACAGTGCAGGTTTTTGTGGCCGAATGCAGTGAAGGAGTGAAGTTCTCCATGCATGGGTGCAGGTGCCACAACAGTCACTTGAGAGGCATAATTGGGAATTCTAATTTGGGAAGACAAAAAAGGAAAAATATTACTTGAAACTTTAGAACTGCTGGATTAGCAAGTTGCACAGCTATTATACTAATAATCAGTATTTAATTGTTGATTTACATTGTCAGTGATAATTGCCAAAATAATAATTATCATTTTTTGAATATTATTATTTGATTACTTGATTACTTTTTTTTATACTGAATTGTGAGGTTCTTTTTCAATCACTGACGTGTTTGCTCATTTGACTTTGTTATATATAGAATCTGAATAACTTCAGAAAAAATAATGAATGCATGAATTGTAAAAGAAAATGCATTACTGTTATCCAATGGAACTGATCAAATAGCAGGATGAGACTAAAACAAGTTTTAAAGTAACTACACTGCCTGGCCAAAAAATTATTTTGTTGGACTGCCTTTAGCTTTGATTTGTTGTGGCATTGTTTCGACAACCTTATGCAACGTCACAACATTTATTTCTGTCCAGAGTTGCATTCATTTTTTGTCGAGATCTCGTATTGACCACGGGAGAGTCAAACTACTCCGTAAAGTCTTCTCCAGCACATCCCAAAGACTTTCAATGGGGTTAAGGTCAGTACTCTGGTGGCCAATTCACGTGTGAAAATGATTCCTCGTGCTCCCTGAACCACTCTTTCACAATTTGAGCCCAATGAATCTTGGCATTGTCGTCCTGGAATATGCCCATTGATGGGATAACCTGGTCATTCAGTACATTCAGGTACTCAGCTGACTTCGGCAACTTTTTTTTTGGCTAGGCAGTGTAAAATAACATTCAGAAATTGAATGCTGTATTACTGTCCTTTTTAAGCATTTAAATTTGTGATTAGAATGTTCTTAACTGAACATTTTAATGCTGACATAACAGTCACTACTGAGGTGCATTCAAATTCAGCGAACAAGGCTAACGTTTGTGAACGTTTGCAAACTATTTCAAACTTAACTTCAAAGTTAGCTTTGTGTTCGCCGCAAACATTTGCAAACATAAGCGAACGGTCTGAAAAGGTAGTTTGCGGCGAACAAAAATGGACGCTGGACTGAGGGTCCTATGCATGCGAAAGTGTGCAAGTCGTCCGAAATGTAAAGTCGCCGTAGGTAGGCACGACTTCGGTCACATAACCCTCGACTCTACCGGAGGCCCTTTCACTTGCAGCTATAGGTTGCAGCATGCTTTGTACTATCGGGACTACATCCAATATTTGATCATCAAGAAAATCATCAATGATCACAGAAGCGGCTGTGAGTACAAACTGAAGCTCTCTTGTCGCCATGTCTGTTTATGTTTAATGCAAACAATTTGGAACGTTCTTAAAAAGCCGTTCAAATTTAACCGTTCAAAGAGAACATGTTTGCCACGCACGTTCGGCTCTCTTCGCTGAATTTGAACGCACCTCAGGTAACTGAAAGCAATGGAGTTCTATAACACTGACTTTTGAAAAAAAGAAAATAAATAAAAAACATTCCAAAAAACCTACTTTAAAGGGTTAAAATGGTCCTCTATCTTTGTGACGTCATAATCAAGCCTTCTGTATGAACAAATAGTTACAATATGATCACTCCAGTTACTGGGCTCTTCTTTCTTTGGGATGATACCCAAAGTCGGTGACATATACACAAGGAATGTTCTTTATTGGTTCTGAGTTAATTAGGAGTAGAATAGAGTTTATCAGCATAACTCATCCACTGTTTCACTTCCAGCTTTGCTTCTGAGATTTACTGAAATGTCACGCTGCAGTAGGAGGGGGTCCACACACCCCTGCTTCTCACTTTTCCGCGGGTGGAGCCCCCCTCCCAGTGTTCCCTGCTGTGGCGCATCCCACAGACATTTCCAAATAGGCTCCTCACACGTGTCCCATTCCCAGCACAACAACCCCCCCCCAAAAAAAAAAATGAAAATGAGGACTCCTTTTTTCTTTTCTCAAAAAAGCAGCAATAGCTGTAAAGACCGATATTTGTCACAGATGTTACCACCCACATTCCGTGACTGCCTTTATAAAAGACAAGGGAATTTTCCATAAAGATAAAGCTGTGAAAGTTTTCGAAGATGCTCTTTTTTCTTCTTCCTCCAGCTTTGCAGTATACTACACCTTCAGAAAATAAGAAAATATTCAGATGTTCTAGACTCATGCCTGAGGGAACCCTGATATTCTTCTGGCTTTGTGATTCTGTGGTATTAGAGAACATTCTAAGAGGACTTCCTCAGTCAGAAACAGCTAATTAGTCACTTGCACCCAAAATGCCATCAGTTGAGGAAGAAAGGCAAAGTACTTTTACTTGCTTTCATGCAAAACATAGTCCCATGCGTATCCAACCTATTCAGCAGGTCCAAAACTAACAAAGCTTATGAACAAAAGAAGGAAATGGATTCTGCACAAACTTTTGGACAGAATGTTGCCCTCTTATGGTGCATCCAGAATGTATTCTGAATAAAGTTTCAGGAAAGGGATACAACATGTATGGCTTATGTGCTAAAAGTCAGTATACCAGAACTCTACAACCCTGGTCATGAGGGGCCACAAGGTCTGTTGGTATCTTTTTTCATCTTAAAATCAGCAATCAATTCAGACCCAAGAAACCATGTGAGGTGACTAAATTGTGAAATAAACAGATTTTCTTGGTAAATGAAGTGCTGAGCAACCATTTTAGCTTAGCTAATGTTTTTTTGTCAAGTTGGTTGTTTTTTTTTCCAAATGGTTTTCAAGTTTCAATACATGTATACATCACAAAGCTAAATGTATGAGTACTAGTATGGGTATGTGGCATTAGAGAATGTAGGAATACAGTGCCGGTATGGTTTTTAATGCAATCATAAAATAGGAAGAGATTTTTTATGCCTGCGACACTAGCCACTAAACTGTCAGATAAATTTATTGCCTATTTTGATGGTTTTATTTGGTTCCAAAGTACCCCCGCCGAAATAGTATGTTTAGACCTTCCCATCTTTGCCGTTTATAGAATATAAGATGTTTAAAACATTAGCCCTCGGCTAAATTGTAATCATGATCCGACAAAGTACTTATTAGACTCCTTGTCATTGTAGATAAAGAAACACCTTCGCCCCAGTCTCCAACTGTCCTATTCATGGGCCCTTCCATGGTTACTGTTGCTATGGTGAACAAAACTTTGTCAATGTTCTTGAGACACAATGTAGGTAGCTACAGTATGTGCGTGGTAAAGGTGCCATGGAAGGGCCTTTACTTTATTTTTTATAATTTTGCTGCATGTTTTACATATACTAGGGGATGTACTGTAGCCTACAATGGGTTGTTTTCTCCTGTTCTCATAAATTAAGATGTACAGTAGCATGTAATGGAGCTAATAAGCAAGCCAGCTAGTGTTTCTTACAGTCATTAATGTAGTTAGCTACCGACTCGTCATACCTAGGGAAATTGCATCTGACGGCAGTGCTAACTACCTATTGTTACCTCAAGCTGCAGAAACCCAGGGAATGAGAAAATATAATGAACAGTTACGATGGTAACCATGTTCTATGAGTTCCGGGTGACCATTAGGGTCGTCAACCACAAATGAATCTCCCAGGTGTCCGATGCATCGGAAACATTTGTCATGGACATGACCCGCATGTAGTGACGTAATTACTCCCTATAAAGTCGCGTCAATGCTGAAATCCTCTGACCCTTTTCTCGCCCTTAAAGGGTCCCGAGTGACTATGACCCCTAATGGTCATCCGGAACCATTGTAACCGTTCATTCTATTTCGTTCCTTTGACCATTAGGGTCGTCAACCACGGATGACTAATACCCACAGTGTCAGGAGGGATCATCATACATTTAAGTGGATGCCAAGGCTGCCGGCAGGATGGTTGCACCGACCGTTGAACCCGGCGCCACTTTGACATGATAGAATTTCGAGAATGTGCAGGGGGACAGTCATGTCGCATCACAAATCTCTTTAAGAGATGCCCATGAAGTAGCCATACTTCTTGTAGATCTACCCTGGATATTCATAGGCAAGGGCTTAGCACTAGCCTCATAAGCTGTGGCTATCGCCTTCACTACCCAGCGGGAGAGGCTCTGAGCCGAGAGCGCTTTCCCTTTGGTTTTACTGTAGCAAACAAAGAGTTGCCCTGTACGTCTGATGGAAGCGGTTGCTTCGACGTAGCATCACAGCGCACACACTGGACATACCAGGTCCATTTTTGTCCCCCAGGTCTTTCAGGGGTTTATCTGCCATCTGGGGGCTACCAACAAGAGCTTGTGGTGACCCTGTGCAGGATCGTCCTGACCAGTGGTAATGGTGGAAAAGCGTACAGCAGGCCGTCCGCCCATTCGTGCGCTAACGCGTCCATCACTAGAGGACTGGAATGTTTGTTCATCAAGAACCACCAGGGGGAATGAGCAGACTCCTGAGAGGCAAACTGGGAAGTGGCCATTTTGAAATACACTGGGTTACTTTCGAGGACTGGTGGGACCTTACTCCGCCTTGATGATTTATGTGGCACACTGTTGAGGTGTTGTCTGACCTCACAACCACATGCTTGCCCCGTAGCATGGGCAAGAAATGCCTTAGACAGCCACCCAACCGGTCAGTCAGGCGTCCGTTGTTATCACCATGTGTCGTGATGGTATAACACCCATCCGGACCCCTTTTTCTAGGAAGCTGACTCGTTGCCATGGGCGGAGTAGCTCACAAAATCGACACGTCACCCAGAGGTCCAGTCACCCACTGAACTGTTAGTGGAACCTGAGCCTCCCACCAACCCTCTGTCAGATTGGTCTCCTGTGTCAGACCAACTCTGAGCAAACTGGGTGTTCGATGCCGCTGTAGCGAGTGCATCAAACCCGTCCAAATTCGGATCCCTGTATGAATCCTCCTCTACTGGGAGCCCCTGTTGGGGATGGAGCTGGGGAGCCGTTTCTGCTTTTGCACGGTCTTCCAGCATCTCCGTCAGTTGTTGCACTGCAGCCCATAGCTGTGTGACTTCTGTGGATAGGTTGGTACCCCTACCAGCCTTGCCCTTTCTCTGGGAAGGGCCCTCGGTGGTGGAATTACCCTTACATTTTGGGGCAACCTCTGCTGCGGTTGGCGTTCTGCCTGAGGGGGGCATGTGGGCCATGAACGCATCAAATCGGTCCTGCTTGTTCTCCAGCGACATAGCCATACAGCATGGGCAGGGGTCTGAGAATGCCTCCTGCAGGTGCCCTAGGCCGAGGCACAGGCAGCACCGGGTAGCTTGTAGATTGTAAGAAACCAAATCTCACTGGGGTACACCCACACCCAGGTTCGATTTGGAATCAGTGAAAATACAGAAGGATACAAACCTGTACTTGCTGTATACAAACCTGTTCACCGCGTGAATATGTTACGCTTGAGTGAACCAAATGAACGCGGTAGCACCGTGTGCCTAACCGCAGCCAATATACATGCTAAACGTAAACAACCGCTGTTTTTAGTGTTAGCAGCATAACCAAGAAAACAATATCCGTCTTAAAATAGCCAAGCTATTAGCGGATATCGCATGCAAGTGCTTATCCCCGCCTTTGGAGGACGATAAGAATTGTAGCCCCCGACCGAAGTCACAAAGCGCTTCGGTATTTGCACAAGATACAAACAGTCTCACGTCTCTACTCTGCATCGGCGAGAAAAAAGAAGAGGATTTCCGCATTGACGCGCCTCCCTTTATAGGGAGGAATTACGTCACTACGTGCGCGTCATGTCCATGACGAATGTTGACATAAGAGTCTCGATGCATCGGACACCTGGAAGGTTAATTCATGGTTGAAGGAACGACATAGAACTGTATTTGCTAATTATAATAATAACTATAATAACTTTAATAACGTTTAGTACCTGTCCTTTAAAGGATGCATTGTGTGTGTGTGTGTGTGCTTGTACATTTACCAAAGTCTACTATTTGTATTATTCACTAAAGACCTACATTTTCACCTTTGTTGAACAGTTGAAAGAAAGATGATTTTGTTTTTTTTAAATATGGGGAGCAGTCATACCTATGAATCTGCTGCGACAGAGATTCCATTACATCACATCCCATTTCATGGACCAGTGTCACATCTAATATAGGAAATTGTAATAATCCATCTAATGGATAACCCATTTTTAAATCCACAAGATAGACACTGCTTAGTATAAATGCAGCACTGAAACAATAATATAAATTAAAACAGTACTGATCTACCTTTGTAATCTCCATAATGGTCATTGTAAGTGGCTGCTCTTGGATTGGGGGATGGGAGGTCATGCTTTCAGGCAGAATCTGGCACACTGGAGTGGGCTGGCCGCCACACGCCAGGAACCCAGGCGAATCTGACGCAGGCGTGGTATGAGTACAGCGGCAATCCATGGGTTCTAAAGCCTGATTCGTTAAGTCAGAAGTCAGCCCAGTATATCTCTTGGAATGCCATGGTCTGGACCTACAGTAGGAAAGCAGAGGAAAGAGATGGCATGCAGAGGACTTTTAATAATAATAATATAAAACTGAAAAGGCTGGTTTACAAGTGTCAATACATTCACAAAGCTTAATGTATGAGTGTTTGTATGGGTATGCTGAATAAGAGAATGTAGGAATACAGTGCCGGTATGGTTTTTAATGCAATCATAAAATAGGAAGAGATTTTTAATGCCTGCGCCACTAGCCACTAAACTGTCAGATAAATTTATTGCTTATTTTGATGGTTCTATTTGGTTCCAAAGTACCCCCCATACAGTAAAATGTTATGATTGTACATCCCTAAAGTTATTACATCAAATTATTATAAAGGTAGAAATATGGCATGCAAGAGAAAGTTTGCATTTTATGATGTTATATGAAAGCGATTAATTCTGCTTCTTTGTGTATAGTGACTAATTCAAGATGTATGCATTTTCATCTAAAGAATACATACAAGTAATGCCATCATCTTTTAAGATATATTATCTTGAATGTATTGTTTCAGTGTGAGGAAGCTTCTACTATCCTCCGTAAGACCTTTTCTCTCCACCAATTAATCTAACACAAATGAGACAGAGGAAAACATCAGATTCAAGTTAATCTTAAAACTTAAAACGCACATTCCCTGTGCAATTCCCAGTTATTTGAGCCCATACGTTAGATTATTTTGAACTCTGGGGGATAATGAAGTAATTCCTAAGTAATTAAATGTATTCATCATACTTAAACAATCCCTCATAAAAAAGAGTCTAATGAGCATTTGTTTTGATGACGGTGGAAGTCGAGAGAAACCTATTTATAATTGTTACTACTTGCGGGTCATTATGCCGCTATAATTCGTAATTCGTCAGGGAGCGTCTGCTTCAGGCTGCTGAGCGGTTCGCTCGCTCGTTCATCCAGGGCATTGATCTCCCGTGCAGCCACGTCACCAGGAAGCAGTCTAACCACAATGCACCAGGGGTTGCCATGTGGTAAGCTTACACTCCGTTTTACTGTGTATATAACATGTCTGTCACACAAAATGTACAAGTAATTTTTGCGTTAGCATTGTCTTGTTCAGTGGGTGAAATGCTGAGCAGGTATCAGAAACAAACGACTAAAGAAACTGAACAAACAGCACGTAGAACATTCTATTGTGGTTGTGTGGGTGTGGGTGTGGGGGATGCAGGGTCATTGAGGGTGGTGTTCGGACCTCTGAGGACTTAGCAGAGCCCGTCACCTGTTCTTCTTCTGTGTCCTTCCACCTATCCTACCTGGGAGTTTTCCCTGCAACAGACGTCTTATCAAACGTGACTGATTGCTGTAATCTGTACTCTGGGCAGCCATTAAGCAAATTACCTGAATCATTGCAAGGATTAGACTCATTAACACATGATTAGCATCAAATTAAAATAATGAGTGTTTAACTTGTGATGTCTTCCAGTTGTTGGAACAGCTTGATCAGCCACGCCAGGCTGGCGGTGAGGTGGTTCGTGTCATAGAGCTTTTCAGGGGGTCCGGGGGAGGGGGGGGAGGGGGGGGGTGTGGATGGTAGAGCAGGCCGGCGGTCATGTGACCGGCTGCTGGCAAAGTGACGCATGAAGTTCCCAAAGCATCGGTCAAGGTGATCCTGCAGGACGGGCTTTCGTACGGGAGAAAGTTTAGCCCCTGATGAAAACATTTATAACCTCTTGAATAATTTCAATACAATTGTGAGGTGTTCCTGTTAGGGTTCAATAAGATGGAGGATGGTTGATGAGAGTTTGTCAAGGTCATGTGGTCACTGGTCGACTGAGAATGCTATGTTGATTTCTTGTTACCCCTATGAACATCCCCCTTTACTGGGATATTATGTGATTGAAAAACCTTTTAGTTCTCTTGATTGCAGCAGTAGCAGCAGAGGTAATAGGTAACAGTTATAGAAGCAGTTTTAGCATGTGTAGATAAAAGTACTTTTATCCTACTTATGGAGTCAATTCATGCTGAATATAATGTGATTTTATAAATTTTTTTCTGTGCGCACATCTTTTTAATGGCATAATTATTAATAAACAAGTATTCTCCTTTTTAACATAGTATTGAATTAGTCCCAAGGTAACAGTCATGGTGACTTCTTCATCAAAGTAAAAAAAAAACATGAAATGCAAAAATAAAAATAATAATAATATTAATATTAATAAATATAAATTTTAGAACAAATGGTAATCACAGTTCGCTTTCTCTTTATTATTCACTATCAGTATACTGTCCTGGTGTCTCTAATCCCCAGGCTAGACTACAACAATTTTGGAAGTGCACCAAAAACCCAGAATTAAATTTTTGACATTTTCATCTGTAATGTAAAAGGTGTACGATGCACCTGTCTGTCTGGGCCTTATCTTTTTATCTCTCATCCCACAAAACCTCTAGGAAGTCAGAGGAGGAACATCTGTACAGCCAAAACGAATCAGCTGTACTTGTACATGCGGTTTATCCTCAACTGCTGGACAAAACATTTCAAAAAAAATATATTTCCTGCTCAAATCAAATAAATAATGAAATGTTATGCTATAATTATAATTTCATATGATTGTCCTCTTAAAGGAAAGTGGACAAATGGTCAACAGCAATACAGTATAATGCACCTTCTGCTTTTATCTTAATAAAAGATTTATTTTAATACTGCAAATGCATATTTGGTACCATTAAGTGTAGTTAAAAACTGTAATGCTAACCTGCTGTTGGGAGATTATAACCAGAATGAAATTATGTTTTATCAAGAAGCTATGGATGACACCAGCTCATAGGTCGATTTAATATCATGTGCTGTGAGCACAATGTCTTTTGTAATAATGAAAACAATAGTGGGGCTAAATACTCCAGCCTACATTTAATTTAATCTAGGGAGGATTATCTTACTCCTAATGTCAGTGTTAAAGAACCTTGGTGAATATTTAATACATTCTCACTGCAGATGGTTCTGTAATATTATAACCATGATGTCAACAAACTTAGTTCCTTCATATTGGAAGAATTACCATGGACAACATTTATGTCAAACTTAGTGAGCAGTGAGCCTAAAGCCTAATTCATACTTTGTAGCAGAATTACGACAAGTGTTGCGCGACAGAATTTAAGGTGTCGCACAACGCTTGCCATTTATACTTTAGCGAAGGACTGCTGGGAGGGCTGTGTTGTTCGCCATGGCAATGAGACACCAAACTCCTGACCATTTGCTTATATTTGTAAACTGATAAATCAGACTGCGTGACAAAGTATGACATAAAATTCCAGATGTGCACAACATTGAGAAAAAGTGTCCGGCGACAATTTTTTTTCAGTTGAAAGCGTGTCATTAACTACCACAGAAATAGTAGTTCAAAGACATCCATACGCACAAATATAGATGGAAATGTGTTGCAGACACTTTCTGTGACTGCTTTTTATTATAAACACACTGGCTGCTTATTAAATAATATGGCAAATGACCTGACGCTGTTATGAAGCACATGCGTAGTAACACATTACAACAGTCAAGATACATGCTCAACATATAACTATCTGAAATATCCCCCAAAATATCTGTTCGATTTATGCTTTAATTTGATATGATTTTCAAAGGACGTCCTCAGAAACATTTGAAAATGTAGCAAAGAAATATTGTTTGGAAAGGATAATATATATTTTTGTAACTAATTAATATTTAGGTATATTTGAATAGATGAGGCATTTCTGATGTTGTGTCGGTTGGTTGGTGAAGGTTGTACGGAGAAGAAATGGTTGGAGCATTATATTTAAAAACAACACAGATCACATAGAAAAAAAAATTTGACAATACTTGAAAGGACCAAAGGCTTAAGTTGATCAATTTTGCTTGGTAATGTAGCATACATTATATTTACAGTGGCATCTGAAAGTATTCATACCCCTTCACTTTTTTCACGCTTTATTGTGTTGTAGATTTAAATTTTTGCCCATCAATCTACACTCAAATACCCATAATGGCAAAGTGAAAACATGTTTTTAGAAATTTTTGCAAATGTATTAAAAATCAAAAACTGAAATCTCTCATTTACATAAGTATTCATACCCTTTGCTTTAACACATTTTTCAAGTATCATATTTAATATTTGGTCGCATATCCTTTGCATGCTGTTACTTCCTGAAGTCTGAGACCCAACAACATCAAAAGACTCTCGATATCTTATTTTCAGGTACTGTTACAAGCGATACTATAACCTCTCTGCATTTGAATTGATCTCTATGGGAATTGGGGGGGGTGAGACTAGATTCAGCTGTAAATTACGCTGGTACAGTATGGAACACATGACTGGCTAAATGGCTGTAAGTCAGCAAGGGTCTAAGGTATCAAACGAGCCCCAAACCATCACTCTGCTGCCAGATATGGAGTAGATGTGGATGGATCACTTTAATGGTTGTTTCTCCTGACTTTTATCCCCATAGAGTTCTATAGGAAAATGAGTCAGGAAAAATAACCCTTGCAGTGATCCATCCACATCTACTCCATATCTGGCAGCAGAGTGAGTGTTTGGGGCTCGTTCGATAGCTCAGACCCTTCATAACGTACAGCCATTTAGCCAGCCATGTGTTCCATACTGTACCAGTGTAATTTACAGCTGGATCTAATCTCATAACCCTTTATACTCATCTTTACCAGGGGTGCCAATACTGGCACTGTATATAGTCTATATTTTTTTCCTTTCATAATATGTATATAATCACATACAAATCTGCATACACACATGCAAACACATACACTTCACAATGCTTTCTGGCCTATTTCTTCAGTTGTCTGCAACTAGCAATATTTGTTTATGGAATAAGCCCATTGCTTTGACATTGCCGTAACAGCTGTGAGAGAGGGTTTCACGATACAGTTACCAGATTGGCCAGAAATCTCTGACATTGCATTGACTCATTAGACCCAAAGCCAGTTGTCACTGGCAAATGTTGGGCTTGTTTATGCTCCATGGATTACTTGGCCAAACAAATTGACCCTTTACTTTTTATTCAGTCAAACAAACAATATGAAACATATTTTGTTTAGAATGTTATCTATGGAATCTTTGTAAGAAAAATGGAAAAGTAGAACGGCACTGTGTCATCATCTGGCTTCTTTTTCTTATATCTGAGCTTGTTAAAATCTGTTTAATAAAAGTGTTTACACCATTGGCAAGCTTAACACACATGCCCTATTGCCAAAGTACTAATGTTCTTTGATGAAGTGGGCGTAACATGTTTGGACGAAGCTGAACATTTGGAGGTGCATTTTGGACAAAAGCTCAGTTGTATGGCTGTTGAGTATTGCATCCAGCTAAAGCACTCCATCTCTAGCAATGCACCATGGTCTGCAATTAAGGCCTGGCCTTGCCAGTCCTGGCTGTAGCTGACAGCCCTGCAAGGTTGGATCTAATTTGTCATAAGGTTTCCCAGGGTGCAAGATTGACCCTTCTAGTCAGTCATATGCCTGCAGCCTGTCTGTAGCAGCCATGTAAACAGTGCAGTCTTCTGGCAAAAAAAAAACCCTGAAAAAAACTATTACAAATATTTATTTTTAAGAAAAGAAAAAATGTACATATTAATAAAAAGATATGTTTTATTAAAGAAATTATTATTATTATTATTATTATTATTATTATTATTATTATTATTATTATTATGTCATTATTTTAAAAATCTAATCTTACCCCTTACCATAACCCTGAAAATCCCTGCATTTCATTTTAAATAAAAAATATATATATATTTTTAACTAATAATAAAAATCTATATTTTTAGACTATTTTTTTATTTAAAGAATAAAATAGGAAAGGTTTTTTTAATGAAAAATAACTCTAACCCAAACACTAACCCTAACCTTAACATTAAGCCTAAACCCAAAAACCCCCTAAAAATATTTTTTTTACTAATTTGTTAATTAAAATGAGAATAAAATTATACTTTAAAAAAATGTTTAATTATTAAAAGATCATTTCCCACCAATGATAATGCGAGAAAAACATTGTCATGTGAATTAAATAACATTTGTAATAATAATTCATGACTGTTTCCCATATAGTGATAGCTGGTATAAAACATTATTAAATATAAACTACACAAGATACAGTACCCACCTGCCAAACCCCCAAATGTAGCTCCACACACAGCTCCTCCCAAGTCTATACAAATACAGTTTCATGTTCTGATACCTACAGTAATATATGCACCAACTTCCTGCAGAGCTGATGGTTTATTGCTTCAAAAAGTAAATGAGAAGTCATTTTAAGGACATGGCGCGCATTCCTTAATTGCACTTGATTAATAAAATACCAGCTCTGCGGATGGGGGTGTGAGCTATTAGCATGTTGTTTAAGCAGATTAATTGTAGTAACAATGAAAGTCTGCCACCCAGAATATTGAATCTCTAAACTTGTCATCATGCCTGAACACTACCCTGATTAGGCATTGTAAATGTCCCAAGTAGAGTCACCATAGAGACCTATAGGTTGTTCAAAAATGCTGGTGCAACAGAAGCACTGTACCAGTTTGAGAGCACACCATGGGCCTTTTTTTAATGACATAGTGTATATTTATTTACATTTAGTGACAATTATGGACCAATTAAAGACTGCTGACAAGCTTCCAATAACGAATCATTGCAGCAAGTCAGCTACTTGCATGCTACCCAGCCTTCATTGACTACAATAACAAGCTTACAAGCTATCAGGTTCATTTTGTACTAACAATTCAAGAAAACTATATTATATTGTCACACAATATAAATGTCCTCATATCAAAAGGCCAATGCATACTCTTCTTTGTATTACTAGTTTAGTCAGATCCACTGTAGGAACTGTAGGATCCACTGTCTTGGTGAACCTTGATGTAGAGATTGAATGTTCCCGGTAACATAATAGTGCATGTATTATGACATTGATGTGATGTAATGAACAAAATGTGATGTAATTGTATGGCATCAATGTGATGTCATGTGCCCATGTTGATGTAATTGTGCATCAGTATTATTTTGTTTTGTACACCATGATAACTTATTCATCATATCTGTCAATCTTAAAATGAATGTACCGGCAATTACTATGGGGGTGGAGCCTGGTCCAAGAGTATCTTTTTATTAGTTTGTTTTTGCCAAAACAATCTTGAAAGTGCTAGATTTGTTGCAATGTACTTTCAGAAAGAATTAAATTTTTCAAAACTGTGGGTTATTGATAACAGTCAGTTTGTTGCATGTATAGTACATTGGCTATATTTTCTGGTTTAAAAATGCAATACTGAGCTGGTAATGATTGACAGTGTGATTGTCGAATCCACAAGTGAGATAAAGACATGATGTATTTATGGGGTACCGTGATTGGATTTTAGTGCTTGCTCCAGAATGTTATTATTATGTCTGTGTTCATCCAATGGTGTGAAATATCTTGTTATCAGGTAAATTTCTGTATAAATACAGTCTGACTCTGTGGAGGGAGCAAGTTTAGTATGCGGATAACTCCACAAGGACTGCAGTTTTCAAACCAACAGTATTTTGTTGTAGAGCATGTTAAATAGTTTTGTTGGGATTGTGTTCATTTACATGCCTACCTGGACTAGCCTGTGTCAAGACTCCTGTGTTTCTAGTTTAATCTGCTATTCACAGAAACATTGGCGGTTGCAGTCCTGTACATTTTATTTGAGTTTTTATAAATAAACTTGGTGCCCTATGCGAGGCTGAGCATATCCAATTTCCGCCCCAATTTGAAATGGTCGGTTGTCTGCAACCGCAGCTGCGTACATTTTGTGAACCCCACTGCCGATTTGTGAGAGTGTAGACATCCATGGCTCTCCTCCGAAACATGTGGTGTTGCCAGCTGCTTCTTTTCACACCGCAGACCACAGCTAAGCTCGCACAGACTGGAGTCGGGGGATTGTCCTTTCGTATGCGGCTTTTCTGACTGCATTCTACGGGCGCCCGATTGACCAGCAGGGGTCACTAGATCGCAATGCACACGGACCCCGGTCCGACTGAACACTTCCATTCCATTGCGCATCGCCCTGTGGAGCTACTGGCCACAGTCGACACTGGCATGATCCGGATTCGAGGCTCATCCATGCACAAGAGTGTGGTGCCTTAACCGAATGAGCCACCCAACAGCCCTTCAGTTGTACAAGATTACACATTACAATTTAGTCATGTAGCAGACACTTTCAGCCAAAGTGATTTACAAAAGTGCATTTTACATGGTAAGTAAAAAAAAAAGAAAAAGTGAGAGACAGGGGTGGAGCAGGGGTGTAATGTTAGGGGGGAAGGGGTGAGAGTGGGCCCCTATATAACCAACAACAACTCAATTCCCCCGCACCCGCCCGTCCCCGGTAGAAAAAACGTGGCAAATAAAATGTGTTCGAATGAGCAGGAGATAATAGTAATAATGCGTTAGAAGTGTAGATGCAACCAGCAACTACAAACATTTGCCGTGGACATTAACTGCCGCTGTCAATAGCCCTGCTATAACCCCAGTGAACATTTTTGTGTTGAAAAATCTGTGAAAAAAAGGTGAAACGCCGTCTCGCGTCTAGGTGAAAAACAGGTTCAATTTGGTTGAAAAGTGAAAGTTTTTTTGACTGGCTAGGATGTAGCCAGGCTATATCCAGGTAAAACCTGGGCCAAATTGAGCTAAATTGACACATTCATTTCAAAACGTGTGAAAACCCCTCTCAATCTGCGATTTCCACCCCTCTAGATGTCTAGATTTCGGCTTTTGCTAACTGGGAAGGCACACATGGAAAAGGAAATTTATACACTATCAATTTCAAACATACGATAGAATTTAAGCCCCGCCCCCATAACCCACAAGTAAGGGGCTCTACAAAGGAATATGTCAGGAGCAAACTGTATTGAAATGACAATAACCTCCAGCCTATCAATCGTAATTATCCATAACAATTTCTATTATCATGTAATATAATTTCAGAATGATATAAAATAAGAAGAGATAATATTAAATAATCATTTAAATGAGAAAAAATACAGTGCAACCTTCCAGTGGGCCTTCAAGGTGAGTGGGCCGTGGGGCGGAAGACCCCTCCAAAAGTGAGTGGTCAGGACAATGGTGTGCTCAACAGGGTTAGAACATTCATAGGATCCATGAGCTATGCTATATTATCATAAAAAAGCAATAATAATACTCGCAACCAACACCACAAGTCTGACAAATTAAATACATGATAGCTAATAATAGCTAATAGAGTCCCGACACAAGGTCACCTGTGGCTGTATGCAAAGCTAATTGCTTTGCACATCACATGCAAATGAGCTGATGCCTGGCTAATCCAATTCTATTATGCTACTCAACAACACATCGGCAGAAGTTATATTTACCCTGTTAAGTGCACTCTGATTGGTTTCATGTTCACATTTTGGAAGCGTTTACCTATTGCTAACACATTAACACGTCTAAGCACAAGTGATAATCAACATTTTATGAGGATGAAAGTTGAGATGCAGGCAACAGTCTAATTTAATTAACGTTTCAACTAGATGATAGATCGATATAGATATGTAGATAGATAGATAGATATCACCACAGACTGTTCATTTTATTGGCCAATTTATGTTTGTGTTTGTAAATGATTTTAAGCACCAGTGTTTTTAGATGTGCAAACTTGAATTACAAAGCTTCTTAGTAGAGTACACAAGCAAAAGGTTAACCACCTTTCCAAAGACATCCTCTTTTTAAATTCAAATTGTTGGGGCTGGACGAGTTAATGAACTTTAGATGGGAAAAAAGGTCCCTTCCTTGCAGTAGCAAATAGCCAAGGGCAATAGCCGATAACTAATGTGTGGAATATTGCAATTAGCATAGCAAAGTACTTACAGGGATCAAATTAAAAAATTCATTAACGCACGCACTTAATTAAGAAACACTTTTCGGTTTACATGATAAATTATGACACCTATTAAATCTTCTGGTACAAGCTGTAATGGCTTCTTTGCTCCTGGGCACAGAAAGAGTTTCCTTTCAGGTTCAAGGAATTCTCCAAGGACCTACAGTGTTTGTTACACTTTTATTAGAAATAATGTCCCCTGCAAGAGATGAAGGTAAGCGTAAAGTAATCCAGGTCAGGAAACTTCAGGGGCTTTGCTGTTCATCTGCATCTTGCTCAGACATGTTTTCATTAACTGATACATGAAATTGTACAGAGAAATCAATTGGATTTAGGGTTTTAGGGAATTGGATAGCCTGGGTAAGCCAATTCATTTCTCCAGGCAATGCAAAATGCCTGGAAAATGAAAGTCTAATCTGAAGTCTTAGAAATACGCAGATGAAACAGAATCATCTCATGATATGGCACAGATACATACTCCTCGGTACATTTAGCTTAACGTAAGGTGAGTCAGAATCATGTATAGTATTTGCAGTAAAAATATGTTACCTGTTTTATATGGACGTGCTCATAAATTACACCATTAAATACATCCTAATACCTTTATGGGGCTATCTTTTAAGGGTTGGCCATAAATATGCTGAACGATTCACCTTACTAGAGGAGTATTGACTGAGTTTAATATGGTGCCGGAGAGTGCTGGATAAACAAGCCACCAGCCGACTAATATGATACTGCTTTTCAGACAGAATGTTGAAATGACCAATGCCCTTTGAACTTATTTAAACCAATCAGATTCAATGGTTGGACCTCTTTTGAAAAATGACCCATTCTGCTACACAGAGGGAGATTTGAGAAGGGCAATTTATTAGAAGTTAAAGTCTGTGTGTGAGTGTGTGTATGTGTGCGTTTGTGTGTGTGCATGTGTGTGTGTGTGTGTGTGTGTGTGTGTGTGTGGGTGTGTGTTTGTGTGCGTGTGTGTTTGTTAATGTGCTTCGAAGTTTGTCCCAGCAGCAGGGCTGTTATGTTTGTAGGTGGCAATCAGCGCTAGAGCAGGAAATCGCTAAGGGCTAATCACTTCATTAACATACCAGGGGTGTTTCCAAGCATTACAGCCTTTCTACACACACACAAAAACTGCTTCCTGTTGCAAATTATGAATTATAAAACTGTTCCTCATTATGAAATGATGAACATATCCTAGCAAGAGAAATAAAATCAATAAAGTAATGTTCCTGGAGGGAATCTGTTTATTCATGAATGACATTGGTGAAGCGCATTAGTGTTAACCCCCGTTGTGTCTGAAACTGCCCACGAGGTCCCGCAGTTGTCCTCTGATAACGGCAATGTCCTCTGATAAATCTGTGACTGAATGATTCAAATGCAGCTTTTGTACAGCGGTCTAATAGGGCCGTTTCCTCTCAGCTGAAGATGAATTGCATCCCTCTATTGATAATTTCACCTCCTTTAATATTAATTCGACCTGGGTAATATTGTTACCACAGCGATACAGAATGCATTAGCTAACCGTGTCATATCTTCAATAACAGACTTATGCCAATGGGCAAAATGTATAATATGAGGTTTCCCATCAGTCCCGGCTCATAGGGAAATATACTACTATATTTTATGTCATAGGCACAATAACATATAATGGCCCTATTGTTTTTATCTTAATCTCAGACTGTACAAAGAACAAACCTTCAACATCGATTCAAGCATGTATTTCCCCTTATTGCTCTTTACTTGTAAAGAAATGCGCACAAGATCAGGGGGGTATTTCACAACGCGGGATTAAGGAGTTAGCTGGCTAACTTTCATATACCTGTATATTTAACTTTTGTAAATATTTTGAATTTGATGACGCCTGATTGGATGAGAGCCTGTGTTCCTTCAAAATATTTACAAAAGTTAGCCGGCTAACTCCTAAATCCCGCTTCTTGAAATACCCCTGAGATCTCGTACCCTCACACTAGAGACTTTGGCCCTGGTCTATTTATGTTAATCTCAAAATGTAAATCTAAATTAGAGTTCAGGGGAGTAATCAATTTTTTGTAAATACAATGAAAAATCACAAAATCATTATCAAGCCGAGCCTACTCAAGCTCCTGCAGTTCATGATATTACATACTCATGACACGCAGGAGCGTTGTGTCTGTAGCCTAAATCATTGAGGTTTTGTGTGTTCTTTTTTATTGCTTTACATGCAGTAACTGTAACTACAACCGTTTGATTAGTCAAATATAACTAGAAAAATTACTGTAATAAAATTGAAAGTAAGTAACCATTAACATGTCATAAAATGCAAAAATGTTGTATTCCATTTCTATTTTAAATAGGCTACCTTAGATCATGCACGGAAGGCAGCTAGAATTGTTTTTATTTTTCCGCTTATAAACTCTGTCTACGTTCCCAGAAGACAATGTTTGCATCATCCAGAGAGTAGCAACAGTGTGGAAATCAGTTCAACTTCCTTCTGGTGCAGCCACTTGGTTAAACTCACGTATGAGATCATTTCGATCATTAACTGCGCCTCGCCGTGGCCCGTTCTACCAATGTTAAAAGAAAATATTAGAGGAGCATGCGACAAAATGCTTGCTGTATCCGCCGTGTGCAGTTAAAATGAGGATTAATTAAAATCTAAACGAAGGCCCTGCTCCGTGCTTATATTGCTTAAACAAGTGTCCAGAGTCGGGTGCCATGACTAAATTATTAACTGTGTATTTCATAATGTTAGTGACAATATGTTAACGTGTTTTTTTCCCTACCCCTGCCGAGAACAGATGGCTGCTTTTACTTTATTTTCCACATCAAGTATGATTATTTCTTTGTGCCAAAAGCCACCTACCGTTCCTTGGTCTCCGTTCTAATTATTTATGTTGGTAACACACAGCAGGACTTGTTATCAGTTGGATGGTGTCTTAATAAAGGAAGGCTCATCAACATATTGACATCGTGTTCAAGGGGAAAATTTATCTTCGCGGAAGTGGCGGAGGATTCACCGATGTGAAGCAGGCCGCTTGCCAACACCTCCAAATTTGACCTCCTTTTGTTCCATACCCCCCCCCCCCCCCCCCCCCCCCCCCCCCCGAAGTTTAGTCTCCTGCTCTGATCTTGGGGATCATGTGATGATAATTAGGTAAAAGCCCATTAAAAAGTCAAATAAGAGGGAATACATTAACATTGAGACCGGCACCTGATGATTTCCAGTTGAATGTGACAGAGAAGGACAAAGAGTCCAACTGTTCGACTGCGCGTAAATCCGCCCGCGAAAAAAAAATCCCCCGTACGGCCGCCAGGCGTGATCCTCGTCGGACATATGATTCCGCACATTTGCGATCGAAGATTTACGCTAATGCACCTACCAATTAACTTCAGTATTCACAAATAAAGAAGTTCAAATGGCCGTGCTCCTAGCTGCAGAGGCAGAATTAAATCTGATTTTTTTAAATGTAGAACATCACAATGAAACGTGCGTTATGCATAATCCTCTTCTGAATGCTGCTATAGGTTGAAAAAAGAATATGCTGTAATTGTGAGTCCATATATGTAGCCTCTACTCTTTTGAAACGCAGCTGAAATGGGTTCAAATATATGTCATTTATGACGGGGGCGACACACAATAATTACATTCCTCAGTGTAAAGAGATAAGCTTTTCCATCCATTCCAGACTCAGAACAATACCCAGGATTACCATGAGTGCAGTGAGACAACCTCCCACTCCCATTACAAGCTAGAATTAAGAACCGTTATCTACCCATTTAAGAATATATATGGACAGGGGCGGGGGGGTTGCTGGAGTGTAGTGAGAAATGCTGTTGTATGGCCAGGCCAGGCCGTGCATTGGCCCTAAATCCATAATAGCTTTAGGATTAAAAATATGGTCCCTACATTTAATTACATATTGCTTCAGAGAGGATAACCTTCTTGCTATAGCCTAGATGCACGCCACTGCAGATAGATTGAATCTGAGGACACTGAATGATGACTTGTTATTATTATTATTATTACTATTATTATTGCAACATTTATACATGTGCTAGATCATAATGAACATGAAACTGTATTTGTTTATTTTACTTAGCAGTTGCCATTTGTTCACAAAGTATCTCTCCGCTTGAAGTATAGTACCGATAGACTGTACTGGAAACAAAGTATTGGATGCCTGTAGTATAGTATGAAATTATACAAGATAAACAAAATAAACTCAAACCTAGCTTTAAAATCTAGTGGTTCTGAGCAGTGCATTTGAGGAGCAGTTACACACTTTTCCATTCAGTTAGGTATAAACGTAAAAGCCACGCTGGCTACAAGTGCAGGCTGTGCCCACCACCCATTGTTGCTAGTCAGAATCTGGGTTATTTTATTATCTTACTGAACTACAGTGTGCAGTGGTGGGACACAATTCAGTAGGTGGGCTTAATTCGGCGAGGTTATCCTTGGGTAGAATAAGTGCCCCTGACTACTCATGAGTTTACTAGCTGTCATCTGTAAGAGATGTACCTGTCCTCCAGTCAGCACTAGCTCTCTTGTAGTGAATGTCTTGTAGTGTATAAAGTAGTATAAAGGTAGTCTCTGGGTGAATATAAAAGAGGAGTGTGGTGGTGACATTAGACCCTTGTACAGGTGGTTATTTAAAGTTGGGGGGCGGGGTCTGGGGTCAGTATTTACCCATTTACTTAACTTGTCCATATTTTAGGACACGTTAAGTAAATGACCTCATAGCAGTTCAATTGAATGAACTCGTAGGACTCCTAGGTTGCATTGTGATACGTGGAATAGAACAGAGTCAATGTGACAGGAAAGGAAAGCATATCGATGAACAGCCGATGTAATAACTGTCTCGTTTATTAGCCGTGCATCCCGTCTAGGTTAGCACTTACAGTTTCACACTAAAAGGAAGTCAATAAATGCAATGAATCCAATCCAGGGAATGAGCCATCAGTCAGCTGTGGAATCTTCTCTTATGGGCCAGAGCAACATGGCCATGCACTGTGCCTGTGCCGTTCACCACCATGCATGGATCGCGTGCGCACTTCCAATGCTCGCTTGCCTAATCTCAGTTAAGAAGCAATTTCTTAACCAAATGTTCGATGAAGAATGCTATCTTCATTTACATGTCGATGCGGCGCTTTCATTAAAACTAAGTTAGAGTTCAGGGGATTTATAGCAGATAGAAGAATATAACAGCCATAAATTAAATCTGCAAATAAATAATGGCTTTAATGGCCAGTAAAAGATTATGCACCGTGACTTCCAATTAAAACCTCTGAACTTAGAAATAAAATGTGCATTCTGCAACCAGCTGTTTTTAACATGTTTGCTGATTTTGAGGCAAAGCATATAGTTTGCAAAGTGGTAAAAAGAGTAGTGCATTGAATAAATTGCTAAAGTGACGGTATATTGCACTGGTTTTGAAAATATCGGGGGCAAATTACATGATGTTAATTAGTATGCAAATGTCTCCTTTATGATCACTTTTTTCACTTCCGTCATCACATCTATCCCTGCACTATTTATCCTTCAAGTAACAGCTTGATTGAATTCTGATCTGCAGTGTAATAGTGTGCAATGATTTACAGCTTTGTTAATTAATTTTAAAAGTATTACTCATAAGTCAGTTTTTTTTCCTTTTCTGTCCTATACAACTGTACAAGAGGACAACTCCCCAGCAACAAAAACGAGTGTGCATTTTAGCACTCTAATCAAGAAAGGAGGACATATAATAAAAATACAGAATTCCCTCCAACAGCTTGAAGAGGATGTTCATACAATGGCTTCATGAATAGCTCCCACGTCTCACAATATAACAACAGACAGACTTATAAACATACTTACTTTCTTGAAGGAGGTTTGAAAAGGGAGGTTCACATGTTGCATTAATATTATTGAATTATGTTTTTGCTGTTTCCAGCTAAAAACAAACAATACAGCCGCCAGGCTCTGACACTTCCTCCAGCAGTACTGTGAAAGCAGCAGAGCATCACATGGGTCGATCTCGCACTTTAATGGGAGGGCCCATTGTGAGATGTCTCCATATTTTAACATCGTTTCGCAGACATTAATTTAGTGAAAGCCCCGGCTCAAAGCAAGGATTAGCACCGAAGCGCAGAAAAGTTTTAATTAAGGTCAATAGCTGGGATTAAAACCATGAATATATTTCAAAGATAAGCATAACATTGACGTATTGTCTATTGTCCTGTGGTGTGGGAGTTTGGAGTTGGGAAGGGGGTGGGGACGAGGGGGGCTGGCAAAAAGGTGTGTAAAGTCTGCACGAATGTGTATATGTTCAAAAAATACACACAATTTGCATGTCACCTTTTAATTTAAGGCTGAATTATCAATGCATGCATGAGCGTTTGAAAGAATTAGGGAAAGTGAGATAGATAAATCTGTTTGGCACTCAAAGCTACTGTATACACAGAAAACATTTTTAAGCAAGAATTCTTACGTTAAAAATGTTGACCCCGGCCATTAATTGATATAGAGACAGAGTGAGGCTTGACTACAAAATGAATACTAATCAAGTGTTCCCTGGGCAACGTTGAAGTCCATTTAATCTTTCTCCATCTTCAGTGGTGAATCTGGCCTCGGTGAACAAAAGTTTCTGGGCAGAACTGACCCCAGGCCCATGTCTCCTGAACATTATACATGGCGGCTGTCACCGTCCAGTAAAAGTAGGGCACTCCTTCTCACCCCAACCCCCACCACCAAACCCCCCACCCCACTGTGACACCTGGAGAAGACAGGCCAGAAAGCTGTTCAACAGAGGGTCTTCCACTCATGGTAAGAATAAGCATTTAGAGGGATCAGTGGGTTCTTAATCCCGGTCTATCTGTCTGTGCATGATTTCTGCTGCTTCTATTATCATTTTGATACTGTTTAATACCCGTAATCCTGGGGGAAGCTATGGTTTGAATTAATGTAAGCCCCTTGCACTGACAGTATGTCTCTAAACGTTGAATGAAACAGGTCCCTGTAAAAAAAAATATACAGTATATATATAAAAATTCCCTATATGTATTATAATAAAAAACAATAATAATAATTCCAGTCCCTCGCTCCTGGGCTGGATATCAAAGCTTTGTTTTTAATCATGCAGACTAATAAGACCCCGGAGAATAATCTTGTGGCAATTTCCTCCCATAAACAGGATCATATCTTGGTGGGTCACCTGCCATAACCTTCTGTTGAATTACAGCCCCGTGATCCACTCTGATTGTTTCAATCAAAGCAGCAGATTTGAATATCCACACGACTTTCCAGTAAAACCTTTGCTGTGTGATTTATTCCCGCATTGAGGAAATTACATTCGCTCCCTGTCCCCACTGTTTGGCATCTATTATAGTTCATTATTATCTTCTCAGGCCACACCGCTCAATGATAAAAAAGAAAAGCAGAAGTTTGCGCCTAGATTGAGGCATAAATTGTCTCTTCCCTGCTGTTGCAAAACACTGGGCCGTATCTGATTATTCTCTCTCTCTCTCTCTCTCTCTCTCTCTCTCCAAGCTTCCTGTATGCATACAGATACGGAAAAGCAGTTCTACATTCTTCACGCATATTCATATAGCAAATTTTTAGCACTTTTATTTTCTCAAAAAGCCCAGTCATACATACAGTAAGCTCTTCCTATCACTCCTTTCCATTAATTTGGAAGGGAGCACATTAGCATTCACGTCCTCTGAAACGCATGCAGCCTGGTGCTGCTTCTTTTATACTCTGCCATCTACTGGCCTGGAGGACTGGTGCTGACACGTTTTATGTTTCATCACAGCCTTGGGGTGCACCACTGCACTCTGCTAATGTGGAATTTTTCACACATAAATATTACACTATCCAATTTTCTGATGTTCTAAATTTTTGTACTCTTGCCACAAGTTTACCATCTGAGAAAGTATTCAACACTAGTGGTTACTTTCTTTCGTGTCATTTTTTCCTTAGTGAAACCAGCAGCTATTGCAAAGACAGCTTTTTATGCATTTGTCCCTTGCTACTTTTGTTCAAAAGTAAAAAAAAAAAAAAAACATCCATTCTTATTTTTACTCTATAATAATACTTTGTCATCACTTAAGTTAATTTTTTTTTATCTTAAAAGAGGGATTAAACCGTCTACGTATATATTTTTACACATGTATCATTTTTTTTGCAACGCAGTTAATTTCAAGAAAACACAGTAACATTCTTCGCTCTTCCCAGAGTTAAACTTTATTAATAATAGCACACATTCTGCAATAATCATGTGGGGCATTGTTTAGGGTGGTGATGAAGATGTTCCAGAAATAGGCCATCACCAGCAGAGTGAACATGGGACAACCCCTTTCTAATGGTAGATTGTGGGTGGAGGGAATTGCGGGTAGCAAAATGAACAGATGGGCAGAGTTATGGCAATCGAAGCCCCGGCCACCTCCGTGGGCCACTGCCCACGGTTCGAACAGGAGGGAGCGGGGAATGGGCCAGCGCCCGAGTACCCAACTAGGTCCCGAGCACGGGGCCCCATGGACTCCCTCACCCTATATCCAAACAAGGTTGTATGAGGCATTTGTCAGCAGCTGTCAGGCTTTTCTCAGAAACACTGGGAGACTTTTTTTCTTTCTAGGTAAGCAGGTGTTCTAGCTTGCTTTATAGAACAAACAATGAAGGGAGGGGGGTTACTGTTTTTTTATTATTCCTGTATTAAAACCTTAAGCTGGTTGTTATGTTCTAGGTAGAGGAAAGGCACGTTGAATCGGTGAACCGGCCGCTGTTTGCTTGTTTGCGGTCGGCCCCAGGAGTAAAGGACGCTAAACGAACATTTGAAGTCGGCGGAGGAAGGCTAACAGCTGCCACTGAGGAACAGGTGATGACTCCACCATGAAGGAGAGCTGACATTCCCCCAATATCAGCGGAGAGGAGGCGAGGGAGTCTCCATAAATAACCTTTAAACAATCTGCCTCCTTCCACTATGTTATTAATTACTTTTATGGCCAAAATCAAACATCTGTCACATTGGAATATACAAATTAATTATGCAGCTTCTTCCCATCAAGAACGATATAACACCGCTTGCAGTGGTCTTATGAAGGGAGAGAAATACAAAGATCCAAGAAGGATTTTTTAAATTTAAATAATACCATACTTAGGATAAAAGGATGCATGTGAGCAACTATGTGATAAACCTCCATTCTATATAATTTTACCATAAATTCATAATTTTACCAGTCTGGTGCAGAATACTGTCTGTTCCTAATCCCTCATATGTTTCATACTGTATATAATAGTATACACTCAATACTTTATGATAACATTTTTTTTATTTTACAGCAAGAAAGCTTTTTTAGTCCATGACTTCCTGCAAGGAGCCATTTTGGGTGTGGATGGTTCCAGAATATGGTGTTTCGTGGTCTTCAGCACATGCAATGACAGAAGACAGCTGTCTCCACATCCTCCAGACCCACAATGCAGCACCCTGGGAAGCAGACTGTTCATGGGTCAGCACCTCAGAGGGAGCCAACATTTGGTACCAGTTACCAAGCTTTGGGGGGGGGGTGGGTTACACCCCGCGCCCCTCCCTTCCGCACAGGGCATAGAGCAACACGCCCAATCTCAGTGAACCCTCTCTAGCTGGCGTTAGCCATCATCCTTCAGCGCTGAAGGGCCGGGTGACCTTGAAAACGTGTAGACTTTTTCACCGCCGTCGCGATGCAGACGCCTCTCTGCCGGGCAGATAGAGTACAGAAGGAGCTAACGAGGGGGGGCTGCGGTGGGGAAGGGGGGGTTGAAGCTGCGGTGGCGGCAGGTTAGCCAGGATTTATTCGTTCGTTCATCTCAAAACAATTGCTCAGTGAACCCGCAGCATCTGTCCGTTTGTACAGCCAGCTCCTTTTATTTTATCATTTTCTATCACTTTCAAACTCTTTGTTTCATTTACTCGATCTTACTCGAATTGATGCGGCAATTCACTCTCACACATCCCATGGAAAACAGCGCATTAATTAATTTTTAAGCATCTATTTAACAAACCATATTCAAGTAAATCACATTTCTTTCTGAGGTTTTATGTATAGGAAACCCTCATACCATCTAATTATTTACCATTACATACGGTCATTGTTCTCCCCTGTATCAAAGATACTGCTGTATGAAGAGATTTTATCATTTTCCATGACAGCTTTTCAATAAAAGTGAAATGTTTTACAAATTCTGCTCGTTTTGTTTATCTGGACTGGCAGACCTACACAGAAACACCCTACCAAGTTCATAATTCAAGTTAAAAATAAACTTTAATATACCTGAAAAGATTTTCTTTTTACACTTAGGAGTGTAAACAATTAATGGCTGGGAGGCATGGCAGCATATATTATGACAAACAACACATGCTCCATTATACCAGCTGGTGTAATGATGTGATAATGTCGGACTCATTAACTTCAGCACACAGTTTACTGTGGCCTTTTATGACAGAATTAATTGATTCACACATACATTAAAACAAAAATAACTAGAATGAAATTCACTTGGAACCAAGCATCTAATCTGCAATAAACACTCGTGCTAGTACATTGAGGCAGCAGTATTCATGCAAATGGCTTGTGGATGAGCGATAAACAATTCAGAAAGCGCAACGTTTTACCATTAGCATAGAAACTCCATTCATTGCCATGTAGTAGTAAAATCATATCTTTTTATTTTTTTAACTATTATGTTTTCTTCCTGTTTAAGTATGATCTAGATATCCCTGCTTGTGACTCGCTTTAACATAAAATTTAAAAGTTGTATTCTATTCATTTGTCAGAAAACCTGTCAATAAATTCCTTGGATACTTATGACCTTTGTGTTAGGGGCTGGTTACTTACCAACAAGAGATACTTTTTATCTTACTGTAAAGCAGAAATAAATGAAGCACAGCAAAATGGTAAGAAGCAAATCAAACTGTTCAGTGTTAAATCAACTCATACATTTACATTTTACCCTCTTTTGTTCATTGGAGGTTGTTACCGCATATTTCATATTGACTCGCCCACAGTAGGTGGCAAGCAAGGCCTAACTCCCATGTAAGAGAATGTATTGTGTCACTGTAGACTCATCCTAGACTGTAAACTATAGTCTGCCAGTGACTGCTTATGGAATGGAAAACAAATGAAGATAATGATCAAATAAGATATCTCACGAGAGGCAGCACAAAAGATTATTTTCCCAAGGTACTGTATAGCCTAGCTCTAAGAATTTAGATGTGTTGCTTGCTTTTTTTTCTTTGTGCATTTTGTGAAATTTGGTGAACCAATGAGCCTGTTTTATTTACTTCAAGAGTGTAGGCATCTTTTATCCGATTTGTTTAACATGGATAGTGCTTTAATGTTTTTTTTTCCCCCTTTTCTTAGAACCTCATTTAAAAAAAAAAAAGATCTTTGAGAAGGGAGGGATTTTCTTTGAACATGTGAGATGGTGAAAGTATGTCATTTAATCGTAGATTTACAGAATGAAAAATATGTAAGCCGCTGTATTTCCCTCAATGACTTATGCCACACTGGGTTATTACCAGCAATTTACAGCCGTATGTTTAAGAATTTCCCCCGAACCCCAGAGATGAAATGAAGAAAGATTTAAGTTACTAATCATTTCTGAGCCTTAACAACGGAGGTCAAATCAACTATCCCAGAGTTCCATATTGAGGAAATGATTCTACCTCTTAGCTGGTCTTAGGGTAATTGTGTACAAGCTGTGCAGTGCAGAAGACCGAAATGAATTCCTTAATCCGTGTCTGTCTGTTATGAACTATGCAATTACATCCCAGAATAAATAATCCATCTCATGAAGATTGACCGGTATTGGTTTTTGTAAAGGACACGCTGTAGAATCACAGGATTATGTGTGAATTCTTTATTTTCACCCGATCACTTAGTTATCACTATAGCTCATCTCCTTATCTCCGCATTAAGAGATGTCAGCGGGTATAACATATTCAATAAAAAAAAGAAAATCCCGTTTAGCAGAGTATTTCCATCAGTTTTTTATCCAGTTTAAGAAATATTTGCACAGTGACCTTGTGATTTCAACGATTGAAAGCAGAACATTGTGAGCTCGATTCCCTGGTCCTCGCCCCTGAAAAAGACTTGTGGACATGGCCGTACTCACTACCCAGCTTGGCTTTCAGCACCACTGAGCTGGTGTCAGCCAATAGCCCTAGATGCATTTTTGCAAATTAAATCTGGACGAACACCAACTTCGGAAGGACACTAGGGCCCTGGACACAACTTCCAAATGCCCAGTAATTCTGATTAAACTATGATCAGTTCAAAATACATTTGCCATAAACACAGACGGACTCTATTCCTTGTAGCATTCCAAAAAAAAATGTAATAAATAATAACACTTTAAAAAATTGTGACGCTTGATTTAAAAATTTTTTTAACATGTCAGCCATTGGGTATTCTGTAACTGCGGACACTAACAGCCTCTCTGTTCTAATCTGTGATACACTGTGGGAAGCATTGGCATGGCATCCTGTTATATAAGATGGTGTTGTTTTTTTTCTCCACTGTTGCGGTTCTGTTCTTTTGTGCTGTGCAGCACATACCAGATTGTTGCTATTAGCTCACAGCCCATTGCCAGAACTGAGGCCATTGATCTCTGTCTCGGGGAACTGGGCTTTGCGGTCCAACTTGATCTGCACCTTTACAGAACATAATAAAGACTTTGTCCTTATGCTGCAATGCTGGAGTCGTGGTTTGAGCTGAAGTGTACAGTAAGCTAAGCTACTGTCTGTTCCACTTTTCAGGAAGTGCGTCTGAGTGTGTCTGCGAGCAGATGGCTTGGACCTTTAACCCCTCATAGGTAAATAAAACATGGAGAAGAGAGGGGGGAGGGCATTGGAGGGGGTTGGGGCTGCCTTCGTGCTTGAAAAATCTGTGTGTCTCTAAGTCTTCAGTAATTCATGTTCCAGCTTGTCTCACCTCGTGGACAGATGTCAGCAGAATCAGCGACAGCCGATCGCGCTGATCCCGCCGTAATCGTGTGCGATGATCCCGCGGTGGCTGTGAGCTGTGGGAAATACTTCCGTCAATAGTTCCACCGCTGACAGATGCACCGATAGGCTCCACCTGCCCCTCCACCCCCCCCATTCAAGACCCTGCCCCCCCCCCCCCACACCTCCCTCAACCCCCTGTCATCCACCAAGCTCCTCCTCAGACCTCCTTAAATTCTTTTGTCCACCGCCCAACCTCGCCTGACCAGAACTTCATTTCAGTGACCCCATTTCCCAAGAGACCATGCTCAGATCACACAGGAAAAATGTCATTTATGTATTTTTTATTTTTTAAAAGAAATTATACATTCCCAAAGCAGTGTTAGTCTTAAAAATAAAATAAACAGAATACATAAATATATATATATATTTTTTTTTTTTTTTTAATGTGGGCATGTTGTTAGCCCACATGGAAGGAAATGTGTTTCCAAGTTACAGGCTGTTGGTCTCATGTCCCCGGCTGTGGCTTTCTGAAGAGGCCACCACACAAAGCGTATGCCTCCCCACAATCGATTCTAGCATACGCTAAGCTAAGATAGCACCGTCAATCATTCCTACAGACATTAGTTTTACGCAGCCCTGTGCTGTGGAGGCCCTGTACGACGGGATATTTTCGAACAATTTATTTTTTCTGCGCAACGCTGGATGGGGGGTGGGGGGGGGGGCAACTGAGAGCTCTGTGTATTCACACCCGCTCCAGGCTAGTGTAGCCACTGTCGGGGGTTCTTGTCTCCTGTAAAGCCCTTGACAAAGGTCACAAACAATTTGCCCGTTCCTGTTATTAAAATAAAGATGGGAAGGAATGATGATCACTGTGCCCAGCAGCTAACTTCATCATCTGTAGCAGTTCCAACATATGCTTGCAAGATCATAAAAAATGTTACATTAAATATGGTGGTAGATTGGATTTTGTTCCAGGGTAAATATAGCAAGTAAATTTTTCCCTCTGTTCCAGGAATCTGTTTAATACTAGTGGCTGTTAATGCCACCACTGATGGTGATGCCTTTTGCATAATGTAATTTATTGTGGATCGGGGTCCATAAATGGGAGGCATTATAAAATATTTCCATTATGCACAGAATGTCACTAGGTAATAAAGGCTTTATTCCACTTTTTATGGTTCTCAATCTGTTGTTGTTCCGGGCATTTTTTTTCTTCTTCTTTTTCCAATCGCTTAAAAATCACGGAATATTTTAACGCCATACTTCACGGCAGAAAATATCTCAGAGTCCTTTAACAGGCTTGTCCCGGCAAGAACCTTCTTTCGGCCGGGCCGAAATGAGACCGTGGATCCAGTTAAGTGACAGAGCATCAGCTGGGCTCTTTTTATTATGTATATCTTTTATAGAAATTATATATCTTTCGTTAACGGGACTGTAAAGGCTACACAGTCATTTAAACAGCAGTTCAGACAGATTGATGTTTATGTCATTATGGATACAAATGAAATGTGCCTTCCTTTCTCGACTCACATAAACCAGAAACGGGCTTCATTCATCGCTGACATTGGAGATAAAGTCAAAGTTTGCCTTGCTCAGGCGAGTGAGAGAACCGGGGGTTAGTTTACTGTTTGACCCTATGATGAAAAAATTATATGTCCATTCAAAATTTTTGTAAAAAAAAAAAAAAAGGCAGAATACAATACCGCCTCCTTAATGTTGTTTGTGCTTTATTTCACAAATAATGCACTCTAATTAAGGGCTGTATTTATGATATGGCAGATCCTTCATTTTTGAGTGTGCAATTTTCTTACACTGAGCCATGAATGAGTTTGTTATTTTTGACTCTGACAAGCCCAGTGTATTTTTCTTTTGGTTTAATTCTTGCTGCAACCAGCACCTCTGTAGTGAAATAACACCCTAGTACAGAAGGTTGTTTTTTCTATAACAGAATATATTTGAGCTGTGAGTCTGCATTATTTTCTCTGGTTTCTCATGGGGTTTTCACTCTTCTAATTTGCCCCTCAATCTCAAACAACCCCTTTCCAAAATTTAACTGATTAGCTAATTGTAGTTTTCATTTTTACTGCACTAAATGCACCATGGCACTAAATATGCGGCACCATTTAAAGGGTTGGGGATCTGCAAGGTACAATATCATTACTTATGTGCAAGACATCTGTAAAAGGGATGTAATATGTTATTGTGCAAGACTATTCAAATCCAACATGACCAGCAATAACAGAGAAATCTGTATTTTTTTACAGTGACATCTATTGAGTGTATGATATAAACATGACAACGTATGGCCAAGTATATCCTTTATTCCAATTACAGTAAATATTATTTGCGCTTGTAAAATTGTTTTGCATTTTATCTCCCAATTTTCTCAAACTTTGTTCAAATGTACAAATTCTCAATAATATACACTATGTAGTATAATGACTTGTCGCTGTAATTTTCACTGTAAATTCAGAAGCAAAGACAAGCACTGCATTCCGTAAGATGAGCTGCGCAGTCGTTGCATCGTTGTAAACTTCATGCACGGCTGGTTCAGGCAGATTGCAGGCTCCCAGTGAGATGGCACCTCCCTGCCGGACTAATCCCCCATGGGTAGTACTATGGCCAGTCATGGCCAACCAGCCATGGTCAAGATTCAGCACCAAACCACCACCCTGAGAACCATCACTTTAACATGATCAATCCCTCGATTGAAAAAAAATATGTAAGGAACGGTCAAGGAAAATCCGTAATATGCTTATAACCACGTTATTTAAAGCTATTAATGTATGTGTTAGGTGTCAGAGGGGGAAGGACCCAAACGCAGGCAGGAATATGAAAAACCGAAGTTTTAATATGGGCAAGGCAGCAATCCGTGGTATAACAGGCAGGGTCAAAAACCGGGGAGACAGGCAAAGAAACAAAACAGTCCACAGAATGGTCAAGGAACAGGCAGGGTCGTAACCGGGAAGGCACAGCAAAGGTACAAAAGTGGAATCCAAAAACAGGGTCGCGAGAACACAGGCAGGTGTCCAAACCAGGGAGTCAAAAGAGGAACACAAAGAAAACAAAACAGACGGGATACAAAACAAAACAACAACAGGCAAAGAACTTGGGAAACAAAAACTAGAAAACAGAATAAACAAACAGCTTGGGCAGAATCTCGGAAAAAACAGGCAACACAGAAGCAAAATATTTAGTACAAGGAACTCGCGAAGAAACACTGAAATGACAAGGTATATATACACACAGAGGGAGACAGACAGAATGGGAATCAGGTGTGTAGAAGCAGGGAGGGGAGATTGCTCACAGGTGAGAACAGTGAGGGTTAACAGGGACCAATAAAACAATGACAGGGGAAACGTAAGACACGGACTGGAATACACATAGACACAATGATAACAAACGGCCTGGAGTTAGCAGGTAAACAAGTGCACAGCTCAGAGGGGAGGAACACAAAAGTGGACACGTGCAGAGAATGCAAAATCACAGATGGATACAGGGATAGGATAACGAGGAGGGAAATGACAGCTGCAGATAGAAACTCAAGATGAATTAGTAATTAGTAATGTTAGTAGTGAACTCTAGAACCCTAATGTTAGTAGGTTAGCTGGTTAGTATTATATACATGTTAGTTTGTTAGCAGGTTAGTATTAAATCTAATCTAACAGTTAGTATGATTAGGACATTCCTGTATGCTGAAAAGAAGGGTGGAGTCGAAAATCAGATCTGGTTCGAACCTATGGTTCAAACCAAAGAACTGTATAAGAACAGTTCTGTGGTTCAAACATGTAGGGCTGGATGACGTCGATGGCACTCGGGTTGAGGGCGTGGATTTAGACCACACCCATACAATCCTTTCAAGACTGAGGGTGCGTCCCAATAGTCGAAAAATGCACCCTCCCTTCCTCCACTACCACCTCCTCTACTCCATGCCCCGGAAACGGATCTTTGCGTTTTAATGTCGCTGATTACATCTTAATATTATTACGTATTAATGGTTACATATTAATTAATGTCTCGACACAAACCACAATGTCAGGTACATTGTAGACTGTAGCCTGCAACGAATACACAGGACAGAGTCGAACAGGGTAAACTGAAAAACATGACATGCAACACAAGAAATGGGAATACAAAGGAAATGAAAGGGAGGTGGACTGGAGGGAAACGGCGGATGTTACATGTTGTTTATTTTGTCGATATGGATACCAAGGAACGCAAAATATCAAATCGGTTGTCAAGGAAATGTGCATCGTGGAGAATTCTAAAACCACAGAATGCCTGCAAGTAATGTGTACTACAAGGTCAATGTAGCGAAAACCTCAAAACTAACACGTTTCAGAAATGTTTCGAAACTATGTGTGTAGGCTACGAGGCCCAAGAGAGAGTGTCTGTTGTAGGGAAGTACGTTGCAAAGGTAAATGTGTAACATGCATAGGCTATAGGCTACTACAACTCCTGGCTCAACTATTTGACCCAAATCCTCCCTTTCTGCAGGAAATACCACATATAATTAGCAATAATATACCCTAAAACATAAATTTAACAATATATTTTTAAAGTGACTTCATTAACTAACAAAATGTAAATAACTGCTCTCATCCACAGCGAGCACTGCAGCTCACACTGAACGGTGTTGTGCAGCACGAGTAATAATTTGTTTACAAAAAATATTTGACATAAACAGGCCAGCAAGGACACAGTGTGAACAAAGTAAACAATTGACACTTTACTTACCTCATCAGAACATAAAATTTAGTTTTGTTTTAACGTCCTTGTCAGATATGCAGTTTTCATATGCTTTATACTATATAATTATTTTTAATAAAGTAGCCTATGAATTTATAATTAAAAAAAAAAAAAATAGCTAGCTACTTTCTAAGCTAGACTGAAAAACAAACTATCAAAAAACAAGGGACTATCAAGCTAGCTATAAAAAAAATATATACCAAAAATAAATAGGCTACTATAACTAAAATATTCAAAAAAGCTCAACTGTAAGATAGCTATATCACTCGCTCACTCTATCTCCTGATTCTCCACTCCCCGCAGATCAACCGCTTCGCTTTAATAGCTGCGGTGTAGGCCGCCCTCGCTCCAAAATTTCTATTGGTGGGCATAGCTGTACAGGTTTCTATTTCGTCACCGGGAGGAATACGTCACAGGAGAAAATTTCTGGCCAATCGCAGATTGAACGTGCTGTACCTAACATTTTACCACTAGAGACACTTTTGAACCAGATTATTAAAGTTTATGCTTTTTTGCGCTGACTGCAGTAATTTGTCAAGATTTGGACCAGGATCAATCAGTAATACTTAGAAAAAATCAAATGTATCAGTTCTCATCTAAAATAAATGGTTTTTGTGCTTTGTTACCCTTTAATATACCTATTGACATTTTCTTGAAAAGATATTTGGTGGGTGTGTAGTGGATACATCCCTCTGTGATATGTTGTGGTTATTTGACGTTTTTAGAATTCCTTGACCATCACTTTTAACCATTGCAATTTTATTACGATTTCGAGATTTGTTTAAGATGAAGTGTTTCTGTGAGTTACAGCATTGAAAGTACATGAATCACAGTATGAATGTGAGTCATGTGGCCAGAAAAAAGCATGTAATTAGTTTATTTTAAATGTCTTGTGCTAACAAAACAGTGAGACTTGTGCTTTTTTGCTAGATTTTTTATACAATCACTTACAGAAAAATCATGATCACAGTCATAGCTATTATGCTGATTTTCCAGATTACTGTAAAAAATTGGATTAGCATTGGGAGATGAAGGACAGTATTTTGTATTTATTGAAAAGTGACTATTTGGTAAGTGGGGGTAATCTATACATCTTAATGAGATGCAATACAAACAGTTAATGTATAAAAAAAACATATACAGAAAAGCTTGAAATCTCCGGATAAATTGCTGGTTTATTTATTTAACCTGAGTGTCATCTGGCTGGCTAAACACAACAGAATATCCGTCTGTATTTTAAAACTCATCCAAATGACAGACAAGGAAGGCAATGCAGATAAGCTGTTTGAAATGGGGGGGGGGGGGGGGTTAGTGGGGGGGACAATGCCCCTCTGTTAGCTTCAGCGCATAATTTTGAATGAACTAATGCACATAGTGTACTTAATGCCAGGCGCTCACTGAAATATCCAATAGCTCAGATCACCATATGTTGTGAAGATAATGCTGCCCCAAGATACTCCCCATCTGATTACTCTCTGAGGTTATCTTATGGATAGAATATGCATTAGAGAGGCACATATTATTCCCATTGATTAATACAGACATAAACTTGTCTAATAGACATCCCCATTCCTCTCTGGTGTAATCTGCTTTTCAATGGTAGCTGCAGGCCCTTAGGGAAAATCCCTGCATTACCGCTAGCTGTGTGTTTGTTTATTTATATGTAAAAATATTACGGGCCCCGAACATCTGTCTACCCGAAGTATAATCTGACAGATGAAAATGTTCATGTTTCTTGAGCTCTTTTTCAATATGTCTTGCTGTTATGAGCTTAGCCAACAAAGAAGACAAGACTTGACACGGGAGCCTCCCCCCTCCCGCCCCACCCATAGCTGAAGAGCACCGTGTTTTGACAGTTCCTTCTGAGAACTTTGTATCAGCCCCCCATGTTATGCCAGCACATGACTAAGGGTAAGGTCAAAGATCAATGTGTCAAGTCACCTCCATTAACCCTTTGAAGAGGTTTTTGGAATTTTTTTTTTTCAAAATTCTTAGTGTTCTAGAATTCCATCACTTTCAATTACCATCAGCATTAGAATGTTCAGTTAAGAACATTCCAATCACATATTTGTGATCTCACACCTTAAAGAGTTAATAGTGCATCATTGCGTTCTATTTAGGCTGCACTGTTCTGCAGCGAGTCAGGAAGTCAGTCAGGAAATATGCAACCTTCTATTCAGAGATAATGCCATAATGCACAATGATACTGAAGAGACTGGCGCACATATATTTCAGATATATGAGCAAGATGATGCCCTCTGTAAAGTCAGCAGCCATGACTTGTACACTAACTTGCATATTATGGTACCTGTGAGTTAAACTTTGAAATGATTCCTGCCAATTTATTCACATTTTAGGACATCATAAGGTTCCCGAGACGTACATTGATAGGGCTGATCTGAACAGTGTCTCTGTCAATCAGGAAATAAGCAATCATAATTGTGATTCATATAGCACACAACCAGAAGGATATTGGAATTACAGCACCAGATGGAAACTACAAATGAAAACGGGCAGCAGTGCTCATGCAGAAAAATAAATTGATAAAAGAGAAGGATGGTCAAGGTGCCAGACTGGGCAAAGTAAAAGGGTGCCAGGTCTTGGAAGAGAAGCACATTATCTTTTACAAGAGTGGTCAGAACAGATGGACACTGCCGTTTCAGGCCCTGGGAGGACCCACTGTTATTTTTGCTGCATATAGGGTATCTTGTGCTCTAATGTGGAGACACAGGCGTGGGACAGAGACGGAACAGATTGATGTTTGGTAACAAAATTATGAGGACACCGTGCTGGCTCTAAGCTCTCTGGCCAGCAGAGCCATCAGTGTTTGTTGGTCATTCAGTGTGATGATCTCTCAGTGACATTTCAAAGATCCAAAAAACAAAGACAAACTAAACATGTGCTCTAAATTCTGTCAAACGCTGGGGTTATTTCTGCGTCCACCATGATCTGACTGGGTGCCTACGCACATGCAGATGTCACAAAATCAGTATAAAATTAACAGCAACATATCGTTTCATTCTCATGTACATGGAAATGAAGCGTGTTGAGGAAATATTACCTGATATGAAGAACACTGACCTACCCAGTCAAGAGCTTTCATTAACCCCCCCCCCCTCCCCCTCCCCCTCCACACAATCTGAATGCAATGTGCAATGTGCTTTTTTGTAATTTTGCAAATGTCATGCAATGGAATTTATGTTGCACTAAGTGTGCATTAAGATTTTTTGTTAATTTGCTAAATCAAACAAAATGCTGTGTTAAAAACACACAAAAAAACATATTTCAACAGCGGTTCACAATGCATAAAACTATATCTCAAAATTAAAGGGCAAAATGCATCCGGTGTACAGACGGAGGTTAAAGGGCAGGCATGTGATATTTCGGGGTCCACTTCATACTGAAATCTGCACTGGCCCTCGTTATCCACCTGCTCTGAATATGGTCTCAGGGGCCTGGTCCAGCCCTTTGTATAGTGAAACCTAGTTTCAGTTACCAACTAGATGAAGAGATTATGCATGCCATCATCACATTAGTTATGGGTCAACCGATTTGGATTTAATCCAGGGATGACAATAATGCACTCTGGGAAGAATAGACATTGACACAGAGATCAGAGGGTTAACCTGAGCTAAGGATCAGCACGTAATTTGTACTGTACACCTCACGTGTGCCGCTGTTTGCTTTGAGAATATAGCGTCTAGCTTCATGTGACTGTGATCCCACCTTCAGACAGTCATAGTGCGGTTCTAAGCAGATGATGCAATATCTCTTGGTTTTTATAAATGTAAATCCTGCTTAAACTCAGTCCTCATACAGGATCAACATTTTTAACCCTTTGAAGAGTATGTTTTTTGAAGGTTTTTTTATTTTACCATATTATTTTTCAAAAAGTCAATGTCCTGGAACTTTCGATTACCAGTAGTGATTGTTACATCAGTAATAGAATGTTCAGTTAAGAACATTCTTATCACATATTTGCGATTTTACACCTTAAAGGGGACATGAAGCACTTGGTAAAGTGGCTCTGGTTCGTTAGCTTTTTACCATAATTTTTTACCTTAACAAGATATGGCTGTGCGTTCAAATCTAAAAATCGACCCGTATTTGCTGGAAAAAGATGTTAAAGTTCACTTTTTTCCACTAGGGTGCAGCCATTTTGGAACAACTGCGGTCGTGACGTCACTAGGTTGGTTCGTCTTGGCTGCTCACTGTATTCTTATGGGAAAATAGCTGACTTTCAATGAGCTCAACAATGTATCCTGAGGAAAAAATAAAACAAGAAACGCACAGACGGTCCCATAGTGTTAAACTTCTTGATGTTTCAGACTACCTTTATAGAGTCCTCTTATTAATGTCTATAGGGACCGCTGTTACTCTGGGGGAGACATATATCAATCAGTAAATAAATAATAAACTTCAATACCAGCATTTAACAATGCAGATAAACCATTAACTCCCAAACACTGCTAGCAACAATAAACAGGTTGCAATATCTACAGTGTTCATTTCAAGCAGAAAACTATGACACTCAACTTTGGGTGTGAACCCAGTCCGTAAGTCAAATGTGCAAATATTAATTAAGGTTAAATGTATAAAATGCATAAATAGAACATTGTTTCACAAATTAGTGCATTCTTTTCAAAGCAAGAGATAAGATTTGCAATGCACTAATTGGGCTACACCACATTGAAGATATGTGCCATGTGTCATCTTTTTGTTTTGGAAAAGCAATATTTTCATACTATACTGGATTTCTAGATTGTACCAGGAACCAGTTGAGAGTTACACCTGGGATGTGTTATGTGAGGTGGTCAAGTTGCATAAGGCCTCAAATAGAAATGTACTCTTGAATTGAAGCTATGGCTGTTTTCCTAACTTTCTTATAAATAGACAACACACACACAAATAAATTATTACAACATGAAATATGCTTTAAGAAACCCTGTGACCCATGGGAAAATAATATATTTTTTGTGATTGGAAGCATGGTGCATTGAATAATCCAATCAGCAGTAAAGAGCACTTTACATAAGGATTATATATTAAATGATTTTGAGAACATATATGAAATTCAACAAGTTCAATGAAGTGAATAAAATGTATAAATACTGAGATTATAGATTATAGAGGGGTTTCCTTTTGATGAAGGTTTCCATTTGACATACAGGATACAGGAATGGAAAGTTCTCTAAACAACAAGGGAATGCCAATAAAGGTCAAATTTCAAAACTGAATCACATTCTTTTTTTCATCCCTGATGTTTTTCTCTGCCAGTTTCGATTTTGTAGACAGATTTCATCAGTGAAATCATCCTCCACTGATTCAGTGGAGTGCAAACAAGCATGTGGTCTCTTCCAAAGCCAGTCATTATTCTGGAGTACACCTCATGGACAGTTGGTGTGCAGTGAGCCTAGGACATCCCCCCTGACTGAAATCCTCTCTCTCTCCTTAGGCTATGCTACGGGGCTGTTGGCCACAGTCAGTCATTGGCATGGTCAAGAATCGATAGCAGACCACGGGGTGCATCTCACAAAGTGCAGCGATTATGCTGGATAATCCATCTGGCAGCCCCAGTAAATTCGGCACATTTATTAGTGTGACTGCCTTTTAATTTTGTTGCACAAAAAACAGGCCTCTACTTTGAGTAAAGAAAACAACATGCATTGTTTTCTGACAGACACCATTCAAAAACATTAACAAAGGGTGAGCCTATAACACGGATCATCCATTGACACAACACAATACGTCCTCTCGGCCACCATTCCTCAATAATTCCACTCTTAAAGGTCTCGTTGCCGGCCTGTCCTTTTGTCCTTTTCACATTGCTAATAGCAATAAAGCACCCAGCTTCTTCCAGTTGGGAGGTGTGTCCTTGCCAAGCTATTTCCTTACTATTTTCAGTCTTGCTCTATTGCCCCTGGTAGTCTAACCAGCATGTGATATGGCACCAGTGTCTCTGACACAGTTGCTGGAGCCTCCATTTCAATGGATCTACCAGCACAGTGTTTTCTGTATATCTGATGATATACTGTATACATATGCAGTTTATGCCAGTATATACCACGTCAAAAAAGAGTGGAGACTCACGTTGTTCTTCCTGGCTAAGTCCTGTGCAAATGTATGTCCATAGAGTGGCTGAGCACATAATTTAACTTCAGAAGAATTAATTATTCACTCACTTTCATCGTGAGCAAATACAAGATGAAACTATAAAAAAATTAATTAATAACAATTTTTTTAAAAACACTAAACTGGGGAGGGAGAGTTGTCCTTCATCACATTTTTTCTGGAGGGTGGGTGCTATTCAGATTATTTCCAGGCATTGCCTGTTAACTGAGTGCACGATTAGTATGGAGTCCCCCTGCCACACAAGTAGTATGGAGGCCCCATGCCACACAAACCCATTCTTATGTGGCAGGTAAGAACAGTTTTGGATTTACTTGTAGACAAGAACAAAAGTTAAGAGAGGTTGTGACCTGTTATTCGCCAAAGCAAACATGCCTACATTATATTTCCAGCAACTGGATTGTTTTAATTTTTTGTATGTAAAAGAAAGTACGAGTTTTAATTTATAAACGTCCCACTACAATCACATTACCATGTTAAAGTACACTGTTATTTTGTGTTTTTATTGTTAAAATTATTTTTATACTATAGAAATATGTATTGTAGCCTACATATAAATGTATAGCAAGAACCCTGCATTTCAATTCTTCAATCGAAAACAATAGCCTAAAACTTTTTTAGCCCAAGTTAATCTGACTGGTCGAGAGGAGTCCAAGACTTGCCAGATATTATCAACCTGAAATAGGCTACATCTCATTTCACTTCGCAAATTGCTAATTAGCCTATTACATCTTTCTTTTCCTTTTCCCCCATGTGATTCACTGGTTGAGGCCAGGAAAGTGCACGACTCCATATTGGTGCAACAAGACATGTGCATGTGGGATGCGTATTGTAATATGTGCTCATGAAGACTTGTTTCTCTATCCTTTTTAGGCAAGATGCCAGTTTTATGAATGCATCTTCCCGGTACAAGGGGTGCTAATAGGGAATTCACCTGAACGTGCGTTCATTTAAGAATAGGTGAATTTCCACCGGTCACTTATTTCTGGTGACAATGTTTGCAAATACGAATGACTACCATTTAAATGTCATCACCATCCCTCAGTGAGAACTGAGGCCTATATCGAATGTTATAATGTAACAAAACGTATCATTTGTCTTTCAAATCACACTTCCAAATGCGATGCCTTACTCATTTAATGCATGGCAGTTCTTGATGAAGGACTGTGATGGTATTTTCAGGGGGCGGGGGAAAGGTGCGTATTAAACGTTCTGAACGGGGACACAGTTCAAAGGTGAACTAACACAGCAGCGGAGATTCGCCCCCGGCGGCGACATTTACACGCAGAGGCCGGGGCTGAAGACCAATAAGAGTGTCCTCCGCGTGTCAAGTAAATCACGCGGGCGAAGCAACCTAATACCACTGCCTCTTCCACAGTGTTCCAAAGCAAGCCTTGTGCATAAAACAGCTGCTTCCATAAGTACAGTAGTTATGAAAAAAACATAATCCTTAATACTTCGGCATCAAAAAGAATTCCGGTGAGAAAATTAAAACGTCAACGAGATTTATATTTAATGACGGTGAAGGTCTAAGCCCTAAAGTGCCTTGGAACCCGGTGTCAGGGCAGAAAGAGTGATTCTACGCAGAGCAATAAACGTGAGCGGTAAGGGCACATTATCTTTTCTTTGAATGATTTAGGATACAGTTTCCTTGACTTCAGCCCACTGTGCAGAAGTGATCTAGGCAATTTATTATTTGCATTTTTTTTTCTAGCCCTGAAGTGCATTGGTATTCCACATTTTACAAAAAAAATACAAATTGAAACATGTAATATGTTGAAAGCATGCAGTTAAAACCATGCAGTAGCACATGCTGTTTAATAAAAAAAAATGTTTTGGTGAGCCCAAGCATCATGTATTTTCAGGTCATGACATGCCGTGTATCCTTGTGGTTGTGTTATTATTCTGTGGGTATCTCCCGTAGTCTGCAAGGCCTCAACCCTGTAACAATACGACTATTGAAATACTAAAGGGTGGATGAGGTTTAAATGTTTATGGAATAAATTGAATTAATATATAGGCAACTGCAGTCCTTTTTTGAATTCAATTTATAATATTTTATTATTATTATTATTTAAATGTGGTTTTATCCATCTGTTAACCAATTTTTTTTATATTTCTTATGCAATATTTAGGTATTTAATTTATTATATCCAATTTATCAATTTCTTGTGTAAGACAAAAAGCTTTATTCTCTATAAAGAAAACACTCGCAGTGGTTACACTGAATAAGGCCAATATTTCCTACATATTTTTATTGTTTTTCACAGAGTGAAGTACACCATTTTGCACATATCGGTATTTAATGATGACAAACAGAGGAGGACTCCAGCTGTTAAATATTGAACAGCGTTTACTTGTGGACGCAGATTTATATATGTACTTTAAAGAGGATCACAAAATGCATGCAAGGAGCAGAATGGTGAACGGGACATAGAGGCCTAAAACCATTAGCTGAGGTTGGCCTTGTTTCACCCCATGCATAATAAATATGACTCTTTAGTGTCTAATGGAGGAAGTACCACGTCACCACACATTACAGAAACACATTGTTTTCCCGCAAACAAGAAAATGGCAGGAATTCCACCTCAAGTGAAATGCTGTATATAGAGCATGGCGTGTTGCAGGAGTGCTGTTCATTTATTTGTTTTAATTATTCTGCGAGCAAGCTTTGGGGCCAAAGCTATGAGGCAGGAGCATACCCTGAAGAGCCGACTTTTCAGGCCTTGTCCTTTCATGCTTTCGGCGGTAGCGTTTTTTTTCTTCTCCTTCTCAGACGAAATGCACTTGAGCACTGTGGTCTTTAGTTTGTCCGAAGCGGTTCGCATCACACTAACATAGCTCTAGACCATGCTTAGATGCTAATTAATGGTAAAAACAGAAGACAACCGCTCACTATAACAGTAGATATGAGCAGCGAAGTGCACGTCTACACGTGCTACTTTATGTCAGCCTGTGCTTCGGCTCTGGGACACTCAGAAACGGCAGTCATGTACAGTGCATAGCAGCTGTCATTCATTTCTCTTTAACATCCCTTATAGTGCACTCGGGCAGAAGGCTCAATATTCCAGTCCTGTTTGTTTATTCATTTGATTTAATGTGGGAAGCCGGACGTGTGGATTTAATTTTTAATTTTTATTCATTTAATTTGTTGGCGGCAGGAGTATGTGGCTGTGCGGTCGTGACAGTATTCCCCAAAGTCCCAGGTGCCACAGACTGCACTTTTGAGGCCAGGAGAGGACCATCTGCTAGGCCATGCATTGATGGGTAAATCAGTACAACATGCAGGTGTTGAGGTATTTACCTTAGCATGCTACGCAAAAGGCGGGGGGGTGGATATACCACAAGTTCCTTGGGTGTAATGATCACATCACGTAGGGAGCATATGGATTTCTGATGAATTCATCTGTGGTGCCGTATCAGAAAGATGTTGCTTGACAGACGAAAAACAGAAATGGAAGCATTGCCTTCTGGGATGTTTGTGGGAAACAAAGTCCCAGGAAAGGGATTTTGTTTTGCATTTGAAATGTGTGAAATAAATGTTCACATTAATTGTGGCTTTGAAAGCCTTGTTTTGGGATATTCAGCTGCAAATGGTAATCTTCCACATTTGTGTGGTTTTATTTTATACTCAAAGCTATATAGGATTTATATGTGTTGCTATTTCATGTTATGAATTTATTTGTTTTGTATATACTGAATATGATTCAGAATGTTTATATATGTTGGAAGATAATGATGCAACATAAGTCAATAACTGGTGAGCAGTAGACTAGATTCACCCTAGTATATGTTAATAATCCTCACTGTAGGTCTTAATGGATTAAATTATGAATGTGAGAAAGAGTGGCCAGTTTCTATTTTATTCATAAAATGCAAGTTCATTTTGGTGATTACTTAATCCCAGAACTGTGTTTTTGTTAAGAAAATAATGGGCACTTGCATGTTATTGTGAGTCAAAGGTAAATTCAAATGTCGATTAAACCCAGACCTATATTTTTAAACGACAGGCTGCGGAACATAATTTTTTTCTGGTAAATGTTTGTACAGATGTTTGCTTGCATTCATTCTGGCTCTGCAGTACAATTGCTTAACAATCAACCTTTACGGTGTAATCCAGGGTTCAGGTGGGGGGAAAATCAAAGAGATATGCTTATCTAACCTATTTATTTAAGAACCCTATCTGAGATATAATCCTAATATGTTATCAGCGGGCATTTTCAATCTTTGTTTTTCAGGTGTATTGGGCCTGAAGTCAAGAGATTAGAGGAAAGGTTACTGTAATTTTTTAAATAACACACAAGCAGATTTCATTATTAAAAAGCTGCACAGACCATCTGGGATAGCATATACGTGTGTGTGTGTGTGTGAGAGAGAGAGAGAGAGAGAGAGAGAGAACGTGCGTGCGTACATGCGTGCGTGTGTGTGTGTGAGAGAGAGAGAGAGAACACGCGTGCGTACATGCGTGCGTGTGTGTGTGTGTGTGAGAGAGAGTGAGAGAGAGAGAGAGAGAACATTATTACAATCCCTTCCCAGAATGACTATTATTGTTTTATTACATTAACTCAACAATTGCTGAACAGGTATTGTGGAAAGTAGTCATAAATTATCACTTGTAATCTATTACAAGTGATAATTTATCACTTGTAATCTATTACAAAAATAACTCAGCTTCTCAAAAAATGGCTTAAGATTATTTTAAGATGTACACCAAATTGTGGAATTTGAAGTGTAGTACTCTATCACAATAGAGGAGTTTCTATCACAATAGAGTATACTGTTGAAAGTACTAAAGGTGAAAGGTGAAAGCTGAAATTGTGCACAAAAATGGAAGGAATCCCTCAATATCTAAAACAAAATAAGGTTTTATATGATAAACTGGTAGCAGAGACAGTGTTATTAAATATCGCCAACTGAATGGACACCATTGATACACTATCATACACGGTGCTAAAAATGTACCATTTGAAATGGTCATTTGAGTAATGTGATTCAGGCAACTGCGGAAACACTGTTTCGGCACACGAGCATTAGCTTCGCAACTTCAGAGCCAAAAGCCCTTTTGAATGGAGAATGAATGTGCTGACAAAGAGAGGGATGGCCAAGCGCACGCTGCCATTACTGCACGTGCGCCCGTCACCGTATCCCTTAGCAGACCTGCGTGGCACCCAGCCGCCTCGCTTTTGAACAGCACTTGCAGCTTTCGGTGACAGGTGTGTCAGCTTGCATCAAACTATCCGACTAAAACGTTCCTGTCAAAGACCCTCAGGTTCATCCAGCCTGACGCAGATTTACTGTTTGTTGCCGAGGGATTACAAAATGCAGGAAACAAAGGCACGGAACATAATGGTTTGTGTTACAGCTGCTTTAATCTCCTGTCTGAAGGAAAGGAAAGCTGCACTACAAAAAGGAAATGATCTGCTTTAATCTATAGTGTGTGTGAGAGTGTGTGTGTGTGTGTGTGTGTGTGTGTGTGTGTGTGTGTGTGTGTGGTGTGTGTGTGTGTGTGTGTCAATGACAGGTCTATTTTTTTCAAACAATATTTGAACTATTTTTTTTCAAACAATATTTGAACTATTTTTCTCTAACCGATGTTTTACCTGTAGATGGTTCTTATTTGTATGATTCAGTAGCAAAATGACAGTCGTAATGTTCAAGTTTTAAACAAGAATATTTTTCCTTCCCAAAAAGATATTCTATGCAATTGACATTTTGGAAATTATCTAGTCTCTGCAAATAAATAAAATTAACAAATTAGACTGGCTGTACTACCTAAAATTATAATACCATAATAATGAAAATTAAGATTACTTTTTGATGATCTTCCAACTGCAACTTCCTGTAGATAAATTAAAATTAGAAAAAAAATGCTCCTCTCCTATAGACTGAGATTATTTCTGCACTTTTTAAGTCAACAAAACAACATTATTGTACTTTAGAAATTAATATATTGGTATATGCCAAAAGACTATGGTGTCATTTTTACAACATAGAATAAAACTGAAATGTAGTTACTGTAGAATACTCTTGAATAGGATGTTGCCTTTAAAATTTGAAAAAAAATGCTCCTCTCCTATAGACTGAAGATTATTTCTGCCACTTTTTAGTCAACAAAACAACATTATTGTACTTTAGAAATTAATATATTGGTATATGCCAAAAGACTATGGTGTCATTTTTACAACATAGAATAAAACTGAATGTAGTTACTGTAGAATACTGTTGAATAGGGATGTTGCCTGTAAATCAGACTTTCCAGGGTCAGTAACTGGATTAGACAGGCCAGAGACCAGAGCTCACCATATCATCGACAGACTCCACCAAAAAATATTATATTCCAAAATGAAATAACATTGATTGAAGATCAAAGTGCTTTACTGATACAACGCAGCCATATACCACCCTTCTTATCACATCACCCTACACAGTCTTATGTTCACAATACACATATACATCAATAAGTACATAATGTGTTTACCCAAAAGTAAAACGTTTACCAAAAATAACGACTGATAACAGTAGGTGTAAAAATTGACATCACAGTGTAATTGGAAATTGTGATTAAATCTAAATTCTGGTTATACAAAAATGAAGATTTCGGTTGGATTTCCTTGTGTAAACTAATTTAACCGTTTTTTTTTACATTTCCACAGTTTGGAAATGTAAATTTAAAAAGTACTTGAGAGAGACTTACCTAACTTTTCTACTCAGAGGAAAATTTTCAGTGGTCTTCGTGTCATGCCCTGCCACATTATATGGTCCTACAACAGTGTTTTCTTATCGGGTGCATCAAATGACATTGGTGATGTTCAAAAATGCAGAGTTTGAATGCAATGCCATAACCTCCACATATAATATG